>LPNX010022087.1:1052443-1269850 GCA_001517045.1 Pseudotsuga menziesii
CCTCCTTGTTGGATGATTTCTAGTGTTGCAAGCAATCAGTTGTTGTTTTCTTTGTCCCGTCTCCTTTTCCCCATCCAAGAATCAACATATTGACCAATCTAGGAATTATCCTCCCATTCTCCTAGCAACAAGTTGCTAACCTTAGGAAACCTATGAGTTTCCTATCCTTCTGATCCCACAACTCTGATAACCTTGAATATCATCTCTTCTTCTCAAGTTATTCCTTTCCTCAATTTTTTCCCTCAGTTTCCCCCTTCCTGGTCTGTTCTTTAATTTTTCTTCTTCCTCCACTCTATTCTCTAATTTTTCCCCTTCCTCCACTCTATTATATGATTTTTCCCTTTCCTCCCAAATGTTGATTTTTTTCCCACACAACCATCCATATATCTCCTCCCATTCACCAACCCACTTATTGTAATAATATCCTTCCACACCCTTAATTGTAAACACGACAATTATAATATAATAATACCAACCGACATGCATATGGCAGCAATATCCTTGAATACCATTAAGTGAAGGAAAAATAATTATAATATAATATTATCAACTGACATGCATATGGAAGGAATAACCTTGAAGACCATTAATTGAAGACAAAAACAAAAATAATATAACAATATCAACCGGCATGAATATGGAAGTAATATCCTTGAAGATAATTAAGTACAATCAAACAATACAATACACTTAACATCAACAATATTACATAGAAAATACATATCTTTTTTAACACAATTAATCATAAAAACAAATATATTATAAATAAATGCATCCAACAATATCTTGGAGAGTAATTAATAATAAATCAAATAAATATAGTATAAATCAATCAATTCACAAACCCACTCACACACTAATATAGAATTACAACAAACCAGGAAATCACATTTAGATAACTAATTCATTATAATAGCATACTCATGTAAGGTGTGTATACGTGGTCAGGGTATACATACCATACATGGGTACTAATAGTTAAATTAAAAAGTTGTTGTTAATACACCATCCTAGATCCAAATCCTAGGCTCTATCAAGTGCCGAGAGGGATCAAATATCCTGAGGTGCAAACCTCTTATGAGGTATTACACACAAGGAGCTATTCGAGGAGAGGTTTGCACCTCAGGAGATTTGATCCCTCTCAGCGCTTGTTAGAGCCTAGGATTTTTATCTAGGTTGGTTCCAGTCATGGACGATGACACAAAACTAGAGTTTGATCAACATTGAAAGGAAAAAGTTAAGTTGAATTGGTGTGGTCATATCCATTGGAATTATGGGTTGGTCTGAGAAGCAACAAAGGTGTTATATCCAAGGTATGGAAAAGAAACATGGAGTGCAAGTATACAAATTTGATTGCCAACAAATTGGAGGATGTTGTTTCTGAGTACTCTTCAGATAGTGCCAGATCAATTAATAAACGACCTATTTGAGCAAAGAGAGGTCTGGTTTTGGCTTCTATTGGGTTTTTTAGGTCATTTAAATGTGACATGAATTTAATGATATGAAGAGAGAGAGAGAGAGAGAGAGAGAGAGAGAGAGAGAGAGAGAGAGAGAGCAAAAGACTAATGGAGACAAAGAGAGTGGTGGAAATGCAAGGAGGGAGGGAGGGATATAGAGGGAAAAGAGGAGAGATAAAGAGATAAGGAGGGAGGAAGGTCTCATTTTTGTTGTTTATAACATATTCTACAAATATCGTGCACTATTTGTAATTCAAGATCGTGCATGTGCTTTGTAACTACAAAACGCTACTTGGTTTTGTAACTATAAATTGTGCACGTGTTTTGTAACTACAAATCATGTGCACATGTTAATTGACCCATAAGCCAACTCATGCCCCTCCAAACCTAGTGTTAAGTAATGTGAACATGTTTTGTCTCAAATCAATTCTGGGTTTTGAAAAACTAAAATTGCATCTAATAGGTCCCTCAACATCATGTGAGTGCCCTGAAGTGTTGAATGTAACTTCATTTAGTCTAGTATTACATTGTGCAACAATAAAGTGCCAAGATTTGGGTGCTTTACCAATCTCTCAAGTTTAACCTTTGTCTATTTTCGAGGGTGACAATGATACACATCATGTCCATCTTGGAAGAATGTAGGGATGACATATCAAAAGGGAGAATATAAGAATGGGCACAACCAAGTTCAGATAGGCATGAATACCTTGCACATTGATTATTTATTAAAAACATATAAATATTTTATACCAATGGGGATGCTACCCATGACCATTCATATGCCAAAATACATATATATTCTTATTTGTAACTGAAAACATATTTACAAAAACCTTAACCCAACGAAATATATTTTTAACAAAAATATAAAGAACAAAAACTCATTACACATTTATTTCTTTCTAATACAATTTTTGCAGCTCTGCATTTAACGCAGTTTATCATTGATGCACAATAACGCACTTCTATACATTATGTAATTTTACATTTATCATATTTTTCCTAATAAAATAGTTAAAATGACTACAAGTACACACTTGATTCTTTACGATTAACTCTTTATACAACTCAGCATTTACCATATTAGATCAATAAAATAGTTATAATAAATTGCATACTTTTTCTTTTGTGATTTTTTTTACACTTTTAATGAAACTTGATGTTTATCATATTTGGCCAATGGAAACATCGCAACACAATAGTTGGGATAAATTATTGTGATCGGACCCTACATTTGCTTTATGGTGCTAGATAAAGAAGTGAAAATTATATGGCATGTCTGCACTGTAGCATTGAAGACTATTGGATCTCAAACGGAATGAGATTTAATGGTCCATAGTGTATGCTATTTCTATTTAATGTTGGACAATATTGTGGGAAATTGGATTTCAAATAGGTAGAGATTCAATAGCACCATTGACGAGTCCTGCATCAGTCCATTGCTGAGAATCTATGATTAGATCCTCTCTTTTTTTATATTCTTTTTGTCGATCTACGTTTCAATTTTTTCATTCTTCTACTGTCATTTCATCCAAGTTTCTTTTTCGATATTCTTTTTGTTTTTTTGCTTTTCGTTTCAAGTCTTCTTCTTGTTCTTTTGTTGTCATTTTCGTTATATTTTCTTCCTTGATATGATTTTTGATGTTCGATGTTCTGTATTTTTTGTTCTTCTCCTATTTATCTCATAGCATATTCCACATGCACATCTTCCATTTCTAGTTTAGACTCTATATCAAAAATGTCAAGCATTAACATATACACTGAAATTTACACATATATGAAATCCACACTGAAATTTATGCATCTATGAAATCCACACTAAAATTTATGCATCCACGAAATCTATACTGAAATCAATGCGTCCAAGGAATAAAAACTACACTCAAAATTATGTAATGATAAAACACCATACACCAAAATCTATCCAAGTATAAAATTCAATATATTTTCAAAATTCAATATATTTTCTAAAAAAATAGGTGATCTAGAAGGATCAAACCTTGGATGTCACGCCCATTATCCCAACACCCTTACCACTATACCATGGGTAGTTCTTATTATACATTGTAAAGAACTTATATATAAACTTGAATAATATTTTTATTTATATAAATATAAAAATTATATTATATTTTAATTTAAATATAAATTTATATTTTATTTTTAATTTAAATTATATTTTAATTTAAATTTAATTTTAAATTTTAATACGTTAAAATTTTAAAAAAAATTAAATATAGTTTAATTTAAATTATATTTTCATAGTCCCATAATTTAAAAACTATTATTCAAAACCTTGCAATACATGGCTTTTATTGTACATGGTTTAGGAGGGCCTTGCAAATGGTTTTAAAACCATGTGCAAGGGCTCCTAAACAACCCATGGTTTTATTCTACATGGTTTAGGAGGCCTTGTGCATGGTTTTAAAACCATGATTTGTTTAGGAGGCATTGCACATGGTTTTAAAACCATGTGCAAGGACTCCTAAACAACCCATGGTTTTATTGTATATGGTTTAGGAGGCCTTGCACATGGTTTTAAAACCATGGATTGTTTAGGAGGCCTTGCACATGGTTTTGAAACCATGTGCAAGGCCAACATTTTTTTTGTGGATAATTAAATTTTTTATTTATTATTATTTTGTTAGGTAGGAACATTACAACATATCTCCATATTGGGTTGTTTTTCTTTCCGACATTGTTTTTGGTGAATAATTAAAAAAAATTATTTTTATTACTTTGTTAGGAGCGTTACAACATCTCCCCCATATTAGGTTTTTTTTTGTCGACATTTATTTTGGTGGATAATTAAATTTTTTATTTTTTATTATTTTGTTAGTAACAAATGTTACTTGACAAACTTTACAAGATCTCCCTCATATTAGGTCTTTTTTGCCAACATTTATTTTGGCGGATAAGTAAAAATTTTATTTTTTATTATTTTGTTAGTAACAAGCATTACTCGACAAACGTTACAAGATCTCCCTCATATTAGGTTGTTTTTTTGGACGACATTTATTTTGGCGGATAATCAAATTTTTTATTTTTTATTATTTTGTTAGTCTTGTAACGGTACAACATAACGTTACTCGACAAACGTTACAAGATCTCCCTCATATTAGGTTTCTTTTTTCACCAACATTTATTTTGGCGGATAATTAAATTTTATTATTATTATTATTTTGTTAGTCTTGTAATGTTACAAGATCTCCCTCATACTGGGTTGTAGAGCGCCTCTCAGCGCAATAATGTGTATACATACATGTGTGTGCATGTATGTGTTTCTCAATTAGCATACACCATCATAGATCCAAATCCTAGGCTCTATCAAGCACTGAGAGGGATCAAATATTTGGAGGTGCGAACCTCTTTTAAGTATTGCACTCAACTATCAGCTTTGGTGTGATAATACTATTTATGGCCGACATATAATATTTTTTATTATTTTTTATTTTGTTAGAAAATAACATTACAACATCTTCCCCATACATACATGGTTTTAAAACCATGTGCAAGGCCCTCCTAAAACCATGGGTTGTTTAGGAGGCCTTGCACATGGTCTTAAAATCATTTGGAACGACCTCCTAAACCATTTATAATAAAACCATGGGTTGTTTAGGAGGCCTTATACATAGTTTTAAAACCATTTGCAAGGCCCTCCTAAAACATGTACAATAAAACCATGGGTTTTTTAGGAGGCCTTGCACATGGTTTTAAAACCATGTGCATGACCAACATTTGTTTTTGCTAATAATTCAATTTTTTATTTTATTATTATTTTTTAAGTAGGAACATTACAACATTTCCCCCATATTGTGTTGTTTTTTTTTACCGACAATTTTTTTGGCCGATAATTAATTTTTTATTGTTTTTTATTGTTTTGTTAGGTGGGAACATTACGACAACTACCCCATATTAGGTTGTTTTTGTGGCCGACATTTATTTTGGAGGATAATTAATATTTTTATTTTTTATGGCCGACATTTACATGAGTAACGTTACATAACGTTACAAAATCTCCCCATACTGGGCTGTAGAGCGCATCTCATCGCAAAAATAATATTCACAATGCATCATTCAACTAATCCTACCCATCATATTTATAGCAATTCATCATTCACAATATTCAACCACAAATCACAATTATTCAATATCAACTAATTATCAAATAAGGATTAACAAGTAGTAACAAAACACATTCTTCACTTGGTATAATTTAGCAGTAAGTAAAAGCCACTACTACTACCCATATAAAATCCATGACTAACATAAAATCACCAATCCTCCTTAAACTACTTACATTCCCTCCCTATCATTCCTTCTCTAGAATAGGTTATGGTGTCAACTATACCAGCCTAACCATGGACATGACTCGAGAGATGAAGCATTGACTAAATTGACCTAACCTCCCCAATAGGAATCCAACCATCATGGTCTCACATCTTGGGAAGCATGACCCCACACATCCCTCCCACAACTCTAGGTATTATATGACACACAGTGGGAAATACCTCCACCCCTCCCAACAAAACTAGGGTCAAAACCCTATCAGAATCACATTGTGTTGCTAATGAGGTTATCAAAGCTGTGTCATTGAATGACTAGTTTAGTCAACCTAATTCCCTGCTTAAACATGTACTAGCCCACACATCATAACAATTATGTGTCTATCACTTAGCCCCTATGACCTGCGAGTTAGTATTTCTCAAGACATATATCTATGGATAACATTATTTCAATATTTCATGTCAATCATCAATCGATCATCATCCATTCATATAAATAATTTAATATATCACACATGTGCATGGCATCCATACATTCAATTGGCTATAAAATAAAAATAGTATCCACATACCTCATCACATTTTTTAACCTTGCTCACATCTTTTAATATTTCCTACTAAAAGCAAACTAAACACATATTTGGCATCATTAATAACAAGAATGATAACATAAAACATAATAATAACATATAAGTAGGTCCATCATGTCACACAGATAGTTTTCTCATTCAAGTTGAGTCCAATAGATAATAAACAATGAATACATTATGTCCAAATGTGATATAAATGTCCAATCAAAATATGTGGTGTTACATACACCTACCCTTTGGGAAACTTCATCCTGAATCTATAGTAAAAAATGTGAGGGATAATCACGATGCCTGATCTCTACATCCTTGCATGTAGTATATCTTGGGCTATACTTGTCCATTGGAACTTAACTTGGTCCATGTGGTGACTTTGGAGATGTATAACCCTACGATCTTGTATGCGTAATGGTTCGTCCATAAATTTGCCTCGTGCGAAACCTGCATTTCCTTCCAATGAAGTTTATGATTCTCATCGGTTATGTAATGTCACAATACAGATACATGAAATACATTATGAGTTTTACGCAAGTGGGCTGACAACACAATACTATAAGAAACTTGTACAATTCTCTCAAGAATAAAAAATGGTCCTATGAAGTGAGATGATAAATTAGTCCCATTTCCAAGCAAATAGTACTTTTATTTGGTCTAATGGAAATAAATACTTGATATCCTACCTCATAATTTCTATCTGATATATGAGAATCAACATAACTCTTTCTCCTATCATGTGCTTCCTTTAACCGTTGCTTAATATTTACCACCTACTCTTCCATCTCCTGAATCAATTTAGGCTCAATTAAAACCCGATCCTCTAACCTATATAAACTAAGCGATGTCCTACATGGTCTCCCATACAAAGCCTAGTATGGAGGCATACCAATGGAGCTATGATAAGTATTATTGTATGAAAACTCCACTAGAGGAATATATTTATCCCGATGGTTATGTTGGTCCATAACATACATTCTAAGAATATCTTCCATCACATGATTTACTCTCTCGGGCTGTCCATCTATCTAAGGGTGGTAAGCCAAGCTCAATTTCAACTGTAAGCCCAAGGTTGATTCCATGATTTTCCAAAATATAGAAGTAAACTTATGGTATCTATCTGAGATTAACTTCTTAAGAACCACATAAAGACATATAATTTCATTTATAAATACTCTTGTGCAATGTACCCAAATAGAGATTCGAGCACACTAGCTCACATTTAACTAGTTTGGGATAGGAATTAAGGAAAATAAGACTAAAAAACTTCTAGAATTCGCCAAATTTCCCAAGATGAGTTTTAGGATTTGATATAGCTCAAGGACATCCTATAGAAACCTTAATAATAAAACCAACTTCAAGAGATGCACATTCTCTATGTGCATCATGCCTAGGTAGACTCATTTGGATAATCCAAAGGTTTCAAGGCAATGGCACCAACACTTATATGGAACCCAATGGATTATAGTGCATAAATGGAAGTAGTTGGCCTGTATCTACCCCAATATTCTATGAAAACACTAATAAGTACAATTAGACTTATTCTGACAGAGTTTGGAAGCTAGGAAGAAAATTTGGAATTCAAGACAACTCAACTAGTGGATTTCCAACTCAACTCTAAAGGTATATATGGGTCACAAATTTCTAATATGATGGTTGGGATGAATTAAATTAAGCCTATTATTAATAAAACAACTTACATATTATGTTTTGGAGTTGTGGAAGTCAGGATATTACAACAATTGTGAAAAATAGTTAAATTTGGCATCAAAACAAGGATAGGAGTAGAAATTCATTAAAGAGGAAGATAGGATTACAGAATAGGAAGAAAATTCATTATACTAATTTGTAGAGAGATTCATTTAAATTACAAATATGTAGATACATCAGCAAATACCTAATAAAACACCATCCTCCATCAATAACATGGACAATTACAAGCACTACAAAAACACACTAACCGCTGGAGTATTCAACATTGTTGATGCACTAGATAGCTTGCCTAGAATTGGAATGTACCTGCAAATTTCATGGAATATATACAATACATATAAATAATAAAGGATAAATTCCTTCCTTCTTAATATCTAGATGATTCCTAAACTAGTTTGGTGAACAAAAGGGGCACATCTCCCAGCTAGTGACAAGGGGCACATATCCCAAGTCTTGAAATGTTGAGAGATCTTAAAATTGATAATAAATACAAGAAAAATATGTGAAATTATGCACTTTACCTATTTTTGTAATATCTTATAAATTCTTTAATAAGATACATCTTGGAAAAGATACAATGCATTTGGAACTCTAGTCTCATCTATTGTGCCCTCCTTGAGTAAATTTGGGATTACATCTTTATGAGACTTTTCCTTGTTTTCTTTCCTTTCTTGATTTAGTCTAATTTTCCTTGATTTTATTCTTCTTTTCTACTTTTCATTGTTTTCCTGTTTTTCTGTCACTTTCCTGCTTTTCAAATATTTTCCTACTTTTATGTTGCTTTCCCTCTTTTCAGTGGCTTTCTTGATTTTCATTGGTTTCTTCTATATTCCTTTTTCAAAGACAACTCATAAGATCCACCTAATCTCGTATGTGACCTCCCGGGCCACCTAATCATTCACAAATCATCAAGCAATTAATTAATAATTAAATTCAAGCTATAGGTTACATTCTTCTCCAATGTTTGATTTAATTAACTAAATAATCCATATGCCAAAATTAATCCCTAACTACTTTATTTGATTTTCTTCCTAAACACAAAGGGATTGGATGAGTTAGAGGGATGACCATGGAGCCACTAAGGAGGGGACATTATATTCCTCCCCTCTGAAGATTGCTTGTCCTCAAGCAACTGCAATACTGGATGTTGCAATATTTTTTCACCTTCCCAAGTTGCATATTCACTAGGAAACCCTTCCTATTGCAAAAGATACTCCTTGATGGTCTGATTTCTCAACCTCCTCTCTCAAGCCTGCAAAATTATTTCTGGAACAAGTACAAATTTTCCTTCATCTTCAAGTGGAGGAATCTCTTTTGAAACTGCCACTTGTTTCCCAACTTCCTTCTTAAGACAAGATACATGAAATACATTATGTATATTACTTTTTGAAGGTAACTCCAGTTCATAAGAAACTTCACCAATCCTCCTTATAGCTCTATATGGTCATTAGAACATTGGATGCAACTTTTCAGGCCCCTTTGTCTTCAATGAAGATTGCCTACACGTCTGCAATCTCAAGTATACCAAGTCACCCTCTTGGAAGTTTCACTAAATCATATGCTTGTCTGCATTTATCTTCTGTTGGTTCTGTGTAACCTTAAAAAATTTCTTCAGTGCTTTGAGAATGTTTCGACTCTCTTGGATCCAATCCTTGTCATTTTGGGCCCCGCAATATCCAAAGATCATATCTGTAAATGTTGGGGAAACATAACTATAAAAAGATTTAGAGGGTGTCATACCAATGGATATGTGAAAATTTGTGTTGCAACAGAATTCTCTTGAATGCAACCATGTAACCCATGCTTTCTGTTACCATGTGACATAGTTCCGTAAGAACCCTCCAATTTATTGATTCACCCTCTTAGTTTTCCCATCAATATGAGGGCGATATATTATGCTAAGATCCAAACTTGTACCAACCAATTTGAATAACTCTTGCCAGAATGCACTTGTGAATTTGTTGTCCCTATTGCTTATTACGGTTTTGGGAAAACCATGCAACTTCAATACTTCTCGAAAGAAGATGCCAACAAAGTGTATTGCTGCAATAGTGGGTGCAACAACAAAAAACTATGCAAATTTTTTATTTGATCAACCAAAACAAAAATATAATCTTTACCTTGATCTTTTGGTAAGTCTATGATGAAGTCCATGGATATACTCTACCATTTTTGCTCTAAAATGGGTATAGGTTGTAAGAGTATAGAAGGATGTATATGCTCCACCTTGTTTTGTTGGAATGTAAAGCATCCTTTTACATGATTCATCACGTCATTCTTGAGGCCCTTCCATGAGAACCTCTCTCTCACCCTTCTATACGTTTTCAAGAAACTAGAATGACCAGCTAAGGGTGCATCATGAGTAGCTTCTAAAAAATTCCCTTTCAACACTGGTTATGGTACCAAGAAGATTTCATCCTTGTAGTATATGACATCATTAAGAATCTTGTATTCATCATCAAGTATCATCCCCATCTAACAAATCACATGCAAACTTTATCTAAGAGTACTCAAAATCTAGTTGTATTTTCCAATGATTTGGAATATGCATTAAGGAGAGAATAGGATTCCTAGAAAAAACATAAGCAACCACATTCATTTCCCCCTTTTTGTACTTCAAAATCATATGATTGGATTTTACTCGCCCACTTTTGCTTCTTGTCATTAAGCTACTTTTGTATCAAAAAGTGCCTCAAACTATTGTGGTCAGACTTCACTATGAACTTGCTCCCCACTAGGTCTTGTTTAAACTTAGCCAAAGCATGTATGCTATCTAGAATTTATTTATCATAGATGGAGAAATGCTTCTCATGTTGCTGCAATTTCCTACTTTCATAGGATATGGGTTTCCTATTATGCATCAAGACTGCTCCAATGCCTTCTCCTAAGGCATCACACTCAAGTACGAATGGTTGAGTGAAATATGGGAGTACAAGTACTAGACAACCACTCATTACCTCCTTCATTCACTTGAATGCTTGTTCAGATTCCTATGACTAACTAAAAGTTCCCTTGTTAGTGAGATATGCCAATGGAGCTAACTAATTTGAGAAGCCTTTGACAAACTTCTTGTAATAGGTGCATAATCCAATGAAGCCTCTCATTTATGTAATTTTATTTGGTCTTGACCAATCTAGAATGGATTTAATCTTCTCCATGTTCACCTTGACCCCCTCTTTCCCAATCACATGACCAAGATATAATATCTTAGCCATCACAAATTCTCATTTGGATAATTTAACATACAAAAAATATGTCAGTATGGCTAGCACAGTGTCCAAATGCTCCAAATGTTCTTCCAAAGTCTTAATATTGTCAATCAGAATGTCATAAAAAAATAGAAGAACATACTTACGTAGCTGCTTACCAAACACTCTATTCATGCAGAACCAAAAGGTGGCTGGTGCATTAGTCAAGATAAAGGGCATGACTAAAAACACAAAGTGTCCATAGTGACTCTTAAAAGTTGTCTTCTGGATGTCTTCCCTCCTCCTCATTTGGTGATATCCAAAGCAAAGGTCAATATTGGAGTACTTTAATCCATGAAGATCATTAATCAATTCATCAATCCTTGGAATAGGATATCTATTCTTGATGGTATTCTTGTTGAGGGCCCTGTAGTGAATGCGCATTCGCATTGTCCCATACTTCTTCTTGACTATGACCACATATCCTTTATTTTTTCTTCAACACCAATTGAAAGGAAGCTTCGATTTCCTGTCCTTGCAGCTTCTCGCCACCCTGGGAAAAAATATGTTACAAAAAAAATGTGACTTCTATGATCTACGGTATACATCTTCTACAATATGCAACTTTTGTGATCTGTGATCTAGTCTTCTTGAATATACAATATCAACACTTTGCAACTTCTATGATCTGTGACTTCAGCTTAAACTTCCTTTATCATATATCTTCTTTGCACATCTCAGTACTAGGTACCCTTAGTATTTTTGCACTATCGGTTGCTTCTCTTCATTTCTTTTGCACATTAGGCTATGGGTTGTATATACTTATTCTAGATCAAGGAGCCATTGATACCCCGGAATTAGAATTTTGCAAAATCAAAATATCATATCTTCTTCATCTTCAAGCTTACTTCAACATTTCCATCTCTTTTTTATTTATATTATTCTTGCTCAAGAGATGTGTCCACAAGTTGAGATTCCTTTGATTCAATGACGCATGTGTTTTCTTACTTCTTAGTCATGCTAACCACCTCATTCTATCTTTCGTTGGTCATACATCTTTTGACAATTCATCGTCATGGGGTTTTACACACTTAAGTCCAATGACTTGGTGATAACAACGCATATGGGTCTCATGTCTTGGTGGTATTTGTGCACTTCCGAAACTTGCACGTTTATTCTCTATATGCTTCTTCAAATGGGCTTCATTTATATAGTGAACCATTACTTTAAGGGTTTTGCGCACTTTTGAGCCTTGTATACCCATTTTCTATATATTTCTTCAAACTGGCTTCTTACTTGACATTACAATTGTAACACCCAAGCAAGGAAAATTTTAAGAAGCCCCCTAAATTTATATGTATAATAAATGGATGAATCACCAAGATACGTGAGAAATTGTAAAGGATATTTTATAAATAATATAATATGTATATATAATTTTTTGGCAAATCTTTCATAAAAATTATAGAATGTTATAAAATCTTTTAAAATCATGAAAAATCTTTCATAGAGTTATGGAACCTTGTAAAATTCTTGGTGAATCTTTTACAAAATTATAAAATGTTGTAAAATATTAGTGAATCTTTACTAAACTATAATACCTTTTAAATTATTGGAAAATTAGTTGAAGTTTGACTTAATAATATTTCCTAGATGATTTTGTATTCACTTGGATTTTTTATTAGTTTAATTGACTCATCACAATTACTTGTATTCTACTAAGTTCAAACCTCCTTAGAGATCAAATGTAGCTATGATTTCATAAAGGTATGAAATATACAATTGAGCACTTGATCAAGGTGTGAAACTCTACTACACTCAATGCACGTTCAATTTTCTGAAATTATGTGGGAGCTAACCATCCCTATAAATAAATAAATAAATATCTACAAAAAATTTAGTTGTTTGAAGCACTACATGAAATAGGAGGGTTGCAGATATTTACCCCAATCCTCTAAAAAACTACAATGGAGGGTTACAATGCATCCAAAATTACATTAGCATCTTCTTTTCATTTTTTAACATGACATTTAATCAAAGTGAATAATTTGTGTAAGAGAAAGATAATAAGCTACCTCTCACAAAACATTAAAATGGAATAAAACACTAATTTCTATTTAACAAAACTTCCATATAATATATTGTTTCTCCTCTTCATCTAAGTATGATTCATAGTAGGGGGGAATTTAGAAATGTTCACCTAAAGATATTCATTCAAGTTCTTCTTTGTATGCATTACATTCAAGGGTGTCATAGTGACTATAAACACCACTCGGGGTCACACATTATTATGTGATTAAAAACTAAATTTCAATAAGGAATTTATGAATATCGCTAGAATCCTAGGGGATACATGTAATGCAATTTTATTCATGACATCAAAATTATAATTTCATTAGAGGAATGTTGATCTCATTAGAAATAGGTCTCCTACGATGAATGCATAGAAACGTAGTAGGCTACTGTATAAACCAATTTTCTTTTCACTTAGAAACTCAGATCTATTTTCCATTTATGAGTTCCAACACGTCTTTTCAAAGAAAATATAAAATGAACATAGAATATTCTAAAGGCGAAGGTGCTTAATTCATACTACAAAGTGAAAGAAAATAAAAACATCTTCCCTCAAACCATCAAATAATTAAAGAGAACAATAATAATGGTGAAAAACACATTGAATGACAAGATCATAACCAAATCCATACATTAAGCTTAATATCATATGTTTCTTAAATATGCATGATAAAATACGAACACAAGTTTTATTACTCAATAAATATATTTAACTTTAACCCAAACCCCATGATTCAATGGAATTCATGTGAAATCAATTAAGCTACTACAACATGTTCAAGATTTAGTTAAGCATCAAATAAGAACTATAAGCATTCAAAAAACTAACACAATCTTTAACCAAAATAATCCCAAACTTTTAAACTTAAAGAAATGTTTGAAATACAAGCAACAAACAAACCATTAAAAATTTTCAAGATATTAAAGCTAGAAGTCTAAGCAATGTCATGTACTTGAGTATTGAATGAGCCTATTATTGCTTAGAAAAGGTCTTGTTAAATTAGTTATTTAACCTTTAATACTAGGACATTATCTATGTGAAAATATAGGTCCTAGCTTCAGGTTCTAGCTTAATTTACTATCACATATAAGAAAAATACAATAATCCTTAACTATCAAAACATCAAATTTAAAATAACTTGAATAAAGGAAGAGAATCACAAACAAATCTCAAATCAGGTATAGAATATCACTTATAAGAATGGATTCTATTATATATGCATTTATTAAGGAAATATTATATTTACCTCAATAAGTTCTAGACGCATTTAGGTATGACCCTAGTTCCTAAGTTCAAAACCTTATAGAAACCAAAGGAGAGTAAAATCCCCCTATCTCACCCAACCCACTTACCTCATAACACTTCAAATTTCGCCCTAGTAACATGCCATCATATCAAGAACTTATAACAAAGTGATCATGTACTATTTATTGAAGTGATTATTCAAAGATAATAAATTCAAAGGGGTTATAGTAGATGATTGTTCTACCCTTAACATAATAGCTTACAATATTATGAGGGATTTAGGATATAATAAGGATATGAGAAACACATGCAATACACGTAGAGGTGGCATCACGCACCAGATGGTGTTGGAAAGCATGACCTTAAACCTATCAATGCCCAAAGATATAAATGGACCTATTTTATATAATCGACAAAGCCTTAAGCTACAAAATGTTTGACTAAGAAGGCCTTAGATCCATAGGATGCATGTGATACCCATCACATTGTTCAAACAAATACAATTCATTTAGGAGGGTGGAGTATACAACATTACCAATGGATCCAACCACCTTCCTCTTATATCAACCAATAACAAAATCTAAATATGCTCATAAATTAAACCACATACCCTTGGCCCTCATCATCATCACAATAGTTGAAATGCATAAAAGAATTGTATTACGGAAATACATGTTTTCCACACCTAACAAAGAAGTGGAAGTGGATTCAGAGCTTCTAATTGAACAATGTGGTCTACATCACAATATTGATTCAATTACATTCAAAACAAATTGATGCAATAAAGAAAAGACACACAGACCCAAGGTTGGTTCACATTTTCTTTTCACTATAGGTTGAACCTAAAATTCCATAAGCAATGGTACAACATATACATAAGCGATATGCACTTACTCTCGTAGAGAATAGGAGATATTTTTGGATAATGAATCTTGGAGATTGGATTGTTATAGTAATAACAATGCATATTTCACAACATAATATCATCCATTTTGTATAGTGGATTCCCTTGCATAGGATGATTGGAGTTGGGGGGAATATGATTGATTAAGCAAGTAGATGGGAGTGACTTCTAAGGGAAGATGTTCAGAGATACTCTTTTCTCGAAGCCATTCCTTCAACTCTTCCAAAACCTCCCTCCCTCCCTCAACTACCTTGTCACCGCGAGCTAGATTGAGAGCTATTAGTTTGGTTTTGGTGGGTATTTGGAATTGTTTAATTCTTAATTTCTTGGGTTGATTCTACTTATACATAAACATATAAAATACAATTAATAATTAGACAAATCCTTTAATATTTGGTATATGTGTTACCTTATCTAGTTGTAGGAGTCATAACCCTGTACAATAGTTTCACCCAAGAAGTTCTAACCATTAGATATTATTAGGTATTATTTGCAAAGGGAGCACTAGGAAAGACAATATATTGTCCTACATATCCAAATTGTGTGCCATGTTGATATAGATCCTATATTTAGAGTTGGTTTCTATAATAGCTCTCATTCTCTTTGCTTTATTCTACTTTACAAATTTATTGTGTCTCAACATTAAAGGTGACCTTTTCCTCCTTCCAATAAAGACTATGGGCCATAAACAAGCTTGATTTTTGGCTTTTTTTGTGGTTGGCTTGCTTTCTTATTTTTTTGCCTACTAATTCCATTTTTTTCGAAAGCTTTTCAAGTTTAAGATTTAGGTGGTGCATGGATGTCTGAAAAAAATGATTGTACCACTGGAGGGCTAGCGGTGGGAGTGGGTGGGATGGAGCAGGTTGGAGTACCTTTACCATAAAGAGATCAAGCAGATAGCGAGGTCGAAAATATACATTCTCTAGTTTAAGAGATCAAGGCTTTGAGGCTATTTTTATAACATAAATTTTACAAATTACAAATAATGAATTATATGTATTAAATATTTTTTTGTCATAGTCAACTCAATGTTTTCTTAAGATAACATCTCTCATTTTATTTGGTAAAACACTATGTTCGAAATAATCAAAATTCAAATATTCTATATACATATTTAATTTTAATACTTTTTTATTTTATTTTAATTAATAATTATATATTTTTTAAATTTAACATATCTTAAACTATTTAAATAAATTTAATTAAAATACTCTTTAATAAATATATATATATATATATAACTTATCCCAATTTTCATGTCACGTTAATTGACTTTTCATACTTTCGACTTCGAGAGGGGAATTAATTATGTCTTTAAGCGCATTCGCTGCATTTTAATCTATATATAGTGATTTCCCTACACTAATTAAAACCATAATTGGTTGGCTCAAGCCTCATAAAATAAAGATCAATATAAAGATGCAAATCTAATTAAATTAATAAAATATTATTACAAAGAGATTTCTTGAAATACGTTGCGGAGATTGTTTAGAGGAGATAAATATTTTATAAAGAGCCCAATATTTTGATAAATTAAACTAAATAAATATTATATACCAATTTCAAATTATTTAAATTGCCAGCTCTTTTCTTTCGTGGTAAGGGAAAATGGTGTAAAAATGCAAAAGTAAAAGCATACAATGATTTGTAAACTATTTGACCGAAAATAAATTGGGTAAAAGCATAAGGATTTTGTATACTATTTGACCGAAAAGCAGAATTGGTTGTATGGTATTCGATAACTTTGAAATTTGGAAAGATTTGTAATTGTAGAAAATGAAGAAGAACCTTCATACCCGGGATGATCAAACTAGATGCCCCATATTTTGATATTGCAGATGATTCTACCTTGGAGCTACTAAGAAAATCTTATTTGCACTATTTGTGTATTTGGTAGGTATAATGAATTACCCATGTTTGTAAATGAAAAGATAGCATAGTTCATATATAGATATGTAACTCATAGAAATTGACAAAGCATAAAGAATTAATCTAGCAAGAGACAAAATACAAATACTAAAGTGATGGGGTTGCGAAATGATTTGGTTGAAATAACACATGGCCTATGACACTATGCGTGCGTGCTTCACGCATGGTTGTTTATGTGCTTATGTTATGCTTTATATGATATTGTTGTATTGCAACCATATACAACAATAATGGCATACCAAGCTAAGGCATCACAATGACTTCGAATTTGAAAATGAAGTGGGAAAATGAATTACCCTTACACATGTCTTAAAAAAATCTTGGATATATTTTGGATGGGAACATGTAAGATTTATAGCAAGCTAACCATAGTCTAATAACGATGCACCTAACTATTTAGTAATTTATGCATCCAACCATCCTCCCATAACATATAGCTAGCTCTCTAGATGCAACATCATTATTCGATACAATGACATAATCACAACTTGTTATTTTGTTCTTACAAATACCAACAAATTATAAGTGTTGATTACCATTTGACATAAGTGGAATAAAGGTGATTCTGCTATTCTACGCTACCTCAACGAGGCTTTAAACAATCAAAATTAGTGATTCTACTATGCCGATAGAGTAATTGAGAATGAAGAATGTGAGGAATTGATAACCAGGAATTAAGAATGATGGTGGTAGAGAAAGTTAATTTCAATCCTATGCAAGAATAGATAAGTGGCCCCAATGACTATGATAAGTAATTTCTTCATTTAGTTAAATGTATATTAATCTTAGGCCATTTCTTCAGTGGCTATTTATCATCGCCACTCTTGAGATAATGAAAACTTAACTCAGTATCACATATATCATTGTAGCAAAAGGAAAAAGCAATGATTGAAGAGAGTGTTAATGTGACTTGTGTTATTATGCAACACATTTGGTCTGTACACAAAATCCGTTTGGCATTACACATGCAACCAGGAACTATCTCATAACCATTTTGGTCTAATGTTTATTGTGAACAAATTTATTTTGTTACAATAATGCCAACGCATATTATTTCTACCCAGATTTCACAATAGAATATCATCCATTTTGTACAGTGGCTTACCTCACATAGGTTGGTTGGAGTTGGAGTGTATATGATTGACCAAGTGAGTGGATGGGAACGAATTCCTTCATTCATCTCTTACAAAATGTACCTATCCCCCTCATGTATCTTGTTGTCGCGAGCTAGCTTGAGATCTCTTAGTTGGATTTTAGTGGGACTTTCTATTAAAGAGAGACTGTTTCCACCTTCCAGGTCTAGGTATAGATTAAGTCATTTACTCGGCATCATAGATAGAGGCATAGATGGGAGTATAATAAATCTTAAAGGCGTGAGCAAAGCCAAGATCTAAGATAATGGTACCAGTAGTTAAGGTAAGGTATAGGATGATATTGGTTCGATCAAGTAGGATCAATTCAATCAAGCACCAAGTGAAATACCCCAAGTGATTTCAGACTGGAATGGGGGCAAATTATTCCACAAAGTACAATTGGAAATAAGAAGAACACCAGAAAAATAACTTATATGACATTGGAGGACCAAGCTGTACTTTTCTTGTACGTGAATGCTACTAAGAGAATCACCAAAGCTTAAGAAGGATAAGAAGGTCTAATATGAGCGCCAAGGTATGATTAGATCCATATAATGAACTAATATTTAAATAAACTTACTGATATAATAAAATTAAAACTAACAAGCATTATCTATCTATCTATATATATATAACTAAGGCAACAACTATTGTGATCATCACAACAAGTGGTCTAAATAAGGAAAATCACTTTTGGAAATGGACATTTCAATAAATGAAGGGAAAAATAACTCTAGAAATGACCATTTCCATAAATGATAGGAAAAATAACTCTAAAAATGGCCATTTATGGAAATACTAAGGCTAAAGAACTTTTGGAAACCATTATGGATGGAAATCCTGTGGCGATATGAATTCTTGAAAGTACCATGGCTAGAAATCTGGGGCAAATGGGGCTTCTAACCCAAATTTAAGTGGGCTAATTTTTATTTTATTTTCCTATCAAATTTGGTTAAGATAATCATTTAATGGATATTTAAAAAAAAATTAGTGGGCTAAATGATATTAACTTTAATAAAATCTCACTACATAAAAATTCGCCCATTGAAAATTTCAAACCCTTTAATTTCGCCAATGGGCGAAATTTTGCCCCTAAATTTTTCTATGCACCCAAGTTCAATAATATTTAAAACTTCATCATCATGTTTGATATTCATAACATGTTTCTTGTTTGACATCAATAATCTTCAAAACTTCATCATCATGTTTGACATTCATCAACATGCTTCTTATTTGACATCAATGACAACACAAAGGTTCAACAATCTCGCCCTTTTGCATTGATGTCAACACCAACTAAAACTGAGCTCCCTTTGAATATGAACTCTTATTCTGTGCGCAACATGCTCCCCCTCTATTCATACCATTTAATCCTTGATTTTTCATTTATGAAAATATCTCCTCCTTAGCATTTATCATTTCTCCCCCTTTGACATCAATGGAAAAGGGATTATCCTCCTAAGTATTAGACTCCTTTTGGATTCATGCTTCTCAATTCCTCTTCCTATCATTTCTACTATGCCATATTTTTTGTCATGTCACAAATGATTTACAACAATTATATGTCTGAGTGACTACAAATGATTTTTTTCACTTACTGACTACATCTTCAAAATGTGATTGTTACGGAGAAAACTTCCTATGGCTTGGGGTGTACCACAACAGATAGAGAAACCACAGAAATCAATCCCTTCCCAATATGCAAGAGAAATAAAACATTTAACACTAAAGGATCTCGAAACATATCTTATTCCCGACGGTTGATGTAGATCCTCGTTGAGCTTTTCCCAATCCCGCTTGTGTTAGCAATTTGCTCTCTCAACAACAACAAACAAGACAAGCATGCTATATAATGGTGTTAGACCTACTCTAGCATATATGATCAACAATGTATAAACAATTAAAAGCATCCATGGATTTAATATTCATTTAAATGCACATCATTGGATAGGAAAAGATATTTCTATTAATATAAATCAGAGATTACATTAGTGACAACCTCTGTCGGCACGTTTGAGAACCGAAGAAACTAAGTCCTCCATCTGGGCCTTCACCACCTCAATCCTCCATCTCTCGATAGCAAGCTCACAAGCAAAGGAAAGCTTGGGAAGAACACAAAGTGCTCCAAGGGACAAAGGGATGCCGACTCAAGTATAAGTAAGCTACGACAACAATGGACTGTAGTTTTCTTGCTCTTCAATTCCTCTTCTTCAATGTATCCAAAGGGTTCCTTATATAGTGCTTCAATGGGGTAATGGAAGGTTAAATCCAAGCGATATCGAAGCATATGGAAGGCCAAGAGACAAGTGACTCGGATCCACATCAAGGAAAAATCCGAAAACATTTGGCCTTTTGCACACATCCTGATGTACGCGAGTTTAGGGGTAATATCCACGTATATACGCAAGAAAGGGTTTTAAAGTGGCATACAACAAATAATGAGTGTTTTTAGGGATGATCTTGGAAACATCAAAGGTACAAAAATATTCCATGGGGCCCAAAGAGTCTGCAGAGGGACAGGGAAGGCCGTATATATGTGATCTACCATGTGTGGTAAAATCAGCGATAACATATGCCCCCTAATGTGTGAGGTCATAGGGGTAATACGATGGCCGAAATACATTATAATTCCATCCTATAAGTGGAGTGATGAAGAACCAGGTGGAAGAATCAGCCATCCAACAGGCACATGACTATAAATACATATAGTAGTCCCAGATACATAAGAGTACAATGGCCATGAATAGGCATGATATACAAACTGTGACACGTGTGGTCATCGCCACCTACAATATACAACAGATTAGAATATTCATGATGAAGATATACAAAGGACCAAGATCTCCATGAAATTTAAATATATACCATGGATCAAGATCTCCATAATGGCTGAAGATATCTGACATACACTGGAATCAAGTCACGAGAGCTGAAATCTCATGAACACTGGCACGATCAAGGAGGTAGCATATAAGAAATGCCACCAATATGGAAAGTCTTCTACACAAACCGCTACGAGTACATGTCCTACTATGTGAATAAAGGTGTCGAGGTCGAACACAGTATTCCATCGTCTGATTACCGGTCATTGATGTATACCGTTAACAAATGCGAGATCACCCACTGATAATGAAAATGGGAATCAAGGTACTAGAGTGCAATCTAACAAGTGCGAAAAAATATGTTGAGTTCAAATGCTTGAAAGAATCCATCGATCAGGGGGCATTGATGTATTCCCAAAACTGTCGATGGCAAGAGAACCTACCACTGATGACTGTAAGTCTCAAGGAACTCAAATGACTCTAGACTCCTATCCCAGAATAAATGATCTGAAGTCGATGGGATGGAATCCGCTGGAAGGAGGGCATTAAGGCATCCCACATCAACCAACACGAGGTACTCAGCAACACAGTATAATGTGGAAGGACTCGGACAAGATGTGCACAAACCAGTAATAGTACTGGGAATGGCCGATATGCAAAGTCAAGACAATTGAGGAATGGCCAACTCAGGCTTCAACTTCCTTCGAATAAGAGCATAAAGGAGAATGATGAATGAATGTAGGAAGCATAGACTCAATGTACAAAATTGGGACATCTTTGCGACACATGAGGCATCGACAGAGACTCCATAGGTACTACAAGCTTAACCAGTCAGTGGAGGTAAACTTAGAGATATGAGTACAGCTCCTAAAGTCAAACTACTAACCCAAAAAACGGATGTGATATACAGTGCTTTATTTGAAGGCGACATGACTCGAATGCTGCCAAAGATAACATCTTTCCCTGTCCATCTTTTTGGTTTTTTTTGTTTTTGGACTTTTTCAGATATTTTGAAAAGCTTGAAAAAATTGCTTTATAGTTACAAATCTAGGAGGAGACAGACAAGTGTCAAGGGGAAAACAAACTAGTTCCAAGCAGCGGAACATACCTATGCTCAATGCAAGGGAACATGTGTAGGATAACGACACTCGTGGGAAAGTACCCTCCCAGTAAAAAATGGGGAATCAAGTTGCAAAAGATATATGAAAAAGCTCTGCTTGGCTAGACATGAGACAAGCTCGGGATATATGGCTGATAATCACAATCAAGGAAGCCAGCATAAGGCTCAATAAGGCAAGAAAAACTCATGATAATGCAATTACAACTTGAAATATACAAGGGAGTCCTGGGGAAAAAGGCCAGCATAAAGGTCAAGAGGAGTATGAAGCTCTTGCTCAAAGTCATGGCGGTACTATACAAAGGACTCCCGCACCCTAAAGGAAAAATGTTGACATGGGCACCAAATGCAAAACATGATCTAACTAGGGTACCCATGTATGGTAAACCTCTACCATTCATAACATGTCACTTCTAGAAGCAACAAGAAGGTTCTATGACAAGATGGAATGGGTTCGTACCTAAGGTTAAAATGAAATGGTCATAAGGTCATGCAAAATGCAAACGGATGCGAAACCTAACCTATATGCCAAGTTAGACATCTTACCTGCAGTAGGCACTAACGGATCAAAGCCACGGTCAAACCACACTCCAAACGGACTCCTACATCATCAAATTAGTTCAAACGGTCCAAAATGGTCAAAAACTATAGAAAGTGGGTAAAATTTTCAAAAATTTTCTATAAATAATAAAAAATTTAAAATTTTCATTTCATTTGAAATTTTTACCCAACATAGTGTATTTGAGTTCAGAACTTCCGAACCGAATTCTGGGAGCATCATCTGGAAAAATCTCTCCCCGTTTGATCTAGGTAGGTTCTCATGGCCTCCTCTTCCTATTTCATGCAATTTTTTTGAATTTTCATGGTCCAAATAATTTTTTAAGCCATCCATAATTGAGTGTTTTGGCCCACGCAAAAATCAGGGTTTTTTCCATGTATAAGGCTCGCCATACGCGGAAAAAGCACCCAAACCCGCATACATATGCGGCTGTTTTGAGAACAGTTGCATATAGGGCCGCAAACAAGGTTTTGAAAGGCAATAACTGATCAAAATTTTGGTTTTTTGTGCAGGATGGTGTTAGAGTGGAGGGAAAGAGAGCATGGTGATGTGGAGGAGGTCGTGCAAGGCGATCTTATGGCCCAACAAGCATTACGGGCATGTGGTATATACAACTTTTGGTGTCTTGGTAGCCTGAGGGCCAAACCAAGACTACTCCAACTCCCAGTGGATTACTGGGATCCAGAATCTGAGACATTTCAGATTGACAGGATGTCACTCAGCATTGAGGTTGAGTACATATACTTTATCACTAGTTTTTCCCAACGAGGAGAGATGGTGAATCTTCGATATTGTGGGCTAGGAGGTGGGTTGAATATTGATGAGTACATCGTTGTGTACTACTTTTTGAAGACAAAAAAGGTTGGGAGTCAAATACTAACAAAATCTATCTAGATTCTGGGACTGAAGGACATACTATTGGCATTAGGTAGGATTGCAAGGCTATCTTCACTCCACCAGGCCTCGTGGCCAATGATGTTCTATGCGTGGAGTGTATGAGACCTACAGTGTATGATTGGAGCATGACGTTGTTGAGAAACATGAAACAATAGCTCAGTGACTGCAAAATGGGCAAGGTGCGAACTTCGGGTTCGGCAGCATACTAAGCACATTCTTCTTTGAGCTGGTACCAGGGCCAAGCCCTAGAGTGGACATTGTTCCACACGGATTTCAAGATCCATCCCAACGACCCTGGGCAAATGTTATGTGTAGACTGGGCGGAGGTAAGGTGGCTAACCTCTACCCACCAGACTTCTTTCCATGGTGGCAGAGACAGATCGTCGCTATAGATGACTACCCCTACACAGGGATAGAATTCCCTGGAGATCTGGATATGCCGCTACCACTAGAATCAGCTTATGGCGACATAGGTAACGAATCCCAAACCCACTTTTTAAGTTTTTTGAATTATTCAATTTTTTTTTGTGTGTTTTTTGATATATTGACTCAAAAGACATATTTTTTGTGTGACGACACATAGTGACAATCTGTCATGTGTATGTAGATCTAGGACCACGATGGCCAGAAGGCTTCCCTCATCATCGATGGAGGGGAAGAGGAGACGATATCATGGGTGCGGATGTGGAGCGAAAGCTCCAAAGCATTCACACAAAATTCGTATGCTTGACACACAGGGTACACATGGCGCAAGTCGAGGACTTTCCTGAGGCCATGCAGCGTCAGGTGGTTGGTGTTCGACGAGCATGGGTTTGACTCTTTCGACGGCTAGCTAGAGTTGTAGTGCTATATCATGATCAGAACCCCCCTCCTCCTCAGGCTTAGAGAGCTGAGTGTATTCATTTTTGTATGACCGTGTATTATATTTAGGTGGCTCAGAAGCCCCAATTTTGTATACGACACTTATGTATTATGACGTCACTTTTTGGATATTAATGATTTTTTTTTATGATGATCGATTATTTATATTTACATGTGTGTAAAATGTATGTTTGTGATATTCTTATGGTCTATGAAACAAATTCCAATCTAACACGTAGTTAACATATGAGTCAGCAACTTGATTAAAAACTCTTGGAACATGAATGTATGTTATATTCTCAAATTGTTCTTCTATCAATCTCACACGTAAGAATCTTCGTAATAATGTCGGATCCTTAATATGATACAAGCCATTAAGCTGTGAAACCACTAATTGCGAATCAAGATGTACCTCAAGAGAGAGAACACCATGTGAAATGGCATCATGCAATAACTCAATAACGGCACTATATTCAGCAACATTGTTCGAAGAAGGCCATAAACATACGCCTCCTGAAGACAATACTTGACCCGTAGGAGTATAGACCACCCAAGTAGCCAAAGATAATTTTTGAGTGTGGCGGCTAGCACCATCGATGAATTCTATGTAAACAGAAGACTCCATTGACATATGCCATAAGAAACGAAAGCTAATAAACAAACTCGATCACCATAAGAAAACCTAACTATGCAATTCAAAAACTGTACAATAATATACAACAATCAGCCCTGGCTGAAGATCATGCATAGTATTGTTTGAGATAGATCCCATTTCTAGGCTCCGCCAAGGCTATCCCTTCATAATCAACCAACTCATAAGCGCCTTTCTCTAAGACTCGTTTAACCACGTAAGGACCATGCCACATGGGATTAAATTTCCATGCCCCCAAGGGTTCTTTAGCTTGATCCCACAAAAGGACCAAGTCACCTTCATTAAACCTCCTTGGATGGATAGACTTATCATACTGGACCTTGACGCAACACTTGTTAACCTCTATAGCCACTAAGGCATCTCAACGCTGCTCATCAAGCTGCTCTAAGTGGACCAAACGTTCTTCCAATGCGGAAGTGTCCGATAAAAGCTCTATAGCTAGCTTTAGAGAAGGGATTTTTCATTCAACCAGTAAAACTGACTCCACCCCATGCACAAGCTGATATGGAGAGAAATCATTGGCAGTCTTAACCTTAGTTTTATAGACCCACAAAGCAGGATACAACATAATATGCCAATTGGTCTTGCTTCATGTGATGGTTCACTGGAGAATAGACTTAAGTGATTTATTCACTGCTTCAACCTATCCATTCACCTGAGGGTAATAAGAAGATGAATGTTCTTTCCTATACCCTAACTTGGAAGCCAACTCTTCCATCATTTTATTTTGAAAGTTCCTACCATGGTCAGTGACAAGCTCTTTCAGAATACCAAACCGAGTGATAATCTGGTTGAACACGAAATGCGCGGCTTTCTCACCGTTGGATTTAATCATGGGCATAGCCTCTGCCCATTTCGTGAAATAATCAACAACCACTATAATGTGATGATTTCCCCCAGCCGAAGCTGGGTCGCAATCCATAAAGTCAAGCCCCCACTTGGTGAAGGGACCGGCAGTGACAATAGGATGTAACGGGGCTAGATGCGAGCGCATATTGTGTGCAAACGCCTGGCAACGGTGGAGATTTTTTACCACATTAACATAATATTTGAAGATGGATCACCAAAAATATCCCGCTCTCAATATTTTTGGGGCTCTAGAAAGCTCAGATAAATGACCACCACACACCCCTCCGTGGTAATCATTCGGCACAACCTCAGCCTCATCATGGGTTAAACAACGACGTAGAATGGAATCTACCTCACGACAGTTCAAAGTGTTATCCACTATAAGGTAGTTCTTAGCTACATGATGTAATCATCGTCGCTCATCCCATGAAAGGTGAGTAGGGACCTTCAATTTTTGCAAATATACAATGATATCCCCGTACCACAAGTCCAAAGTTGAGATAAGGAAAATATGCTCATCGAAAAACGTATCCTCATAAACTTCCTCCTCCTCCAAACTTGGAAAATCGGATATGAGCTCTGCAAAGATCAAATATTTCTTCGATTTCGCCGAAACGAACTCGAGATCAAACTCTTACAAAATGACAATCCATTTATTGTATTTTCGCCCAATCATCCTTCTAGTAAGGACAAACTGAAATGGATTGATATGAGCTATGACCAAAGTTTGGCAAAGAAGAATGTAATGCCTCAAACGTTGGACTGCATGAGCAGTGGCTAAGGCAAGCTTCTCCACATGGGAATAATGGTTTTCTCATGGAGCTCCTCATCCTCCTGAACCAAAACCATACCAACCGTCTCCATGGACGCAGCCACATAAATTAAGAAATCATGGCTATAGTCAGGCGGACTAAGCACAAGGACCATTGCTAAGGCTTGCTTAAGAGCATCAAAGGACTCTTGGGCTCTCTCATCCTAGTAAAAAGGAGTGTCCTTCTTCAAAATACGCATAAATCCTTTTGTTAAATTGGGAAAACTAACCACAAATATCCGCAAGAAGTTTTCCATACCTAGCAAACACTGAAGATGTCTAATATTATGCGGGATATACAATTGAAGTATTTCCTCAACCTTTAAGGGATCGACTCTTATACCCTCCTTGGACATGATGAATCCTAGAAAGCGACCAACAATCACGCAAAAGATGCACTTATGAGGATTTAAACGAACCTAGTAATGACGACATCTTTTGAATACTAATCTCAAATGATATGGATGACGCACCCTCAAATGAGAGTGAGCAGCGAGATCATCCAAATACACTTCGATAATCATTTTGAGATCATGAAAAATGAAGGTCATAGCCCGCTGAAATGTAGCTCCAGCATTTTTAAGGCCGAAAGGCATCTTTCGATATGCAAAAGTACCCCAAGGACAAATAAATGCGGTCTTATGTTGATCCTCGGGCTTAATCTGAATCTGATTATATTCAAAAAAATCATCCATAAAGGAAAATACCTCACTCCCGGCACACTCATCCAAAATCTGATAAATAAATGGTGTGGGAAAATTATCCTTAGGACATGCGCGATTTAAGTCATGGAAATCAGTGCATATACGGATTTCTCCCTGCTTCTTATCTACCAGAACGGGATTTGAAACCCACTCCGTCAAGGGAACGGGATAAATAAAACCAACTTTCAAAAGTTTTTCTATCGCAGTCTTAATGGCGAGTGCTTTTCTAGGATTCACCGTACGCAAATGTTGTCGAATGGGCTTCGCATCTGGATGGGTTTTGATCTCATGTTTGATAATATGAGGGTCGATACCTGGAATCTCATCATACAACCATGCAAAGATGTCACGAAACTCTTTAAACAACGCGGTATACTCCTTGATCTCATCAGGGGAACACTCCGCCCTAATGTAGACATTCTCAACCTTGCCAAGATTGCGAGAAATATTGATAGGAATAGTTGGTGATAAATTTTCCATGTTCCCATCAGCGATCTGACCAGGAGAGCTAAATGGAAACACGAGCCTACCAATCTTCTCACTAATAATCTCCCTAAAGTCATCACGCTCCACACGGTCGAGCTCAGGAAGAAAATATGATCGATGATGCAAATCTTCCCAAGGTGGCTCAACCCCAGACATGGCCTTAATAATGGCTTCATCCGATGGAAAAACATCATCAAGGAGATCATGTGTGTGAGATGACTCAACTGCCCATGCAAGTAGCACATATGGGTCCTCCTCCTCCGTCTATGAAGAGGAAGGAATAGGCTCTGCAACCTGATTAAGATTCGCTTGATATGCTATCATCGTTGTAGGCAACGACATGTCCGTTTCAATAGGTCCAACCAAATAACTCGATGAAGGAAGGATCCAAGGGTCATCCATATGGGTGGTGTGAAAAGACACCGAATTCATCAAGGATGAAGCCCCACCAAAACTGGACCCAATCATAGTCATGGGCACAGGACAACTAAAGGTTCCCATAAGAAAAGGCTACATACCCACGCCCACACTCCCAGTTGCCGGTTGAGAATGATTGATAATGGGATAGAAGCTCCTGATGATGCATTGACACATGGATTTTGGAATGACGTCTGATCAATTGTAACAATATTCCCATTAAACGGAAAGCATATCTTTGGAAAGAGGGAGGAAGCTATGACTTGCATACTATACATCCAATTTCGACCCAGTAAAAGATTGTAGTTAAGGGGCGCATAAACCACCTCGACCTCGATCACAACGGTCTTCCCTCCCAATTGGACTTTCAGAGAATGAATAATTCCGTGCGGCCAAAATGATCTACCATCAAAAGCTGTCAACATGGTAGCAGATTGAGACAACTTGGGAGAACCTAAGCCCTTCCAACATGACAAAGACAACATAGAAGCATCAGCTCCTTCATCAATGACAATACGTTTGATAGTATTATTAAGACACTGTACATGAATCAAAAGAGACACGTAGTAAGTAAAGCAAGGCTGTACTCCCATGGTTTCAAATTTGATAATGGAAGAAGAACTATCGTCACTAACCCCAAGAGCGGATAACAAATCCATCCTCTACGGAGGACAAGTCTGAAGCACTTCAAGCGCGGACATCGCACAAGGAGTCTGTCCCAAATCCTCGACAAATGAATAGTTCTAGGTGGCTCGGGCATTAGGATTGTGCCCTGAATGCTTTAGGACTCCCTTAGGAATGCGAGGTGGAGCTTCAGGTTTACCCGTAGGTTTTTGGATACGCAAAGGGTTCTCGGGTGGAGAACGTTCTTTCCCAAGGTCTGGTTGTGACAAACCATAATATTTCATATGAGTCACAACCTTAGTAGCACTCATCATGTTGATGCATCCATGACCACTATTGGCTTTTGGCGTATTTTGATTTCCCCCCAATGCACAATTAGGATCAATGGTCCTCGATTTCATATTTTGATTGTTGGGTAAAGGATTCGTTAACACAGTTGGGCCCTATTCTATGAACCTCAAGGAATATTCCATACGAGGGCACAAGTAAGTGAGGTGGTCATCCTTACACAACTTACAAGGAAACATCACCTTACGTTTAGTCTTCTTGTCCCCCCAGCATTACGAGCATTCTTGTCATTATTATTAGCATCTTCGTTCTTATTCCCACCCTTACGGTCATTTTTCCCTTTTTTCTTATTCCTTCCAGACTACTGGTTGCCCTTTGGGTCCGACGATTACACGGAAAGTACACTCACCGATTAGGTAGGTTGAGACGAAGCCGTGGCTTGTCCCGATGCGGACTGGTTAATAGACAATTGGCTTACTTGTTTCACGACCGAATCCACAGGTTTGGTACTTGTAGAATCCACAATGCCATCAGCATGTGGTCTAGGCTTGATCTTGGGATCGAAACTAGATCACAGAGCGTTAGGTATAATCTCATACAAAAGTCCGGATTGAGCGTAGGTCAAATCAAACTATTGTGCCCTAAAGATTGCTTGTTCCTCATTTTGAACTCCATATGTAGAAACATCCTTTGCGATGTAAGGTAACAATGATTTAAGGAACCATTCAAGGAGAAATTCCGGTTGTATAAAGGCTTTAATCAACCGCTTCTATGTATGCCACTCTTGAATGTGATCCAAAATGTGTGTGGCTTTATCTTGCTGGAAGGTTGACAAGAGTTCGATACCGACGTCGTAACTTATAGGTAGCTGAAAGTGGTTGACGAAAGTCATGGCAAGGTCATCAAATAAAGCGTATGCCCCCCTCAATAACTCTATATACCATTTCACTGCAGGCCCCATCATGGTGCGTTGAAACAGCCTTAAACGGATTGAATCATCGTGTAAGGAATTGGAAGAGCACCAAAGGTGAAAAGTGGTGACATGCTCACTAGGATCTTCTCCAACCTTACCCTCGAACTTGGGAAAGTCTGAAGGAAGCTTGTTAGGGACAGTCGACCATGCTGGGTCATGAGATACCGGATCGTTCATCAGTCTCGACAAGTCAGGTAAGTTTAATGTCGCAAGAAAATGGAGCCTAGGTTAAGCCAGTCTATGCCACGCTCCCTAATAGTTCTGGTTCATGTAAGGTTGATTGCTATAAATCCCATGGCATTGGCCATAATATTCTCCTCCCATTTGACCCGTGTAGGGCTCTATGGAAGCATTATGCGGTGCTACAAAGCCATAATTGGAAGATTAAGCAGGTTTTTGATACCCATACCCATAGGGTTGATAGTTCTATCTATACTGCAGTCCATAAGACTGTCCATGAGAAGCTCCATAAGGTGTTCCATGGGATGTCCCATGAGAAGGTCCATAGTTAGGTATATGAGGAGCTCCATGAGATGGAACATGAGACGATCCAGAAACACGGATATGACCTCCTAACACAACAGGAGGTGCTTTACTTTGAGATACTACCGTGCAAGCAGTCGCAGCACAAACATGACTAGTGGCAATATTCCAACCTGAAGGACCACATGAATTAGGGGGAGGAAGGGTCTTCAAAAATGCATTCGAAGGATTAGGGTTCGAGGACGAAGGGACATGTGAAGGAATGTAAGTGGCGATTCCAATGTTTACTTGTCTCAATTCTGGTATCCGCATAGGATTACTAACACTAGGTCTAGGACGAACATGTGAGGATGCTTCCACCGTAGGGATGGAAGGGGTAATGTGACTAGTGCTCCAAAATCTCTCCACATGGAAAGGAATAGGAGTGCCCTTAGATGTAGTGCTAGGATCAATTTCCAACTCGACATGATGTGCTGGATCAAGTGCTGTGATATTAGGCATGCCACAACAAACATGACTAGTGCTTTTAGGTTCATAATGAGTCTCGTCGCCTAGAAACCAATATCGGTGACCTATGAACGAGGGATCATAATCAGATCATGACGGTTGTTCGTGTGATGGATCATATGTGCTAATAGGATCTTCCTCCCCAAAATCATGAGGTGGAGAGGACATCTTTGGAATCTCATCCTCATGATCTCCCATGGTGTGTGAATCAAAGTGAGAAATAGTCCTCTCGAACTGTCTAATTTCCTCTCCCAAAGGAGGAGGAGACGTGGAAGGTAGTAGTCCTGCTAAACAGTGAGAACAGAGGGGTGCCGCACCCAAATCCACAATGACTCAAAAAATAAAAGACTCAATCTAATTACGCAAACCCTAGGAAAACTAGCGTGCACAGAGCATACACCTATAAAATGTAAAGCCAAATCGTAAGCAAACAAGGGCAGGATATGTGAGCTCCCAAATGAAGTAGGTATGTCTCACCTCAAAGAGGCTTGAGATTCCCATACACGACAAGTGGAGGTTCGTAACCAATTATAATGGCCCTCAGCTTCAACGCATATAGAGACTGTGTTTTCCGACCCCTACCTAGCCAGGACACCTGCAGAATAACCTCTGCAAAGTACCCCCTAGATAAACTAGGTAAGGAAACTAAGCTCACCTCAATATAATCAATTCTCAGGCAGACAGTTGCAGGCAATATTGACTGTATTGTCAGGGTAGCAAATCCCAAAACTCTCGAAAGAGCCCCCAGATACGAATACAATCCTGGAAATATATCCGGTGCTACTCAGTTACAACCAGGGGTCATCCCAATCATAACCGCTCACACTTCCGCGTGCTTAACTCCCTTGTAAGAGGAGGATCCTGAGAACACTAATTATATAAAGGATTTCACACTCTCACCTGGACAGACACCTAAATGTTTTGTTTAGTGGTCTTGGAGAATTGACTTATAATGAACTATTCCAAGACCCTAAAACCTAGTCTTGTTGGTGCACCCTAAAAAAGAAAAGAGTGTAATTCATTTTATTATGCGTTGATTTTAATTGGCTTATTACTCAAAGGGAAAATGGTCATGCAACTAATGATGTTCTGACGCAACAAGAAGTAAAATGCACACCTAACAATCAATGCAAATGCACTGTGTCAAATGAAAAACAGGGTATGCTACTATGTGAAGTGCAAAATTTTTTCTTCAAATGAATATGCAATCATTCCTATATGAAAATATAACTAATATTCTCCAAGCAAACGTAATGCAAGTACCATGCTAATGCAAAATGCAAACAATGCATAATGATGCACAAAGCAAATGTTTTTGTATTTTCGAATTAAATGGGATAAACAAGCAAAAGTATAACTCTACAACCCTTAGACTTTGCAAGCACTAACAGACAGCCATCAAGAAAAGCACCGAGGTAAAAGAGACCTAATGCACTAATCCCAAAACAAAAAATTGAAAATGAAATGACAAGAACATTTTCAAAAATTTAAACTAACAAGGTGTCTCTGGTCAGAAACAGGGATGTATACAGATTCCAGAAGCATCCAAGAAGACTCAGTAATAATCCAAACTCACCCAGCAATACTTAATCTTCCCAAAAAGGATAAAAAATCAGCGTATACGTGATTGTTCTCAGTAAATCCGCGTACATACGCGACTATTTAGGTAAAACATGCATGTACACGCGACTGTGAAAGCAAAACCCACGTACAGGAAGAAAAAGAGATAAAAAGAAGGAAAACAGACAAGCTGAGACAAAATTTACTCCTGTAAGACACTACTGGGAAAACATGCCCCTAGACCCAACTCAGAAACAGAGAAATCAGAGCAATTCGAGCACATTGAATGCCGAAAAAACCCCCAAAGAAAATGACTAGGAACCTCCCCAGTATGGTCGCCAATTCTGTTACGGAGAATACTTCCTATGGCTTGGGGTGCACCACAATAGACAGAGAAATTGAAAAAAACAATCCCTTCCCAATATGCAAGAGAAATAAAACATCTAACACTAAAGGATCTCGAAACATACCTTATTACGGACGGTTGATGTAGATCCTCGTTGAGCTTTTCCCAATCCCGCTTGTGTTAGCAATTTGCTGTCTCAACAACAACAAACAAGACAAGCATGCTATATAATGGTTTTATGCCTACTCTAGCATATATGATCAACAATGTATAAACAATTAAAAGCATCCATGGATTTAATATTCATTTAAATGCACATCATTGGAAAACAAAAGATATTTCTATTAATATAAATCAGAGATTACATGAGTGACAACCTCTATTGGCATGCCTGCGATCCGAAGAAACTAAGTCCTCCACCACCTCAATCCTCCATCTCTCAATAGCAAGCTCACAAGCAAAGGCAAGCTTGGTAAGAACAAAAAGTGCTCCAAGGGACAAAGGGATGTAGACTCAAGTATAAGCAAGCTATGACAACAATGGACTATAGTTTTATTGCTCTTCAATTCCTCTTCTTCAATGTATCCAAGGGTTCCTTATATAGTGCTTCGATGGGGTAATGGAAGGTCAAATCCGAGCGATCTTGAAGCATATGGAAGGCCAACAGACAAGTGACTTGGATCCACATCAAGGAAAACTCCAAAAACATTTGGCATTTTGCACACATCCCGATATATGCGGGTTTAAAGGTAATATCCGCGTATAAACGCGAGAAAGGGTTTAAAAGTCGTATACAACAAATAATGAGTAATTTTAGGGATGATCTTGGAAACATCAAAGGTACAAAAATATTCCATGGCGCCCAAGGAGTCTGCAGAGGGATAGGGAAGGCCATATATATGTGATCTACCATGTGTGGTAAAATCAGCTATAACAGTGATTTTACACATCTTGTCACATCATGAAAAAGAAAATATTCCTTGGCATTTGTCATTAAATTCTTCAGTGGTCACACATATCTCCATCTGTCATTTAATTTTGTAATAAGTTAACACTACTCTAGCATACAACATTGATTTGACATACTCAATGCTACGATCTTTCACGTGGTTCCATATATAATTTATATTGACCCATGTACTTGCGTGATATGGTTGGGTTTGTTATTTGAGCGCAATATTCTTGAATTAATTGATATGTATTGTTTGTCAATTCAACCATAAATGCAATTAACTTCTATGTCCCTTCACTTAGTCTCGGAAACAAATGGCTGAATCTATTTATGGGATGAATACAACCTTTAGTCGATATAGAACCATCAAGCTTTCCTATTTTCAGTCTTTGTTCTCATACTTTTGTAGCAATGGAAACCCTTCCTCATCAAGTTAATGCATCCATTTCTAGGATTTTTGAATCAATTGAGTCTCAACAACATGAGCTTGTAGACTTCAAAAGAAAGTTAGAGAATTTGATGTCTCGAGATGAGGAAGATGATATACAAAAATGGTATTCCCAATCGCAGTGAATCTTTGTCATGTTGATGAGATTGTGATCCCGAAGAGACAAATGGATCACTTTGATAAATACGAGGGGCTCAATCTAGTGTGACATATTCAAGGAATGTCCATAGATTCTGAAATGCAGTCTTCTTATTATATCGAATTGCACCTCACATTACCGAGTGTTGTTGATACTAAACTATGTATTTCACTTCCAGGTTGCTAAATATTTCAATTTTGTAAACCAATATGTCTGCTAAGGCAATTTCGACAAATGTGTGCTCTTCGTAGTGTCTTATGTACTCTACTTCCTGTCTTGTAAGCCACTTATGCCCTAGTTGTCCTCCTATATGTTTTGAGCTTCAGAGATCCATTTTTGTAAGCTAGATGAGTACATTTTTTCTTCTTGTAATGACAACTCCATTATGCTAAATATGACTATGCAAAAGTGTTGTGTCTACGCACATGTATGTGGTCAATAATGAAATCATGCAATCCAATATTTTTTACTTCTGAGGAAATGACTATCTATATATTGATATTGTTATAGCAATGCTTTGTTGATTTGAATATGTGTTCTCCTTTATTTATCAATCACATCCTTAAATGAATGTATTCTTTGTGGGACAATATATTCTAGTTGCAATGCCTATTGATACTTTCCTTGAATTCCTAATTGATGACATGTTGAATTCAAGGATCTTACTCAAAACTTCAGAGATCGGAATGAACGGAGTCATTTAGTTGTTGCTTGAGACATACTTGGATTGTTCACTTCAACTACACATGTCTGTGGAACTTTCTTCATCCACCATTTTAATATACGCACACCCTTTTGGTACTACTCAAAGTTGCTTTCCTTTTCTCTCCATATTTTGTTGTTAGTGTCATATGCAATATTTCTTTCATATTGTTTCACTGTTCTTAGGCAATATTGAGCTTAATGCTTGAAACCATCACAAGAATAACATCTCACAATATGACAATACTTTTCTATATGACCGAAATAATTACATCTTGAGCATTTTAGTGTACTAAATTTACTTGTATAACTAAAGGAAATTTCATTCTTAAATTGAACTTGTTTTGAAGGCATAGTCCTTATTTTCTCATACTTTTCTGAATTGTATCTAGTTGAATCGAAATAGATATGTGCTTGTTGTCACGAAATTTTTCAACGATATCATCATCCAAGACCAATCTTGTTTTATAGAGACCTGTCACTACTTAGTATCTTATCCAGGATTGACTTGTTGTTATTGAATTTTTCTTCAATTTATGCATCAAAACACACCTTGTCACCTTTTGTATTTTCCCAATCTAGAAATTTCATGCTTGAACTGTCTTTAAATTTTCAAGGACCGATTTTCTATTCTTACATCATCCACTTCACTTTTCAAGTGAGAGATATTGGTTTACTTTTGCGCAAGATTGTGAATCTCTATCGTCAATAATTTCCATGAAAAGTACTTCTCTTGGATTGTCATCACAATCATCTTCTTCAGAGGAATTCTCTCTTCCTTAGAATACAATATCTTTCTTTGTTTAGGAAACTTCTTTATGTCTTTAGCCCTACTTTGTGGGTATGACTTCCTTTGTTCTTGGTTATTGAGTTATTCATCACTATCACTATCTATACTTTCTTTAAAAGGACATTTGGAGGAAAAACGACCTATTTTACCACATTCAAAGCATTTAAAAGGTAACTCGCCTTTATATTTTCCATGGACCCACTTTAGATTTCTCACAAAGTTTGCTTCCTCTTCATCTAATAAATCATATGGGTTCTTTTTATTTATTGGTGTCTTTGAAGGTTGCATGTTTCCTTGAAGGATACTCCTTTTCATTCCTCATTTCATATGCATTAAGAATCCCATTAATTTCATCCTTTGTTAGCTTGTCCTGGTTAGTTTTGTCTTCTATGAATGATACTTTTGAATCAAATATAGGGGGCAAGGTTCTTTGTGTTTTTTGCGCAACTTATTCTTCACCAATTTGTGCTCCAATACCTTTGATAAAATTTACAATATCATCAACTCAATTAAGATAAGCTACAATATATTCTTCTTCCCTCTTTTTTAGAGTTTCAAACCACACTGGAAAATTTTGCAACTTTTCCTTTTTGACCTTTTCATATCCTTCATAGATGTTCTTAAGATTATCCCATATTTCCTTGGTTGAAGTGCAATGCATAAATTTGGTAAATTTAGAGTCTGCTAGACCACACAATATTGCATTCCTAGCCCTTGCATTGTATCCATACTATCTTCTATCAACTACATCAACTAGAGCATTTTAGGGAGAAGTGTAAGCATTTTCAACCGACTTCCAAACATTGAGTCCAAGTGATTGCAATTATAGTTCCATCCTTATTCTCCACAAAGTATAATTTGAACCATCGAATCTTGGTGCTATGTTTGTATACAGTCCTTCTTGTTTATCCATTTCTACACAAATATTTATATTCCAATGGTTAAATTGTTACCGAATACACCCACTCTGATACCATCTGTTGGGATTTTTATTTATACTGAGGTGGGGGTGAATCAGTATAAAGCGCAGATTAACCAATTTTTCACTTAACAAATTATACTTCAAAAATTGTTTTTGTCAAAACAGTAAATGACACAATTGTGCAAATAATCTGTAAAGTAACTTTATATATATCTATAAATATAAATTTGATTACATAGATAGGAGACACCAATCTCCAAATGTGAGCACAAACTAATATGATTGGGTCACCAATCCCACATGCAAGCACCAACTTTCTTATTATAGGAACCAACTAGTAAGGACTTCAATTCTCTGCGCAAGCACCAAATTGTTGAATTCAGACACCGACCTAAGAGAACACCAATCCTTTTGTGCAAGCTCCAACTTGTTGTGATCAAGAACCAACCTAAGTGGATACTGCAATATCCTTTCTTTTTTTCAACACCAATAAAAAGGAAGTTTGACTTCATGTCCTTGCCCCTTCCTGCCACCCTGAAAAGAATATGTTATAACAAAATTGTGACTGGTCTATTATTTGCATCTTCTACAATATGAAAATTCTATGATCTGTGTTTTACATATTCTAGAATATGCAATATCAACACTTTGCAACTTCTGCGACCTGCGATATGTGACTTCAACTTAAACTTCCTTGATCATATATCTCCATTCCACATCTTAGTACTGGGTACCCTTTTAATTTGTGCATTGTATTCTACTCTTCTTTATTGATTTTTCACATTCCTCTGTCTGTTGTATATACTTCTTTTATATCAACAAGCCATTGATACCCCAAAAGTCGAATCTTGCAAAATCAAAATATCATATCTTCTTCATCTTCAAGCTTACTTTAACCTTTCCATCTCTTACTTATTTATACTATTCTTTCTCAAGATATGTATCCACGCATTGAGATTCCTTTGAGTCAGTGATACTCGTTATTCCTTACATCTTGGTCAATCTAACTACCTCATTCTATCTTTTGTCGGTCGTACATATTTTGATAAATCAGCCTCATGGGGTTTTGTGCACTTAAGTCTAATGACTTGGTTGTATCTACACATATGGGTCCCATGTATTGGTGGGATTCAAGCACTTCTGAAACTTTCGTACTTATTCTCTAAATACTTATTCAAACTAGATTCATGTATATAGAGAACCATTACCTGTTGGGTTTTGCACACTTCTGATCCTTGTATACCCATTTTCAATATATTTCTTCAAACTTGATTCTTACTTGACATCATCAATTGTAACACCCAAGTTCAATAATATTGAAAACTTCATCATATTGTTTAAGATTCATCAATATGTTTCTTGTTTAACATCAATAATCTTCAAAATTTCATCATCATGTTTGACATTCATCAACATGTTTCTTGTTTGACATCAATGACAACAAAAAGGTTCAATGGTATTAGAGTTGCTCGAGGGTTTGAATATATTGTAGAAATTCATTGTTTCCAACTTATATAGGTAGGAAGAAGTGTTGGAAATTGGAGGTGAAAATATTGAAACTGGCATGAGAAAATACCATTCCAATCGATAGAATATGTTACAAAAGTTTTCAATGAGTGAGAAGTCAAAAGAACGAGGACCCAGAAGAAGAAGGAATATTTGGTCCGATGGAAAGATAAAGTTTTGGAATAAGAGACATGGATTTTAGAGGCGAAGTTCAAGGAACTGTAGAACCATGGGCATAGTTCTTTTGAACCCAGGGAGACTAATGCAGGGGAATTTGGCCCTGAAAGAAACAATCACAGATGAGGTAATTGAAGTCATCTAGAGGGTGATCGACGATATCTAGACAACTGAAGGATGAGTATTCAAATCCCAGAGGTAGTCAATGAGGGTTAGTCATGGAAATATTGACCAGTCATGGTCGACGATAGAAGATCAATCAAAGTATTGGCAAGTCGGAGAATCAACTGACATAACCTAAGGAATTCAGAACCTAAGTTGAGGACGATAGGAAGTGGTCCACAATCCAACCAATACAGAAGGACACTAAGCTAAGGAAGTAGTTCGAGCAGTTATGGTGGAATTATGGATGTTGTTGAAGGACTCTAGATGTCAAGATAAGAAGAGATGAGGTAGATGAGGATTTACTATAGGTGAGTTGTATCAGGAAGCGTCAAGAGGATTCTAGAATCAAGATTGAGTGAGAATTTGTTGTGAGAGTTCCTTATATATACCACTTTAGAGAAACACGGGGGATGGTGGAACCCAATTAGAAATAGTGTTAAGTGTAATAGTGTGAAGGAAAAAAATAGATTGAATAAAATAGAGCATTGACACTACTTTGTAAAATTACCTATACAATTGTTTTTTTCTGAATTAATAGAAATCCATAATTCTTGGCATCATACTGTGTCTTGAGTTGAGCATTTGTGTTTTTTCTATGTTCTTTGAATAACTGGTCTTTCTAGTACCAACTAGACGTGCATCAAATATTTATTTAAGCATGGAATTCAACATCAAAACACTGTTCCTTATATAGCTCAACAAAATGGCATGGCTGAAAGGAAAAATAGGACTTTGGTTGAAATGGATAGATGTATGCTTTATTCTAAGGGATTACATAAACATTTGTGGCCTGAAGTTATTTTTTGTCGCAACTATATCTTAGAGTCCCTAATAAATTTGTTTTGTAGGTTACTCCTAAATAAAATGGAATGGAATAAAACCTAATATTAGTAACTTTAAGATATTTGGAAATAGATGTTGGGAACATATCCCAAATGAAAAATGGAAGAATTTAAATCCCAAGTCTCACAAATGTATTTTCATTGGTTATTGTGAATTTTTCAAAGTAGACAAGTTTTTTATCCATATACCCAAGGTATTTTCATATGGCGATATATTCAATTCAATGAAGTCTCTCCTCCTCCTGCGTATTTTGAACCTCATGTTACCTTGAATTTTCCTTCATCTTCTATTACTCCTATATTAGTCACCCCTTCCTCTAATTCTGTGCCTACCCTTGATCCTAGTTCACCTTCTTCTTCAAGATATCCACTTGAATGTTCTAAATATACTAACGTGGTTCCTACCAATACCGCTCTTCATGCTTGAGCCCAGAAAACTCTTGAATCTGCAGGTTCTAAGATTTGTATTATTTCTTAAACTCATCAAACTAGATATACTCTTATGACTAAAGTATTGGCCATAGATGAGACCTACACCTATGCTCAAGAAATAGATAAACCTAAATGGAAGAAATCCATGACCGTTGAGTATAATAACTTGTTAATGAAGAACAAGACTAGGAATCATGTTCGCCTTCCTCCTAGAAATAATTTAGTTGAAAGTAAGTGGAAATATAAAACAAAGTTTACTACAAAAGGATAGATTGAAAAACATAAATCCTAGATAGTATGAAAATATTTTTCTCAACAAGAAGGTATAGATTACACTGAAACTTTTTCTCCATATGGTAAAATGAACACAATAAGAAACATACTTTCTATTGCATCATCTTATCGATGGGAAATACACCAAATGGATATCAGGATTTTTTTTTAACGTTGATCTCCATGATGAAATTTATATGCAAGATCCGTCTAGTTTTATCATTTCTAAAACTTCAAGTTCGATATGAAAAATAAACAAGTCTTTAAATGGTCTTAAACATGCACACAATAAGAAACATACTTTCTATTGCATCATCTTATCGATGGGAAATACACCAAATGGATATCAGGAGTTTTTTTTAACGTTGATCTCCATGATGAAATTTATATGCAAGATCCGTCTAGTTTTATCATTTCTAAAACTTCAAGTTCGATATGAAAAATAAACAAGTCTTTAAATGGTCTTAAACATGCACCTAGATCTTGGTATGAGAAAAATTATATTTATTTCTTGAAGAATGGTTTTAAGCAATCTATATCTGATCCAAATTTGTATGTTAATAACTTTGATGATCATGTCCTCAGTATGGTACTTTATGATGAGCTTATCCTTACTGGAAGAAAACTTGCATTTATACATGAAATGAAGAATAATCTTAAAAAATAATTTTAAATGACCGATTTAGCCCTATTTCATTATTTTTGGGGTCTACAGATTTGACATCTGGCTTATGATATATTCCTTTCTCAGCCTAAGTATGATACATATTTACTTTATTGGTTTCATATGAGTGAGTGTAATCCTTTAGCTATGCCATTTCATTCCAATGTAAAGTGAATTGTTGATTGTGACACTCCTCTTGTTGATGCAAATTTTTATCGCTAGCTTATGGGGAGTTGGATATATTTGAGACGTAGAAATATTTTTCTCTATTTTGTATTCAAATTGGATTCAATATTTATGCAAAAACCTCATGAAATTCATTGGACAATAGAAAAGAGAATTCTTAGATATTTACAGGGGACATTTCATTATGGTGTTTTATATTCTAACAGGGCTACAATTTCACTTCTTGGTTATACAAATTATGATTGGGCAGGGGCTGCTTCAAATTGAAGGTCTAATCTAGGGCACATATTTAATCCTGGTTTAGGTATGATTTCATGGTCGAGTAAGAAGCTTATATCTCTTTATATTTATTCTTGTACTGAAGCATATTACAAGGCAGCTAAGAAAGCAACTAAAGAAATGGTGTGGATCTGGCATGTTTATACAGAGCTTGGAATGGTTCAAAATTCTCCTACTAAATTAAGATGTTACAATCTAAGTGAAATTCAACTTGTTACAATTCGATGTATCTCTCCAATACTAAAAAAATTGACCTTGATACCCACCACATTCGATATCTCATGTTGAATGGTGTTATTTGTTTGGAGTACTTCCCCATTAAACAACAAGCAGTTGATATCTTCAGCAAATCCATGACAAAAGTGAAGTTTGTGTATCTTTGAAGTTTGTTGGGAATGCGTGAAGCATGGGGACTTCACTTAGTGAACCTCTCACATAGCACGTACGATCATGGGATATAAAAGAATACCCTTAATTTCCATAGATATTGACCCAAACTCTTTTTGTTGAAACCCCCTCTCAATACTTAAAACCTCCTCCCCACCCCTTTTTATACCTCAATCCTTATAAACCACCCTACCCACCCCCACCTTAAACCCCTCATCCCCCCAATACCTGCAATATATTGGTTCAATTTTTGATAATTTTAAAACCCACAATATGAACTAACGTGATAGGATATTGGTCAAGAAGTGAAGACCCCGTGGCGTGAAGTTGTCATCAAGGGGGGATTCTAATGTAATTCCATATTCCTCCATATATGGGTTCTTCTCCCTAGTCATCATTAATGGGGAGTGTTGGAATGTGTAATATTAATTATATTACATGTGTATTTATGTATAGTTTGTTGTTGTGTGATATTATGATGTCTTATCTAGAAAAGGAAGGAATAATTGTTTCTATATAGTGTAGAAGGATTTATCCCACATGCATCATATAGTAATACTCTTATTACCATTCATTACGTTAGGATGTGTAAAATAATTGATCCCACATGTATTATGGGATGTTATGCTTCTATACCTCTACCTTTACAATAGAGGTGAAGGAGACCCTTTTGGGTGTGTTGAGTATTCTATTGAATATTATTGTACAGTGGTGATAAACATATGTGGAGTGGAGCTCAAGTGTAAGATTGGAGATTTTTGAAGAATAAGAAGGCAATACCTTCCCATGGATGTTTCCCCATTTGGGGGTTTGCCACGTCTATTTGGTGTATCATTTATTTTTCTCTTATCTCTTACTTACTAATTTGATTATATGGTTCTTGTATGGATATCAAGAAAACTAGTAGACTCTTTCTATTGATTTACTTGTTAGTTAATGTATTGTTATATGTTTATTGCATATTTCTCAATATTCTAACAAATTGAAACAAACAATAACATAATGCAAGAGTTTGGGAGTAAGTCAATCAGTGAAATGAAGAAGAATGTGAGGTTAAATTCAATGTCTAAGTATATATAGACTCACATCCCTATGGAGGAATATCAACATAAGTATCGAAAGACACTTGGATTTCTAGTAAGTGGTAACCCATGGAGTTAAGAATTTACTGTCAATCAAGAGAAAATGCAAGGGTGGATGGGATACGCCACTTTCTTGAACAGGGGGGGGGGGGGCGCATGATAGGAAAAAATAGGGTTAAACAAACAAGTTCAATGCATAAGATGTTTGCAGAAGGAAATCATGTATATGTTATTTTGAAGAGATATTCTTGTAGGGATGGTCAGGGTTAGAGAAACATTGTGATATTGGCGCAATATGTACCTTCACACCATGAAAACAATACCAAATCATAAATGTGTATTCGAAAATAAAACCAATAATACAACAGACATATAAAATAGAAATAAGGCCTAAATTGCATGCATTGGAATGTTATTAGGATAATAGGGGCTTCCCACAGAATATATTAATCACAAGATAATAATACTGCAGTTAGGAAGAGCATAGAACAAGGAAACCAATGTTACTAATAGTGCATCAAATGGAGGTTTTATGAGGTCATATAGAAGAAAATAAAAATTGAAGAAAACTTATAAGTAAGGTGGGGTCCATGAATTTAAAAATCATTGTCATTGTTCACCAAGCAAGGAGCTCATGGGACTCGAGATTTCAAATGCACATATCTTCCATTATGACCATGAATTTTTAATTCCTTGAGTCGTAGGTTGGTGATCTCTCTCTACTCTTAATTTTTTTCCATTTCAATTTATATATGCCTTCATAAGATCATGGGAGACCTTGGAAGAAATAAATGGTCATCACAGTTTTCAAGCAATGTTTTGGGAATCACTAATGGAAAAATTCCAAATAGGTGCAACACACACACACACACACACACACACACACACACACACACACCTATCGAAGAAAAAACTATGACGTGTCTTCACAGATATCATAGTAAAAATTGAAAAGTGTTCACAAATTTTTTGTGAACACTTGCACACCACAATCACAAGTTTTTCTTCAAAAATAATGATGTTAGTGTGCAATTGTTTACAAAAAATATGTGCATTGACCAATTGATTTTTTTTTTACTAAATGCATCCATGATGAGTAATGATGAGATATAGACTTTCCAACCCTTCAAAAGAAGTTCCTTGAAAATCCACTGATGTTGGTGAGTAGTATTCTACTAACAAATATAATCTAGTAATAGGATGTGGATACATGGGGCATTCACTATGTCGAGTGAGCCAATAAAGTTAACCCTTATTGATGTGTATTTAACAATGGGACCACTAATGGATGGAATGGTGGTCCTATTAGGATATATAATCCTTCCTTGTCTAAACTGGTCTATTAGATTATATTTTCCTAACTTAGGAGTCATTTAGTTATTATTGGGTCCAGTAGTACCATTGGGTCCACTTGGCCTAATGGGGACACATGTACCAGTCACTAGAGTGTGGGGAACATAGATAGAGGCTAACTGCAATTGATTTCACATTCATCCATCAATTTATGCGCCTCCTAGACCAATCCCTACGATTTAGGAGCCACTAGGAGTGCTGGCACCAACTTCCTTTAGTTGCTGGCAGTTGGTGACTATTCAAGCTTAGTTATGCTTGAATTTCATTCAGTTAGATGTCCTCTAGCTTAGTTAGCACTAGTACTGCATGGTTGCATGTGGGAAGGAGTTTATTATCACCTACCACATCAGTTGGACTAGTTTAATTGATTATAACTAATTGAGAGTCTATATTAAACAACTAGAGCTTAGATAGTTAGCTTCTATAGTGATTTAGACACTTCTAGTTAGCCATGCAGTATTAAAAACTAGATTCATTTCTGCTATAGTATTAAAAACTGCAGCAGAAACCCCTCCCATCAGAAAATCCATCATAAAACCAGTAAAACCTTTTTCTGTCAGCGCTGGAATAAACATAGGTGAATGGCCTAGTGACAAAGCTACATTGGTTCCATGAGAACCATGCAAAAATGCACTCCACAAGCCACCACAACTCTGGACAGGTGCTGACAGTGTTCGATCTCCACCATTCTGGAAATATTGCCAACTTGGTGTACTCCTTAAACCAAGATAATTTTGACAAGACTTTGTCCATTCTAATTTTGACAAGACTTTGTCCATTTTACCATTGAAACATGGAAAAATTATTGTAATATTAGAAACCCAGAGAAATTAATTTAGAACGAGGAAGATAACAACAAAGCTTCATAATCCCTGTGCAGTGTTGTCTGTATCAGCTTTGATCAGATATGTTTTCCAAACGGTCATGCACTGGTGTCTATATTGATTTGTAATATACTGAAAAATTAATCAAAGACCATGTGGTACAGTACTGATTTCATTTAGTTCTGTATGTCTTCAAAGGTAAAGGGAGGCTGGTGGAGCATATGTAGATCTCAAACACTGGATGAATATAAATATGGTGTCTGCGCCCTGTCCAAAAGAGACAACAAACTCATGACATGAGATTGCAGTAGTACAAGATTCTCTCATTCTTTTACCAAATGGACATTAATAAAGCTATTTTTCTCAGGTTTGTATTGTTTTGGAGTCCTCTTTTAATATATTTTGCAGGAAGCAAAGTATCATTTAAAAAAAATTACAACGGTGTCTACTGGATGTGAGATGAGAATGTCATTGTCCAGCTGGGAAGGATGGTATAGCTTAACATGGGAGACATTCACTGATAGGATGAATATGCAATTGCTATAACTGGGAAGACATTCACTATAGGATGAATATCCAATTGCGATCGATCTTGAAGTCATTTGCACGTACGTACCTATTACAAAATCGGATAGAAGTCATAGTGGAGTGAATATATGAATTGATGATGGTTTAGCTCACTGAAATTGTTGTTTTTAACTTGTATAGGTTCATTTTAAATCTGATTAATTATTTAAAAAGATTTAATTTTTTTAGAGGATACAATTTCTTAAGGTGTATTTATTTTTATATATTTAATCATATCTAACAATAAAAATATCACTCACTATAAACTTGTTCACTAGCGTAGATCCAAATCCTAGGCTCTATCAAGCCCCAAGAGATATCAAATCTCCCTAGGTGCAAACCTCTTCTCAGGTATTGCACTCAAGGAGGTTTGCAGCTCGAGAGATTTGATCCCTCTCGGCGCTTGATAAAGCCTAGGATTTGGATCTACGCTGGTTTTACTAAATGAATCCATGATGAGTAAATGATGAGCAATAGACTTTCCAACTCTTCAAAAGAATATTTTAATGGATCTAGTGAGAAATATACTTTCCAACTCTTCAAAAGAAGTTCCTTGAAAATCCACTGATGTTGGTGAGTAGTATTCTACTAACAAATATAATATTTAGTAATAGGATGTGGATACGTGGGGCATTCACTATGTTGAGTGAGCCAATAAAGTTAACCCTTCTTGATGTGTATTTAACAATGGGCCCACTAATGGATGGAATGGTGGTCCTATTAGGATATATAATCCTCCCTTGTCTAAACTGGTCTATTAGATTATATTTGCCTAACTTAGGAGTCATTTAGTTATTATTGGGTCCAGTAGTACCATTGGGTCCACTTGGCCTAATGGGGACACATGTACCAGTCACTAGAGTGTGGGAAACACAGATAGAGGCTATCTGCAATTGATTTCACATTCATCCATCAGTTTATGCGCCTCCTAGACCAATTCCTACAATTTAGGAGCCACTGGGAGTGCTAGCACCAACCTCCTTTAGTTGCTGGTAGTTGGTGACTATTCAAGCTTAGTTATGCTTTAGTTACATTTAGTTAGATGTCCTCTAGTTTAGTTAGCGCCAGTCCTGCATGGTTGCATGTGTGAAGGAGTTTATTCTCACCTACCACATCAATTAGACTAGTTTAACTTATTATAACTAATTGAGAGACTGGATTAAACAAACGGAGCTTCGCTAGTTAGCTTCGATAGTGATTTAGACACTTCTAGTTAGCCATGCAGTCAGATTAAGTTGTTGGATTTGAATCATATCCACATGATTTGAATTCCATTATTTGTAACATTGTTTTATACTACTGGGATTAATGAAGTTTATACTATAATTATACTGCGCAATACTTGTATGTTTCATGTGAGATTTGTTTTGTTCAGTGGGTATTATTCATTCCTTTTACACTGCATAATAATTAAAATATAATGGAACTCATTGCCTGAAGATAAATGGCACATTAATTCTAATAGGTTCATATAGAACCAGTCCATCCCTGGCATTTTCCCATGGAGGACCTTTTATTGTCCCATTGTGTGGAGTGAATTATGCTACATGATTCCTCAATTCACATGGATCATATAGAGAACCTAGAGACTCATACAATGGAAATATGAGTTATATGAGTGATGGGGTCTAGGGGAACCCACAAGGTTAAGGGTGGCTAGATGCCAACCATCAAACAGGTTTCTGGGGGAATATATTTTGGATGGGATTAGATGTTTCTAACTATAATCCGATGATAGTTGTCTTAGTGTGGTGACAATTGTCCTAGTGCAGAAAAGCACATGGTAGGGACTTTTTTTTGTCTCATTCATATTCAACTACTTCTTTGAGGGTGTGTCGACACTACAACTCCACCATGTCATTCGATATGCAATACCACTGGAACCTTGGATGCAATGATGGGGAGATCTCATGTTGAGAAGTGAGGGTAGTTCCATGGAAAACATCTTTCAATAGGAGTACTTTTCGCAAGGGTATGTATGAAGTTGATTAATTTTTAAAGTTGTGTTTACATATTGACTTAAATTAGGATATCTAGATTTATTTATATGATACATCTTACTAAAGAATCTCCTCTCATGTGTGTGTGTATGTTGGAAAGGTTCCCTCTATGGGACACCAAATAATTTGGCGGCATGCCAATGATGTCAATACTTCCCCCCAGATCAAAGGCCTCAACAGGGAGCATATAAATTTTTGTCAAGGCTCTACCAATAAATTAACCAATTACTGTTGGGTCACAGATTTTTCCCTATTTTCATCACTTATCGACACCTATTTCATCCCTTTTCTTCCCATTATTGCTCATTTATCATTCCATTTTCCATCCATTTGTTGTAATTGCTCGTAAAATACAATCTTGCTCATGTTGATGCTTTAGTGGTTAATAATTGTTAATTTCCTTTATTTTTAATGAATTTAACACTATTATGCATGATTTTACTGATGATGCTTTATGAAGCAATTTTCTTCTAGTAGCACTTATGGTTCCAGTATCCAAAGTTTGCATGTTAGCACATATCCCCATGGAAATTCGTCACATGGTTTCATTCTTAGGATTGATTGTGTGGATCTGTGATCTCACTTCGTGCCCAAGTCCAACATGGCAGCCTCCAACTCATGATCAAACGGCCCCAACCAAAAATGCATGCTAGATAAGAACACATTGATTTGCATTGTTGTTTGCGAGTGGATGAAGAAGAATATCTAAGATACAAAACATGGGTTTTGTGCAGAATGGCCTCAATTACTTGAATCTCACCAAAATCGCTCAAAACACCCACAGTTTGAGAGATGCAGTTGATTATCTAAATGTGTAATTTTTTCAAATTAGCAAATTTGTTAAAACAAATTCCAAATTGAGAGCTTGGTTCCTCAGTCTCATGACGGATTTTTATGTATAAATATGTAACCAATCTAATGTATGGGGGGGGGGGAGGTATGAAGGAGGAGAGAAAGAAATCATATGTTGTAGACTCTTATTCGAACTCTATTGTAATAATTTCATTTTGATAATACATGGTGGAAGTTGTTTAATTCTAGAGTTGTAGAGTTTCATTGTGGAGATCCAGCTCTGCTCAATGGAGGAATGGCCCTCTTCCCTGATCAGATGCCGGTGGCATTGATTGTAAGTGTGTTACTATGTGAATTTTTTTATTATTTATTCCTTGCGTCCATTCATTGCTTGATTTATCGTTGTTGTTATTGATGTTAATTGGTTTTGATAGATCGTTGGCTAACATAGTAATTATTTCAGATTTATGGCATCAGATTTTTTTTTATTTAAGATTGATTCATTTCAATCACAAGTCATTTAAATCTCTACAAGTGTGATCATATGTTCCTATAGTGTGATTTTACTTATGCAATGAATATGTTTCATGTTTGATTTATTTTCAAGAAGGTGTGATCTAGTCTACAATGAGTTTTTTATTTCATACCAATAGGTCAATAGTGTCAAACAAGAATTGTGCTTGTATATACTTTGCATGATAGCTTTGAAATAAAATACTTCCTCAAGTTAACAATTTATGTCGTGGGAGTTTTAGTTGTTTCTTTAATTAAACAATTATCTTAACCAACATTTTGGTGTCGTTGTTGGGGAAGTTATCAATGGTACAAAAGTACATATGACATTGTTTTGTAGATGCACTATTAAAGTAGAGCATGGTTTATTTGTTCCTAATCCTAAGGTGTCATGGAGGTAAGACATAGTGAAAAGCTACACATCATTCGATGGACTGAAACGGGATCGGCCTCATAATGGTCAGGGCATGTAGGTTTTATTATTACTTTTCAATTGATTGAATTTGGTTTGAGTGTGGATTTTATTTCTTTGTGTTCAGTTTTGTTTCATGTTCAATTTTTGGTGTGTAAATATTAGCATTCCCCTTAGTGGTGTTGTAAGCACCACCCATTCTATTAACAAGTTGATGGGAACATTCAAAGAAGGAGCCTCACGATAGCACATGAAGAACCTAATGAAGAGATGGAAGGTAAGAAAGATGAAGAAATTGTTACATTTGAATTACCTATTAGAGATTCAGGAGGAGTGGCACCAATACAAAGCATTCCCCCACATGTTCTACCAAATTTTCACAGTTTGGAAAATGAAGACCTTGATGTATTTTTATTTTTATTTGAATTAATTTGTAGAGGATATTATTGTACTAATGATCAAAAGTTCAATGTGTTTCCCCTTAATCTAAAGGATCATCTCTATGATGGTTCATGATCCTCGATGAAGATTGCATACAAACTTGGAAAGACATTATGCATATATTCTTAAAAAGGTACCAAGAATATTGCAGGGTCAATAAAGACATCTTCGAATTAACACAAGGGGAAGAAGATAGTTTGGAGGATTCCATGGAATGTTTTCAATACAACCTTCAAATATCCAAACAAAGACAACTGGGGAAAGAGACCTTGAAAACACTACTACTTAAAGGAATACAAGATGAATATTTAGAAATCTTAAATAAAGTGGTAACAGGTGATGTATTTCAACTATCATATGATGATATTTGTGAGTTATGTATACGGTATTCAAGAGGAAAATCCAAGAATGGTAATAATTCTAAATAACTTTCCTCCAAATTTTTTAAATCTGCTACAAAAACAAAAAATTTGGGAGCTGAAACCAGTAATTTATTTGAAAATTTTAACGTTGATATCAATGGTTCACTGAATTCACAATTGGGTGTTTTGGAGGTTAAAGAAAGGCATGAGGAATTTGAAAAAATAGTTTTCCCTCGGTGCCAGAAGAAACATCTTGCAATGGATTTTCCTTTGGATAGTCTCACAATCTGTGGCATATGTGGATTGAAGCATTCCATGCATTATTGCCCCTCCTTACCCAGGATAAAAGAAACATATCAAATAAATCTTAGAGTTTTAGAAAACTCACTGTGACAACCATGGAAACCTTGTCCTACATGTATGGTTCAAAACTCTATCCCTCCATTTCCTTACTCACATGATTAATCATTGAATACTCCTGCACCATGGAAATTGTTGTGGCCTCAATTTAACTCTTAAGAACCTACCTTATCCATAACGTGGGATGGACTATCTTATGATGACATTGTTAGAATTTGAATTCCATTTTGATCTTCAAGAAGAGAGTTCTGATTATGTTGCAACAATTGAATGGAGAATGAAAATACAAATCCAACAAGACAAACCACACAGGAAATGGACAAGTATTGCTCAGGAATTTACAGTATATTCATCATAATAATATCTGGTTTACAATAGATTACAAATAGGTAGATTTCGAATGCATGAGTAATGAATTAGAATCCTCCAAGTGGATAAGACTGTATCTAACTGAATCTCTAACTCAAGGTCTCCCAATCAATATCGAAGTCCAAATAGACAAGTCCTTGATGACCAATAACTCCAACATGCAGTAACAACTAGTTAACTCAGTGCAACTGAGTGTAAGGTAGGTAGGAAAAGTGCTCCTCCCCATGCAACCATCCATTATCCATGCATTAGTAGCCCTAGCCTAACTGAATGTGAAGTAATGGATTGTAATCACTAGTACAAAATGAGGAATTAGCTACTAGGTGACTAAAAATTCTAGTCACCACAGGTTTTTCAAGTGATTTACTACTAAATATGAGAAATTTTGATTGACCCAACTATAAAAAACTAAAATTAACGACTAATTTAGTCACTAGTTAACAAATATGACTAGATAATAAGTGACAGAGTTAAAAATGACTAACATAAACGACTAATTTAGTCACGTCATAAAAAATGACTAGCTAGAAGAATATGAGTTAATCATTTTTAATTATGTCCTGGAAAATTAAAAATTTGATAATGAAGTGTAAATCTTGTACATTATCTTCCTTCTATTAGTAATATTGGTGCCATGCACCTCGATCTTCAAAGATCCAACAAAGTAATTGCATGAATTTTCTCTTGAACATCTGTATCCCTGTTGCACCATTGAAGCAAACCCAGTTAAGTGCGTGCCAAAGGAAAATTAGGTTCCTACGTCAATTATGAATTAGGTACTAGAACGAGTAACATATCGATACCTAGCTAGAAGCATCATATCTAGTTGTTGATCCTTCGATAATGTAAGAGTCCCTGTAAGACCCATACGTCTGAAGTGCTTTTCTAACTCCAATATAAGTTTTTTCATGATTTGCGACCATCGAACGTCTAGCTGCATCAGTCGACATAGCTTCATTAGGCCGAGTTCCTTTAAAGTATCCATACTAGCAAGAATGAAATTCACAACTACATTTTGTAGGAATTTATCCAAGTAGTCCCTTCTATCGCCATCCTTCTTCTTTTTAATCCTTGAAAACAAATGATCACCTAGTGACCCATGGGTATGTTTGAAGTAGATGATATTTTCCATGAACTAATCCTTGCAATAAAAATCTTCTGCCAATAAAAATCAGTCAAGTCTTTTGGCCACAACAACATCTGCCACCCACCTGTTACATTAGGTAGGAGCCAAGGGGATCAGTTCATTATCCACCAATTTGTTATTTGTAATGTATTGTTGAAACCAAGGGGCCATGTGTTTAGTCCTAGATTTGGAGCCCTATGATTCCTTAAGTAGTGGTGGTAAAGTTGAGGTCCCCCGCTAGAATGAGGGAAGAAAAGCCAAGGACTAGACCACACCTTTCAATAACCTCCCAGAATTCTAATTGATCAACATAAATCCCACAATAATTAATAATGTGTAGGGGTATATCCAAAACCATACAAAAACATTTCAATAAGATACCCCCACAAAAATGAAAGGGATTAAGTCTAATACGAGCAAGGTTCCAAGAAAAAATAAGGACTCCTGAAAGGCATGTAGCATCAACCAAACAACAATCCCATGTGGGGAGATAATCCAAAGAAACTCCCTTGCTTTCAAACCAGAGACCATCGTTTCCTAAAATAATAGGAGATCCAGACAAACCAAATGTAATAACCTCTTGAGGGTCGTAATCTTCGAGGTACCCCCACCCCTCTAACATTTAAGGACAATATCATCATTAGGTAACAACCTTTATGGCTGAATCTACTCTAAAAGGTCTGAAAACGTTTAATAGTGCATCCTATGAATCCAAAATCTCAGTAACAATTTCCTTGACTATCGTTGACTCGTTTCCCCACATTGGCTGATCTGAGTGGACTTTCCTCCTTCTCTTGCCATTGTTCTTCCTGGAGGTTACATTTAGATTATTGGAGACTAATGGGTCTGGGTCAGTATCTGACTTGGAGAAAACCAAGATAGGATCCTACAAGAAACTCCCCTAGTAAAATGGGAGGGAAGAATCAAATCATCGAATCCCAATGACTTATCAACCAACCCATAAGCCGATATTGAGGCTACACCATCACTTAAAACCTTGGATTTCGAAGACAAAACTAATTTTTCCTTCTGTAACATTAGCACTGACCTCAACAACCTGAGTATGTTCTTTTAGACAAGAGACCAAAACCTCATCCCCTAGTAGAAAGATCCCCAAGGGGAAAAGTTGAAATTGAAATATGAGTTAATTTTGTCCCTTTATCTTTATGAATGAAGATTGATTGTTTTCAAAATATTATAGAAATGTTTGAATAGGGATTTTATGCCTTTAATAAATGGATTCAAATTGTCAATTTACTATTTTTAATAATGTAAAGTGTTATACATTTTTTTCACTTTATTGAAAACACATTGTTATGCCAAAGTAACTAGAAACTCAATCCAAAATTACATAATTTTAAATAATAAAAATAATTATAATTTAAAAAAAAAACATTGTTATATAAAAGGTAGAAGCCAAAATTAATGAAAAGAACACTCACAACACAATGAAGCATAGTGATATTACTTTCAATATTTTTTGAAAATTTGAAAGTAATATTTTCTTTTATCTTCATAACTAAGAAAAAAATGGGTTCAAAAAATTGGAAAAATGCTAATTATGTGAGGGTATGAAGAAAGCATATAATAATAACTCTATACTCTTCATAGAGGTGGAGATAACTCGTCGTATTGGCCAAAGGACAAAATAATCAATTCAATAGAAAAAATCCATGATTTGGGATTTTTAGAGCACCAAGCTAACTCTCTCTTCCGCCTTCACCATTCAAGTTGCCGCCATTAAAACTGAAAAAATTAGACACGAAAGGCTATGTGAATATCATAGAATACTATGTACTCATAATCTATTGGAGGAATTGACTAATATTTTGCATCTCATGAATCGTTAAGGAATCCAGTCAGACTCCCAAACCTATGGTTGTGTAGTGCATCTCATTAATCACCCAGGAATTCATTCAGACTCCCAAACCTACAATTGTCTAATGCAGAGATACCTTAACATGAAATATGTGAGAGGGGTTAAAATAGTCCACACCCACATGATTGACATGGTGTTTAGTCTAGAAGTGTCTTTCATAACAAATTTATTTCCATGTATGCTGAATTCGACAACCTGGAGGACACTCGTCGGGTTTTTGACAAAATGATGGAACGAAACGCGGTTTCATGGACTACAGTGATTGGAGCTTATACAAGACATCGGATCTATGAGTATGCCTTGAAATTATTTACCAAATGAAATGAATAGGAATTTAGTTGTATCAGTTAATCTTTACCAGTGTTCTCCCAGTGATCACTAACTGAAGAGCTCTTCAGCAGGGGAAGGAGGTGCATGGCGAGATAAATAGGAGTGGGTTTTGACAAAATGTATTTGTGGGAAGTGTGCTTGTTGATATGTATGTTAAATGTGGGATCATGGAGGATGCGTAGGAAGTGTTTGAAAAAATTCTTGAATGAGATGCGGTTACCTGGACAACAGGATATGTACAAATTGAACATTTGGGAGAAGACTTGAAGCTCTTCAGTGAAATCCCAGTTTTGGGGATGAGACTTGATTAGGCATATTCACCGCTATTCTTCCAGCTTATTCCAAATCGGTAGCTTTGCAAACAAGTATGTATGTCCATCAAGAACAATTAAAAATGGTGTATTAGGATATCTTATATTCTAGTTTCCAAATTCTACATAACTTAATAGATCATGAGAAGCAAACTATACAAGCTTCTCTAGTGCAATGAATCCTCTTTAAGGATGCATATTTTGTGTAACATGCTACAAAAGTGTCAAAGTGATGAGGTTGGAGCCACTCTAAAATATCCTGAAATAATTAACAATTAAGAATTAAAATTGAGCTCACAAATAATATCCACTGGAGTAACACTCAGATTTACTCAAATTTATGAAGGAAAATCTGGTGTTAACACCATGTTTAAGCGATTTATTAGGTCATACAGAGCTTTCACCAACATACCCGTATTTCTTTACCCTTTGCAATGAATCTTGAGGTTTCTCCATGCAAACTTCTATCTTAATATCTCCATTTAAAGAAACAATCTTAATGTTTATTTGATGAACTTTCCAACTGAACTAAGGTGCAATTACTCACAACATTCTAATTGTGACTAGTTTGACCATGGATGCAAAAGTTGAATTGTAATCAATGTCTTCTATTTCCCATATCTTTTGGTGATGAGTTTTTCCTTGCATTTGTTGACCAACCCATTTTCCTTGAACTTCTTATTGTAAATCCTCTGTAATCCAATTGCTTTCATCAAACAAATTTGGTCGTTACTTCCCTTTTAAAAATAAATAGGATCAAATTTAATTGCATCCAACCAAATTTTGTCTTTGTTTGCTTCTTAAAAAAATAGGATCATGGGATTTCACATTTGCTCTCATTGATGCAATATTTACATAACTTGAAGACTTTGAACTTCTAACTATATCTGTGCTTTGCTGCAATTATTTTGGGTTGTTATTTTAAAGGAATTATTTATAATGTTTTAACCTCTTTGCTATACTACTTCTTGGTTGTTGCTAGGGCTACAACTCTTTTCTTTTCTCGTCCTTCTCTATGCCATGCCTGATAAATTATGGGAGTTTTGGTGGATCCAGGAGTCTCTTGCAAAGGAGTTTTTTCTTCATCTTGTTCTTTTTATTATATTTCTTCTTCTTGCAGTATGTCTTTATATATTCATTATAACTACATTGACTTTTTCATCAAAAACAACATTTCTAGCAACTATAATTTTTTTGTCAATAAGATCATATAAGTTATAACAATTGAATGTTGTGATATGTTCAATAGAAATACATTCTCTGACTTCTCTCTTCAGGTTTATGTCTAATTTACACTTGGATAGGAATGAATGCAATATAACAAAAAACATTGAAGCTCTATACCTGGACTTCGTGACCAGACTTTGAATTTGTTAGTAGTCATTCCTCTTATATTTTTAGTGGGACTTCTTGAGCATAAAAATGATTGTATGCATTGCTTCCACCTAAAATTAATGTCCCAAGTTGTGCCCTTTCAACATTCATTGGCCCATCTCAAATATATTTTTGTTTTTTTCTTTCTTTCCACCACACCATTCTGCTTGTATGCATTGATTGTTTTTATTTTGATTCCCTTCTTCTTTCAAAAATTAAGAAAGTGATTTGAGACAAACTCACCTAATTTGTTTGTTGTAAGAGCCTTCTAGTATCAGTTGCGTGAAAAATTTGGGTAAAGTTAGGATACAGACATTACAGTGAGCTACAACAGTCTACATATTAAGTGTTTGGAAAAAGTATCCACATAGATATAGTTGGTTCCTATTGTTACCTACAATAGTCAGAGAAAGGTTTGCAAAGTGTTTGCCAAAATTAGTGAATTAAAATCAGCACATCAGATAGACACAAAGCATTTAGTTGGGTCAATTTCTTTACCCTGGTATGTTTGGTGTTAAGAATATGGCCTACAACTATCTAACACGGTGTTAGTGGAACGTTTGACAAGGTAATAAGCCCAATCTATTCAACTTGAAAATCTTAGTGGAGTTCCCATTGTCTGTTTACTAGTTAATTTTAGTTGGAAATTTTTTATTCAATTATGGCATTTAATGAATAATTATTGTTTCTTGTTTCTGAGAGATCCACCTAATTATATGCAATGTACATTGATTGAGTTCTCTTTCCTTGTAGATGAACAACTTACCTACTGTTCGCCAGTATATTGAAATATTTTCTATGCAATTATACTTAAAGTTTCCATCCATGGTAAGTCATATTTCAGTTATTATGCTAACATATAAGGACTTGGCTTTAGCTTATAAATATGTTTGGATCATATTTGAAGTTGGATATTATTTGATATTAGTTTTTGCTAAGAAGTGTCTAACCTTTGATTTCTGAATCACTTATTGGTATTTAGTTCTACTTTGGAAAGGGAAATTTGATGTTTGGAGGTTCATAGTACGTCATACTACCCAAAATAGAAGCCTTTTGCTTATTACTCATAGTGTTATCCCTATCCATTTAAAGGAGAAATCCTTTCTTTTTCAGAGTGGCATTTGAATTTTGCACTGTTTGAAGTACAAAAATATGTCATATACATAATCTATGTTGTGAATGTAGTGATTAATCCATCACAATACTATGTATTGCAGTGTTGGTCTGAACCATTTATATCTATCTAAAAATTGATACTGTAGTAGTAAAATAAATTGGATGGCTTATAGAGAGAAACTTACATTGTGATTGGATTTGATATCTAAATTCTTTGAACACAGTAGAAGAAAACAGAAAGAACAAAGGCACACATAATAGAGAGACATCAATTTGCATACAATAAAACATCAGTTGGCATATGCTAACACTTTTATTGAAAGAAAGCAATGTTCTAGCAAGTTTCAAGGATGTAGGGGGTGCAGGAAAAAAGGGGTTTGTCTAGAGAATGTGTGAAGACACCTCCCAAATTTCAGGAAATGTCAAAGTGGACATCATGGCCACTGACATAGGGGATCACACCTCAACTATTTAATATAGGAAAAATATAACTATAAAAATATAAAAAATAATAGTGTTGTTTAACTTTTTATAAAATTATCAGAAATATTGTATAAATATGTTATTCTCCACCCTATTATGCTTTTAAAAGTTTGATGTCTACAAAAATATATGTGTTTGGTGTGCAGTTGTTAGTGAAATATGGATGGAATGAGGGTTTAGGAGGGCCCACCAACTTTTCCACTCATTTTGAAGTTAAAAATTTAACATGAATTTAGCTTTTTATTGTCTTCTTAAAAGTTTCAAATGGTTGTAGATAAACTTTGGGAAAGGGAACTTCTAGGAGCACTTATTGATAACAAGTATTCCTGGTAGTCCTTGTACTTGGGAATGTTTTATTAAAAGGAGATTCTAGTATTTACTAGTGGTATCAGGTACTCGTGGGAGTCCTTGGTACTTGGGAAAACCACCCTTAAGTTCCATGGACTTCACAACCGAGCAGTCAACATTCCTAGTGACATTTCCTATTGCCAATTTGGTCCATAATCCATTTTGTCAGGTACCAACTATATTCTGCAACAAAATTTCTGAAACTTCTATTTATTACCTCTGTTTTCCCTATTGGAATTTGTACATTAGGGTGAAAAGCATTGGCACATGATCCAAAGAAAAGCATTAGCACATGCAAGCATGCACCCCATAGAAAAGCATTGGCACCCTCAACTTGTGGGGTGCAAGCATGCATGCACAATCAACCAAAGCATTGTGTGTGACAGCAGCTGCTATGCTTCTCCTAGAGGTTTCTTCACTGCTGTACTCACATCCATGGCAGCAGTCACCCTATAGATGGATGAGGGAACCACCAATTGCATAGGTGTTTATTTTCAGCAAATTGTAATGCTAGATAAGCAAATTTAGGGACAATATTCAATACCCTAGTGATAAACAGTCACACCAATTTCTAAGGGAAGACTAGAGGGTGCATTCATAGCTCACATCAAACTTAACAGATTCAGAACCAACATAGTGGAATCTTGTATGAATCAAACCCTCTCGAAGGCTTGTAAGCACCAACACTTTCATTCAGCCCTTATATTCTTATTTTTGGGATATGTTTTCAATTTTTTGTAGCAGTTGGTACAATATGAAGATAAAAATTTCAAGTCACCATCTTATTAGTCATATCATATATGTGTTTTTATTCTTACATCAAAAGACTCAAAAAACTTAACTATATAGGTACTTTGGATTTGGATGAAACTGTTAAAATTTCAGTACATGATAAACAGACCTGCAAATTTTTAACTCTAGAAAGCTAGAAAACTTAAGGAACTTTCAAAACTACTTTTGTTTGCCCTATCTTAAAACACATATGCTAACTGAAAAGTACCCACAGCAACTAATAAGAAATCAAAGCACTTAGAATATCATCCTGTTTTGTTTATTAACTTAGGAAAAGAAAACAGTGCACACAGTTGCTGGTAAACTGAATAATGCACAGAGGGGACCCTACCTTCATGTATAAGGTTTACGATGTGATTAAAACTATCTTAGGCACCTAGGTAGGAGCACCCATCATGCATGCACTGTACACATTTGGGCCTCTAGATCGCTGTGCCAAAACTAAAGTAGGTAATCTCCTGCAGTGCACTCTCACCCTTCTCATGTGTTCAGTACCTCTATCTATTTCTAGAAATTACTAATTCTATTAGTCAAACTGAATTTAGAAACAAAAAGTTCTAATATGGAAATCACTAATTCTGGACAGCAACAAAATCTAGAAATAAGTAAAGGTCAGTGCATGCATGCATCTTCACTGGCTGCTAGAAAAATGCTCTGTGCCTTTACTCTTCCTCTATTCCTATGCCATCTCTATGACCTTCTGCACCCTTTCCTGGAATGTGCCATCAATGTGGTGAACAAGCTTAAGGAGCAACTAAGGTAAAATCTAACACTACTTTGCGAGGAAGGTGTTCTCCACCAAGCCCAGTCACTCTTTTAACATCTCAAACTTCCCCTTATCTATGGGCTTTGTCAAAATGTCTACGACCTGCCCATTTGAAGGAACATACTATAGGTTCACTGCACCCTTATGAACTATGTTCTTGATGAAATGGTACTAGATATCAATGTACTCAAAGTGATGATGAATAAATGGACTTTCAAAGAGCTTGATGCAACTTGTAGGAACCCTAAATAACTGTATGCTCCAACATCTAATCAGTCAACTATAATATCAACTTGCAAAGTAAGATGGCCTCACCACTAGCAGGACTGAGTGACATATACTTTACCAATGTTGGAAGCATACCCGATGAAATTATGAACCTAACTTGGATAAGTTGGATTAGCCAGAGACCCCAAAATAATAAAATGCAGCTCAAAGGAATTAGATTGCATATATCTTCTAGAGTTCAATATCTGAATTCGATAGATCTGCCATGACTGACCAAGAGTAAGACCTACTCCGGGATGACCTTCTGATATTCCTTCCAGAACGACTTCTTCCAAATCGATTTCTATGTGAAAAGTAGCACATGGTATGTAATGTCCCCAAAATTATGGATCCACCAATTATAGTTACAATAATTGCAATCCACAGAACATGGTGACTAACAACAATGAAGGACAGCGCAATAAAAGCCACTGAAGTGCACATACAAGCCATCCACATGAACTTGTTAAATACAAAAATCACTTTACTTTGAGCCTTTCTTTCCCATGCAACTAGTGATACCTGAACAACCACTACTGCAAGAGATATGAACAATCCAACCAAGTCAAAAAAGAAAAATATTTGGAATGCCACCTTCTTAGCTATCATAGCTTGTCCTAGAGATAGGCCTGGTTGTGACAGGTTTTGTGGCCCTGCATAGTTACCAGGCACAGTGTAAATAGCTGCAAAGGCTATTGTTGCAATAAGAACTACAACAACCGTCATAGAGTTGACTGTATCTCTGATTCCCTCTGACTTAAAATCATTTATTTCATTTACAATTCCAATAAATCATCTCTGTGTTTTTTCAAGATGCACAAGTTGTGTATGCACATCATGCTTTATGTCACTAACAATTTGTTTTAGCTCTCTTCCTTCTTTAGGTTGGCTTATATGTTTTCCATTTTCAGCACCAACTTCTTTCAATGCACTCTTGATTTTTGGTGTAACTTCCATAAAATGTGATTTTTCTGCTACATCAAGTGTTGTTTGTTTTAACTTATTCAGAACATTCAAATCAATGCCCTTGCATTCTAGCAACTCTCTCACTATCTGAACAAAGAAAGAACAGTTTAGTACCAGTATCCCATGAATAGGAAAAATTACTTTGAAACCTAATGGACAATGCATGCCAGCAAAAAGCAAGCTAGAAAATATTTTGATGTTTCATTTATGAAGTGACCCCTATGTCCACATCTCAGCAGCACTTTTGTGTAACAATAAAATACATTGAGCTTATACTAAAATAGATCCATCTCAACTCTGGATCTATTAAGCACCAAGAGTGATCAAAACTCAAGGTGCAAACCTCTAGGCAGTGAATAGTTATCCCCTTTTTTTCATTGCACACACACATGAAGATAGATAGAAAAACACACATGCGAAGACAGACACTTATACACAAAGTAATGAAGATACTTCCCCCAACCCTGAGATGTAAAGTGCCTCGCTTCTCTAGGTGCAATTGAAAGAAATGAAAAGGTGGTGCTAAAACAGAGCAATCATCAAACTGTATAATGAAATGTGCATAATGAACATTTATCTACAAATAAACACATCCATTGTAGTCTTTCTGTATGTGTGTGTGGACTATTGAGATGTGACTATATTATGTAAAGGTTGCACTATCGAATTGTATAATGACATATGCAAAAGAAAGCTTCATATTCAAATTAATTCATCCACTGTAACAGTAGCACATATGTAAACAATGTTGATGCTTCTAGGAGAAGAGCCTACTTGGACAGTACTAAACTTAGCATTACAAAGGAGAATAAGTCAGACATATAATGATGGTGAAAGAAAAGCTAACACAGATACATATCTTTACATGACAAGATGAAAAGTAGAAATGCTACTAAGAACAATGTCATTGTCAAAAAAAGCAAATGAACCTCATAAGCTTGAAACAAACTTGTATTGCCAGCTATTAAAAACTTGAGAAAACTATATAAACTAAATGCAGTGTTTGCATATTCAGTGATAGTTTTTTACACTGACTTGAGAAAAACCGCAGAAGCTTTAATAAGCATGAACTACACATTAACAAGGACAACTCAAAATGGGAAACTTTTTGAGGTATGGCTCATTTATTTTTAAAATTTTAAATATTATCATACACTCATTTCCACCCCTAAATCTGGATAATGTTGCACATGACTCATTTCCACCCTCAACCTATAGGGTGCAAGCATGCATGCACCCTCAACCAAAGAATTGTGTGTGACAACAACTGTTGTGCTTCTCCTAGAGGTGTCTTCACTGCTGCACCCGTATCCATGGCAGCAGTCACCCTATAGATAGATGAGGGAACCACCAATTGCATAGATGTTTATGTTAGGCAGATTGTATTGCTAGATAAGCAAATTTATTAGAAGTGTGAAATTGTAGTGGTCAAGCTGCTGTGATTACCCCTCGTCAATTATTCAGTGGATTTGGACAACAGTGTGTTGTAGTAGTTGGCACAACAAAGCACCATTCTATTGTTGCAACTGTTGGAGAGGAGTTGTTTACTTGGGAATCAAACCGAGGTAAGTGACATCATGATCTAGATTCATATTTTGAATCTCTCATTAAGATGGACCTTGTTGCCTATATTATGAGACTAAGTTATTTCTTAACACTTTTGTTTGTTTGTTTCTTGTTTTGAGCTTACTGGACCATGAATTTGTGCTATCTATAATTTGAAATATTCTATTTTAGATTGTATCATATGCATGTGCTAAGTATATTTTCTAGAAATGATCAATCAAGTTGAAAAGGTTTAAAACATTTGTTTTAAAATCGTCTTGTGATTGAGAAACTCAAGTGTTCTGATTTGCCATTTTCTGTATATCTTTTGACTTTGGTCATGAGGATTATGTTGCTCTAAGAGCGAGGTGATTGCATTATTTTGAACATGTTTGTTATTCATTTTTGAGGACTTGTGGATATACAGAGTGGAGGACTTCATTTTCACGTTAATGATTTGAGTCATGGTTTATTTGTTTGAGATTGTAGGAATTCTCATTTGCAAGTTGATGAATAAATCCATGGTTTATTTATTTTTCTTCTTGTTGTTTCAGAGGGTCAACTTGGATATACCTCAGTTGATACACAAGAAACACTTCCCAGGGTTAGTTCTCTCAAGACAAGACTCATTGCAGTGGTAGTAGCTAATAAGCATAGTACATCAGTAGCCGATTTTGGAGAAGTCTATACATGGGGATGCAACAGGGAAGGTCAACTTGGTTATGGCACTTCCAATTCTATATCAAATTATGGTCAATGTGCAATTGAGTCTTTGAAAGGTCAATGCCTTGTGAAAGTCTCTACAGCAAAGTATCATACAGTGGTTCTGAGATCAGATGGAGAGGTAAGCCCAAAATGAGCTATGATTGACTTCGTTGGTAGCTTGTGCAATGGATAATAATGCTAAGTACGTGATTTTTTCCAAATTCATAGGTCATTTATGTATGTTATAGATGGTTTATTTAGTGTATAGTTTTATTTACTGTATCAACCTAGCTACTAAAATACTTGAATGATATCTAATTCTGTAATATTTGATAATATTCTTCAATGACTGGTTATGTTTATTTAATTTTAAAATTATTGGTCAATTATCTTTAATACCTGTAAAAAACAGCCTAAAAATCCATATGATAGCCAAATAGTTGTGAAGTCTCCGCAATTTTCTTGAGATGTGCTATTTTGCTATGGGATTTTTAAACCACAGATTAGGACATATGTTCCATGGAGACTTTGAGGTTCTACTTCCTATTAAAATTTCGGTACATGGTAGGTAGTTTCTTATAAATCCTTGTTAGCAAAAAACTTACAACTATTAAAACAACAACTAAAGAGATAGATATGCAGATATAACACTAAAAATCATGATGGCAAGTACAAAATTGCAGCAACCAAACACATCTCTATCTATTAACTAAAAATACAAAAGTAATATAGGAGTATCTCAACATGTAACTCTCCAACCCCATCACTAAGTGTTATTGCCTCATAACTCTCCAACCCCATCACTGAGGTGCCCTACTCTTCATATCTCTGTCACCATCTTTCTAGTGATAATCCAAAAACCATGCAACATCAAATCTCCATTTCCAACATGCTTCAAACTAAACTAAATTGTTCCCTTCAAGTATCTGAGCATGTTCTTCTCAACTGTCCAATGGATCTACATCAACCCAACTGCTAGCTGCTTCATTTTTTTCACTGCAATGCAAATATAAGAATAATTATTCATGAAGTACAAAAGGGACCCATCAAATCCCCATACACTGAAGGATCCATCAAATCCGAATTTGAATTTGTGGACAACTTCACATTTGGAACCATGATATTAGCCAAGGGATTGCAATTGAACATTCACCTTTAGACACAGGATATAGTGCATAAGGCCTATGTTATTCCTATGTTCTTCATGTCAAATTTGGAGGCTAACTCGTCCTTGCACCATGCTATGAGCTTCACATTGCTACCTGTAAGGAGCCTAGGAGGTCCTTTACATATAAGACCAGGACAACCATATCATATTTATCAAACAAATAGTAAAGGTTAGGCTCTCTAACAGTCTTGGTGAACCCTAAATTTGGACTTATAAATCTATGACTACCAAACATATGGTTCTTACTTCATTGCACACAAGGCCTTATTCAACCTTCATACATGGGTATCCCGTCCATGCACCTCAAAACCCCAAAGGTTGATTGATGTACACCTCTCCTTTATCTTCTCACTTATCAACACTATCTTTACATCCATTTCATGTAAGGATCAACTGAAATAAGATGACATAATTGAACCGAAAGTAGTGAGGCTCTCTACAATCCAGTACATGGGATATTTTGTCATGATAATTTGTCGTGAGGTTTCCAAAGTGAAATAATTTTGCCACAAGAGCAAAACATAGCCAGAACACTTGGGTTCGGTGCTGATGAAAACCTTGTACTGATCACTATAAGGATGCTAAGGTGTGGATTTCTCACTGTACAGGTTGCTGAAACCTACAATAGTTCAGGAAGATCAAAGGTAAGGAGTCAGGAACTTCTAAATCTGCAAACTGATCTTCACAATTTGAACAAAAAACGGTAAAAAATATGCTATTCAAATATCAGGCATATGGAAAACAGGGAACACAACATGTGGATCAATGGTCTAGCTTTACTCAATGTCAGTTTGGAATTACAATGGAAAAATCCATGGGGATCCAACACCATTACAACCAAATATGTTATCTTTATAGGCATCAATTGACCTAGGCAAGTGTGCCCTAGGCCTTTATTGATGAAAGACAGTATACCCTAGGCCTGAGAAGTTATGCACCCTCTCCTGTCATGGCCAAATCTGCCAGACCATTGACCCAATGACTGGATGAGGGTCCTTGTCACCCCCATTCACCGAGCTACTGTAAAAACTTTGCCTATATAATTCTACAGATAATTCAAAGCATATATTTGGTTGAACTGCATGTAAACAGGACTTGGACTCCTATGAGAACTCCTGTAAAATACTAAAAGATGATCTTGAACTACTTTTTACAACATGCCAAGTCACCCTCTTGAACTATTGTTTTATCCTTTTACCACTCAACTGGGACCGTTGTCTTGTCCTCCATGCAAACTCGACCTTTTAAACTAGAGTTTGAGAAGCATGCGTATCTATTACTGTATTACATACTACAGATTACCCTCAGACAGATTCTTCTTAAGGTCAGTGAATGTACTGATTAAGTATTCCTTACAACACGAGTCTCTAAGCATGGTTTAGGGACCACTTGCAAATTTGCAAACTTTTATGGGAGAAAAGGCATGCACTATTATATCTCATGCAACTCCATTTAAACTGATGTTGTTAAAACATCATGCAACTTGACCCCAAGTCTTTATTACCCCTTTAAGGACAGCACAAACACTAGTCTGCTTAATGTTACAATGTGGCAGTATAATTACTAAAGGCAATGGTTGTAGTATGTCACCTCAGTCCATTATACTTGTTCTTTGTGTTGGTAACTTGGTAGTACTAGTAGCCCAGTGGGAGAGTGTGTGCCCCCTCACAAATCCCAAGTTGTTTATGTGATAGAGACCAAGCATTTCCCCATATATTCTCTTTCTTTGTGCATCTAAAATATCAACGAAATATGGCAAAATCATGCCTTGAGATGCAAACAATGCCTTAAAATTGTTGGTCTAAATATATTAGACTATTGTATATGACATTCCATCTTTATTTAAATATGCTGCTACATGAGCTACTACATGATAGCTCACAAGGATAAGATACTTGGTGCCATGCTCGTGATTCTTTCCATGTACCCCTCCTTTACTCTACAATCCTGACAGTTAGAGATTACTTACATGTTTCCAACCATATGTGCAAATGATACCAAATTTAGATTTGTAATAAATGAGAATAATTTCAAGAGCCATATTTATGAAGGCATGTAAAGGGACTAAAGAAACAAAGTAACCATGAAATAAATGACAAATATCTCATAAGTAACATGAATTTGTTTCCATAAGATGGAGGGATTTTGTATGAGAGATTGATCCAATAAAAAAAATGGTTATGCTGATGTTCCATATGTAGTTGTTTCTTGTCTCAAATCTGATCAGAGTGCTACTTGTAAAACCTTTGAAATGACCGCACTCTGATTTCTAGCAGAAATCAACCATGAAGATCCATGCAAGTTAGCAACATGATTGATCTTAAAAAAAAAATTATTGTACCATATGTATAAAATGATTGAAAATCCACATACTATATGATATAGCCTCTTCTCTTCAACTTACGTGGATGGAAACCTTGTAGTGATGAATTTCAAATCTCAAAACAACTTGAGTTGTTGCTATGCAAAGATAAGCATGTTACCTCAAAGGTTGGTTTTCCTTTCATCATTTTGGTAGTATACTACTCTGTCAGCAAGAATTCCTTATCTATGAATGTATTCTTTGTTATATGGTCACATAGGCTTCTTCTATTTTGGGTTCTTGTGGAGCAACAAAAATGCCTAGTCTTCCTATTGTTGGTCTTTGTGTGGTAGCAATAGATCATTTTATCATGCTTGGACAATTGAGATGTTGATGTTGGGAAGGAATTTGACTTGGGTCTTGGAAGTGCATGAGGTGGAGGTTTATAAATGTATGGAGATGGTAATCGATGAATAAGAGAGGAAATGGAAAGGTTATGATAGGTAAAGTGAAAAATATTCCCCCGCACTAAACTGAAATTTTTTTTTATATCCTTGAAAGAATGACAAATGGTAAAGAAGGGGATAATGTTTAGTGGCTTTTCATGACATTCTTCTAAATCTTTAATAAATTAAAGCTCATTCTATTTTACCTCAAGTTTTACCTCCATGAAGTATTTGATTGGCATGGTTGAAATGGTATTTAATGAAGATGATGTAGGCCAAACCGATGTGCATTTGAGAGCTACAACTAAATGAATCTGAATATGATATTCTTATCTGAACGAGGACATGTGTTGCATGCGTGCAAGACTAACTGTTGACTTTGTTGGAAAAGGAATGAGAAAGTATTTTTGAACTGGAATTATCCAAACCAAAGAATCTAAAGATATGCAAGAGCTGAAAATTTGTTGAACTAATAAGACTGAAAAAGAGTCGAAAACTCTGAAAATGAATCAATTTATCTATAACAATTGTTGATACATTAAAAACATATAGTCCTGATCCAATATCCATGCTCATATATGCAAGTTAATCCATGTGAATGAATGTTCTTGTAGTCGAACATGGAGAAACTTCATTGGATTACCAACCAATAATGAAAATTGTTAACCAACGTGATACAACTCACCATTGATGTTAATGAGTTGTTAAGGAACAATAGTACAACCTAAAAGGTATGAATAAATGTGTTGAACTCGATCCACGTGCAGGATATAACAAACAAGAGACATTGATGTATTCCCTTATTCATCAACGAGGAAATATACCATTGATGCATGTAAAATTCAAGGTACTATACATAACTCAAGTCTTGTTACCTAGATAGTGTGCCCAGGTCGATGGGACAAGACCATTGGAAGGTGGACTTTAATGAATTCCACATCATCTATTACGAGTACAAAACAAGTGATTATGAAGGACCATAGTGAAAAATAGAACCAACCTGAAACTTGCAGAACTTATTGTGAACCTTGCTAGCCAACAACCTGGTTTTCAAGCAAAGTTCATGTCTAGTTGCGCTAGTAAATTGATTTTCACAACTAGAGTTATTATTCTCTTTTTCTCTTTTATTTATTTACAATATCCTATTCTACTTTAAAAAGACAAATTATCTTTAAGTGTAGGAAAAATTCCAATGGATCCACTTTCGAAGCAAGGACTCAAGTATACTCATACCAAAAACTGAAAATATAAATTTATGAGTGCTAGGATATGAGAGACCAACTTCCCTTGAAATGATGGTGTCAAAAATTGTTGAAGTATGGAATGATGCTACAGATTGATGATAGTTTGAAACCAAGATTCAATGTAGTCTTTATTCGCTTCATTTCTTATAGCTATTACACTATGAAGCTCCTTAGTAAACTGATCTTCCTGAATGCGTAGGATATTTAGATATAATGATGTGAAGGATGCTTCAATTTCTGGTTCCAATGTATGTTTCTCATCAAATTTTCTAATCTTGTTGACTTGTTGATTATGATAAGAAGAAAATTTATGTGCAAATATTGGACCTATAATTTGTTTGAGCCTTGTGTGGACTTGCTACAATAATGCATAATCATTTTGCAGTAGTGTAGTTGAGGTAGAACATATGGGAAATGTAGGAAAAAATTGCATTTCAGCACTGTAAGCATACTGTATTGCTTTATTATGGTTGGGGTGGGGCACGGTGGACTGGATAAGAAATTGTGTTGGATACCAAGGATTTTTATGAGAAGATAGATGTGGTCGTTGCAAAGGATTGGTTTGTGAGGCTGATCTTGAAGGACCTAGTTGTGTTACAACATGAGGGATATTGGCCATGTGTGTTAGGATTATTAATCCTCCCTTGTTCAAATTTTTATTAGATTAATTATTTCCTAACTTAGGAACCTTAAATTAATTAAATGATTCCACTAGTGAAATTGGGTCCACATGGCCCAATGGGGCCACATGTACTAGTCATTGAAGTGAGAGGGACAATGGTACAGGTTAATTTCCACATACTTCATGTGCATGCATCAGTGAGGGCTCCTCCTATACCAATCCCTACATTTTAGGAGCCACTAGGAGTCCCGACACCAACCTACTTCAATCAGTTGGTGTTAGAACTAGTTAGTCTTAGTTAGCCCTTAGTTACAATCAGTTACTTCACATTTAGTTAGGATAGCGCTAATAATGCATGGATAATGCATGGTTGCATGGGGAGAAGCACTTTTCCTACCTACCTCACTCTTAGTTGCACTGAGTTAACTAGTTGTTACTACATGTTGGAGTTATTGGTCATCAGGGAGTTGTCTATTTGGACTCCAATATTGATTGGAAGACCTTGAGTTAGAAATTCAGTTAAATACAGTCTTATCCACTCAGAGGATTCAAATTCATTACTCATGCATTCTAATTCTACCTATTTGTAATCTATTGTACACCGAATATTATTATGATGAATATACTGTAAATTCCTGAGCAATAATTGTCCATTTCCTATGTGGTTTGTCTTATTGGATTTGTATTTTCATTCTCCATTCAATTGCTGGAACATAATCAGAACTCTCTTCCTGAAGATCTAAATGGAATTCAAATTCTAACATGGTATCAGCGCCTTCTCAGGCAGGATTCATGCTTGTTTCTCCTCATTAAACGTCTGAAGCAGCTGGGTTTCCACAGAAGTCCCCTATGAAAATTTTCTAGCTCTGGATTCATTCAGAGTAGTGAAGAGGGCGTAACGGACCCTAAAAACATGTTCATGTCTAGAGGAAAAGCATGATTCTAAAAACTCTTATGTTTTGGTGTTATTTGTAGTGAAATTGACAGGTGCTACGTAGCTTGAAAGAAGTATTTGTTATCTCCCTTCTGGATCAATTATGAGTTCCCAAACTCGTGAGCCACGGATCCTCACAACTTACAATTACCTTGATTGGAGGATTGATATGCAGTTGGCCTTGCACAAGCATGGATACCACAGGATTATAAATGGGTGGGAGGCTGAACCTCATCATCCAATAGAGAGGAAAAAGTTCCTAAGCCGCTGTGATGAAGCATTCAGGTACTTATGTACTTATATATCCAAAGATATCCTCTTTCATCTAGAAGGACTGAGGACTCCCAGAGAATCCTAGGAGAAGATTGATAGCTTGTTTAACAAACAAGATGAGCTTCGGGAACACATTCTGGAGAATGAGTTGGTATCTTTACATCCCAATAGTTTCAAGACTATTGAGCAATATCCTTCCGCTCTATCCCACACTGTTTGCATTGTAGCACTAGAGACATTAATTTGGAGAAGAATGTCCTTTCAATACTCAACAAACTAGGTCCTGAGTACTATTTCTATGTCTCTATGTTTCATTCCAAGAGGGAAATATTTCCTGATTGGAAACTACCTTCTCTAGATTCATTCTCCGAGTCCTTAATCAAAGAACAAGACAAATTGATTCGAATGGGAGTCATCTAGAATTCCAAGAGAGCAAGTTCTGTTGGTTATTGAATCCTCCAAAGTGCAAGAAAAGGGGAAATCAAAGAAGAAGGAACCCAAGGTAGCTGATTCAGAGCCTAAACCAAATCAACAAGCTTCCGAAGGGGCCTCTAGCTCTAAGAAGAAGAAATTTGAAAAGAAGTTATGTTTGTATTGTGAAAAGGGATACCATCTTGAAGAACATTGTATGAAGAAGCAACTTGATGAGATGTCCTCTCTTATCAAGCAACACAACATTTCTCCTCCAAGAGCAACGAATCCTGATGAAGAAGCACCGATAGAAGATGTCGAAAGGTGTCATGCTTTGAAAGAAACTCTCTCTCCATCCTCAACATACATTATAGATTCTGGAGCCTCCAACCACATGGTTGCCTCCAAAGAATCCTTCTTTACTCTTTCACTATCAAAGGGTCCTAATATTCACAAGGGAGATGATTCCTAGATTCTAGCAGAAAGAAGGGGCTCAGTCAGAGTGAAGAATGGTGAGTTAAAGAATGTCTTACATGTGCCCTCCCTTGCTGCTAACCTATTATATGTTTACCAGATAACACATACAGGCTCTCCCAAGAGGGTCACATTCAATTCAGACTCAGTTGAGGTTATAGAAAAATCCACTAGAAAGATTGTAGCGAAAGGTATTGCAAATCACTCTACCAAAGCTTATGAGTTTTCACATTTCTTGTGTGTTTCTCCACCTACAACTTTATTGTCTCATGCTAACGACACCAGCAAGATTTGGCGTGAGAGATTTGGCCATCTCAATTTCAAATATCTAAAGCAGCTCCACAATGATAACATGGTTGAAATTTTTCCCTCCATCCAAACTTCCGATGGAGTATGTGTTGGGTGCTTGGTAGGTAAGCATCCAGAAAATAAGTATGATGTTGGGAAGGCTCATAGAGCTGTCTCTACACTTGATTTGATACACAGTGATGTAGCTGGACCTATTCCCACAAACTCCATTAATGGTTGCAGGTATTTTCTGACCTTTATTGATGATTGTTCTAGGTACTGTTGGATCTACTTCATGAAGATAAAATCAGAATTTTTTGAGACTTTTAAAAGTTTTAAAGCTATGGTTGAGAACAACTTCAATAAGAATATCAATTGAATAAGATTCGATGAGGAGGAGATTATGTCAAAAAGATATTTCAATATTTTTTGTGAATCAGAGGGGATTCGAATGGAACACTCAGTTCCATACACACCACAACAAAATGGTGTGGATGAGAGGAAGAACAAATCACTGAAAGAGATGGCAACATGCCTTCTCCATGGAAAGAATCTACCTCCTTCTCTTTGGACTGAAGCAGTAAACTGTGCTTCGTATTTTCATAATAGGGTGCCCCACAAGTCACTAGTTGGGGTGGCTACATTCTAAGCACTGCATGGGTATAAGCCTAATGTCTCTCATCTGAGAGTTTTTGGTTCCAAATCTTGGGCCAGGATACCACTTGACAAGAGAAAGGCCTTCCAAGCCCAAAGTAGCGAATGCATTATGTTGGGATATGCAAATGATGCAAAATCTTACAAACTGATGGAGGTTGCTACCAGAATATGCTTCATTGAAATAAGTGTCTAGTTCAAAGAAGATCAGCTACATGATACTCCTCCAGCAACATAGGAAGGTATAACCATTTCTCCTCCTATTATTGATGATGATGATGTGCTACAGGTTTCAGATTCAGATGAACAATATCACATACAACATGATCTTGTTATTGAGACTGAATCTCAAGAGATTCTAGATCTAGATCCAGTACCCACTCCTAATTAGAAGCCTAAACCCAGATGGGCTCAAAATATTCTTGATGCAGCTGGAGGTGGTGCTGGAGTTCCAGAAGACAAAAGAAGAACTAGGTCCCAGTATCAGAATGAGCATGTTGCACTATCTCTCACAGAATGGTGCAGCAAATTTCTAGGTCGGTGCTACTTGATGATGGCGAATGATTAGCTACATGTCACAGTGAAGTAGATATTTGATCATTCCCTACCTTCACCATCCAATAGAACCAAATAGAGGCATCAGTTCAAAAGTACATTGAGAGGTCCATTGATGGACCATGCTGCTGCATAGAGATGCAATTTTTTGCAGCAGTGTTTTGCTCAAGTTATTTTTCTAAGGAGGAAGCTTCTTTCTTCTAAAGATAGCTTGTGGATTGCTATTTTCCTACTTTGAGGGAGGGGGGTTTCCCATGAGGTTTTCCCCTGTTTCCTCAGTTGTACTAAGCAACATTTTTTTATTTTATCTTCTAGATTGTATTTGGGTGACCTATGGTATTGTTACCAGGGCCCACAATTTTCCAAGTTAGGATTCATGGGGGGTGTTAGGATTATTAATCCTCCCTTGGTCAAATTTGTATTAGATTAATTATTGCCTAACTTAGGAACCTTAAATTAATTATATGAGTCCACTACTGAAATTGGGTCCACATGTACTAGTTATTGAAGTGTGGGGGACAATGCTAAAGGTTAACTGCCACTTACTGCATGTGCATGCATGAGTGAGGGCACCTCCTAGACCAATCCTTACATTTTAGGAGCCACTAGGAGTCCTGGAACCAACCTAATTTAGTCAGTTGGTGTTATTTAGTCTTAGTTAGCCCTCAGTTCACTAGTTGAAAATGGTGTGGATGAGAGGAATAACAAATCACTGAAAGAGATGGCAACATGCCTTCTCCATGGCAAGCATCTACCTCCTTCTCTTTGGGCTGAAGCAGTAAATTGTGCTTCGTATTTTCATAATAGGGTGCCCCACAAGTCACTGGTTGGGGTGACTCCATTCGAAGCACTGCATGGGTATAAGCCCAATGTCTCTCATCTGAGAGTTTTTGGTTCCAAATCTTGGGCCAAGATACCACTTGACAAGAGAAAGGCCTTCCAAGACCAAAGTAGCGAATGCATTATGTTGGGATATGCAGATGATGCAAAAGCTTACAAACTGATGGAGGTTGCTACCAGAATATGCTTCATTGAAAGAAGTGTCCAGTTCGAAGAAGATCAGCTGCATGATACTCCTCCAGCAACACAAGAAGGTATAACCATTTCTCCTCCTATTTTTTATGATGATGATGTGCTATAGGTTTCAGATTAAAATGAAGAATATCACATACAACATGATCCTATTATTGAGACTGAATCTCAAGAGATTCTAGATCTAGATCCAGTACCCATTCCTAATCAGAAGCCTAAACCCAGATGGGCTCAAAAGCTTCTTGATGCAGCTGGAGGTGCTGCTGGAGTTCCAGAAGACAAAAGAAGAACTAGGTCCCAGTATCAAAATGAGCATGTTGCACTATCTCTCATAGAATGGTGTGGGAAAGTTCCAGGTTGGTGCTACTTGATGATGGCGAATGATTAGCTGCATGTCCCACAGAAGCAGAGATTTTATCATTCCCTACCTTCACCATCCAATAGAACCAAATAGAGTCATCAGTTCAAAAGTACATTGAGAGGTCCACTGATGGACCATGCTACTGCATAGAGATGCAATTTTTTGTAGCAGTGTTTTGCTCAATTTATTTTTCTAAGGAGGAAGCTTCTTTGTTCTAAAGATATCTTGTGGATTGCTATTTTCCTACTTTGAGGGAGGGGGGTTTCCCATGAGGTTTTCCCCTATTTCCTCAGTTGTACTTAGAAACATTTTTTTATTTTATCTTCTAGATTGTATTTGGGTGACGTATGGTATTGTTACCAGGGCCCACAGTTGTCCAAGTTAGGATTCATGGGGGGTGTTAGGATTATTAATCCTCCCTTGGTCAAATGTCTATTAGATTAATTATTGCCTAACTTAGGAACCTTAAATTAATTATATGAGTCCACTAGTGAAATTGGGTCCACATGTACCATTCATTGAAGTGTGGGGGACAATTCTAGAGGTTAACTACCACTTGCTGCATGTGCATGCATGAGTGAGGGCGCCTCCTAGACCAATCCTTACATTTTAGGAGCCACTGGGAGTCCTGGCACCAACCTAATTCAGTCAGTTGGTGTTAGTTAGTCTTATTTATCCCTCAGTTCACTAGTAGAAAATGAAAAATTAATGACTAAAAAAATGACTAAAATCAGGCTATAAATGACTATTTTTGAGTCAGTGACTAAAAGTAGCAAATTTCCACTATCTTATAGCTACTCGTATTTCACTAGTCATTAATAGCTTGACTTAGTAGTCATTGATTTAGTCATTGTTTTAGTCATTGATAGTTAATGATTTAGTCATTGATTTAGTCATGGATTTAGTCACTAAGTTAGTCATTGATTTAGTCACTGATTACAACCATTAATGACCAAATATACGACTAAATAAACTACTATATGTTAACATATTAATGACTAAGATAAATACAACTAAGATATGGGAAATTAGCTACTAATAGTCGTATATATGTGAATTTAGTCGTTTTTGTAGTCACAAATTTATGATAGGGCATGAAGGAATCGAACCACCAACCTCTTGCCTATAATTAGGCAGGCGCTCTACCATTGAGCTAGCACCCTTTATGAAGTTGTTATTGCTTGACAATGATGATATTCAAAAAAAATTATGATAGATATCAATCTACAAACTACATAATTATTACTATTACAACTTACCAGTAACTAGTATTTATGATAAACTAATTCCTGAGAGATATGTACAATTTTCCCTGTAACTAAAGCTAATAAAAATACTACAAACAATCTTACCAAAGAGATTTAGTGATGAGTACCTCTTCCCATTCTTCATCACTATCATTCTCATAGTGCAAAGAATAGTCATTCCTGAAAGAATTTCGAAGCCCAATTCCATCACTGCATCAAAAACAAATAGTCAAAAACAAAAAATTTCCTCTTGTCTACTGCAATATTAAGAATCCATGAGCTTCAAGGTGTTTCATATTTTCCTCATCATGGGTTATCAAAATTAAAACACAACATGTTGCTTTGATAATTAATAAACTTAAAATTATGCAAAGTATATTCACCTTTTCTTTGATAAGGTTCCATAATAAGCAGGTCTATGGTTGTGATCAAACTGCAAAAGGTTTCTTCTCTTATTGTGAAGCCTATTTTAGCTTTAAATCAAGTGATAAACATTCTAAGAGCCAAGCAGATTCAGAAACTTATTGCTAATGGAGACTCGATTATTATCATTTGCAAAATTAGAGACTTGACTCCCTATGCACTGTAATGTCTTGCAAAATTGATCTCTAGACCTAGAATTCAAAGAATTGTAAGTATTTTGACTTGGGGAATTGCAAGTATTGCAAGTATTTAGCATTGAATCATTTACAATTTCAAAGGTACCGTTTTGTATGGAGGAGTTATGCTTTGTGAATCATTATTCCTTGGCTATAAGGGCACCTAATAGTGGATTCAATAATTAAGGAGTCATGTTGCAAATATAAAGAGAAATACCCTGCTCCTACAACATTGCGTCTTTAGAGAAACCTTTAAAGGGTTGTATATTTGGCTTCTAGGTGATGATACCAGTTATTTGAAAGGCAATACAACTGGTTAAGCATGAATTAAACTTGAAAAGCATTCAAACTATTAGGTATAACAAAATATATATCAGCTATGTCTTGAGATGTACAGGATCTGAAATAGCTTCCATGATTATTGGACAACAGTTCAAAAAGAGAAATAACCATTGATAAGAACTAAACTTTCCTTAGAATGTATGGTCACCTAACATAAGACTACACTAAAATTTAGATTCTAGTAAGAATTTGAGATTGACTAAACCTATCGAAAAGGTTGGAGAGACTGGTATTCTACAGTGTTCTTATAATGCACAGTTGCATAAAGGAATATTCTTATCAAGATTTATGACTTTCAAAATGAAGGAATTTACTTGACCATGAAATGCACATTTATGATGAAGCAAATGATAGAGAAAATAATGATGAGGTTCATATTCCCCATTTGAATTTCCTACAAGAAACTATTTCTTCGTAATGGTAATAAAGCATGTCTCCATCCTGCTTGAGTGGAATGTGAAAGTGCCCTGCCCTGATTATTTGATTATGAATTAGTTTTAAGTTCCAATTCCCTTCAGGCCCTATGGCATGTTTATGCCTTCCACTCTAACTCCCCACGTGGGATGCGTTGCTTCTTCAATGGAATATAAGAGCCTCACTAAGACCTGGGTCTCGTATTTTGGCGTGGAGTTATATATACAAGTACAAAGTTCAAGGCTCATGAAGAATTGTTCAAAACCTACCATTAGTACAGCATTATAACATAGGGTATGTTTCTGCGGGAGGATAGAGGCAGGGCAGAGCAGACAGTAAGAGTAAGAGAGGGTCTGACCTAGCTAATTTAATGAAAAAAAATATAAATCTTGGCTGAATTAGAGATTGAATAGTCTCTTAGTAAGGGGTAATGTGTTGGTGAGTGAGTGTAGCGCTAAGGCCTTATATTTCTTTTCTCTTAGGAACTGATTTTGGAAAGTGATGCTAAGAAGTCCCCAAGATGGCCAAGGGATATCTGAAAATCCTACATGATATTGGTAATGTCCAGGTGCAACTTAGGGACATCCCCTGTGTAGTGTTAGATCTTAAAAGACAGGCTCATCTAAAAATGGTTATCTCTTGTATTTAGATCAATAAAAATAAGTCTATATCCATAGATAACAAACTTGCAAAAATACAAAGGCTTAAAGCGGCTGGATAAAAGGAAACAAAAGCTATAAATGCCATATTAGCAAGAGGTAAAACACAATTATTAAAATAAAATTACTAATATCCAACAACAAAAGAATACAAAACTCACCCTTAGCCCCTGAAGGAACCAAACATGTGCTTGCCTCTGAAGTACTCTGAAATCCTTGCACCTTTGGGCCAGAAGCATTATTAGATAGTCCATTAATATTCAATAGTTCATGTCCATTTGTGCCTTCCAAAACATCTTGTCCATTTGCCCACTCCCTCTACAATTGCCTAGACGATGCCAAATTGGGAGTGAAATAATGGCTTGATCTTTCTATAGAACCTTCTGACCTTGCAAATAAAAATCTTGACTGCTTGCTATTTTGAGACTTCCATGAACTTGATATTTCCTTTAATATCCCATTGCATTTATCAGTCTCAATAAGGAGTAAATTTGCTAAATTGTGAGGACTATTTAATACACTATCATCTGAATAAAAATTCAAAGACAATATGTTTGAAATTATACTATTTTCTCCAACATCTGAGCCATTCATATAAACTTCTGGAAGGATATTAGAAACCAGATGCTCCAAGCATTCTAGCTTTCCAGAACTAGCATTAGAATCTCTAGCAATTTCTACTTTCTTGGGAATTTGAAAACCAATACTTTTACTTCTATTGGTTACATCTAACATAGAATCATTTTCAAAATTTTGGATAGAGCTTGTACTAGTATTTCCAGCTTCTGAAACTGATCTTTCCTTAACATAGGCTCATTTTCACAATTTTTGATAGAACCTGCACAAGTCTTTCCAGCAGTTGAAACTAATATTTCCTCTGCTTTATGATCAGTAACTCCAAAGCTGTCACCGTCACCATTAAGGGTGCGAGTATTTACATAATTTTGATGAAGAGAACAATCTTTAGAACTATAATCATCCACTGAAAATTGGACTTTTTCCATAAAGGGAGGCACCTCTGCTTCTAAAGAGATAGCTTTAGAGAAACCTTCACCATATGGTTCTGCAAAGTGTTCATAATTGTTTTGATACCTATCATCAAATGGAGACCTTTGTTGACAATTCTCAACATGGTTTCCTGAAAGCATTCTACTGCTTTTATTTAGAGCAACAACATTCACTTCATTGTTTCTTTGAACAATAGAGTTGCTTTGAGGGACAGAGATTGGAAAGCTATCTTTAGAAAGTCCAACATAGACAATACTAGATGACACTGAAGCTGCATCTGTTCTTTCACTTCTTGTTGTTTCAATGTGCCCACTGCCCAGCTCAGATGAACCCTTGTGTGTGTCAGAGGATGAATTCTTCAATAGACTTTTAAAACCTTCATGAATCCTACATTTCATAGTAGGATCAACTAAACTGGCATTCTTTCCATGGAAATCTTCCCCAACAGTATTTACACGTGAATTTAATTTTATATCTATTCCACTCATTGCATTAGGTTTGGCATCAATATGTTTTTTATATATAAATGTTGACGACTGTCCACCCTTATTGACCAACAACTTTCCATGATCAGAACTCAACCCTGATGCCGCAACTTCCACCACCAAGGCAGGGATATTTAATGTTGGAGACACTGAAAGTGAATGAGATGAACTTGTTTTAGGATTAGAGGAGCCCTGAACAGCTGGGATCCTCATACTAAATTATTTTTCCCGTGCAGCATGGGAGCCCCTGCAACAACCATTAATGTCTCAATATTCAGTAAGATATGTAATATTCCACCACAAACTCCTAAATCATATGGAAGCTTATGTTCACTAAACTTAATGTGTAATGTTACTTTGCACCAATCCAGGGGGGTGCTAGAAAAATAAACAAATATTCCATGACAATAAATAGATTTCATACCAAGATGCACTAGTTGGCAATACAACTAATCTTGTAGCAGCTCCACTGGCAAGGGAAGTAGCAGCATTACCTCCTGTGTTCTAGTTTCACATGGAAATATGAACATGCATATATTATTAGGAAATGAAAATGAAGCCATGTATAAAGAATCTAGAAGACAATCACTGAAGTAAAACATAAGCAATCTAAAGAAAATACACATTAGCTTCTATACTAATGATTATTTAGGACTGAATTAGAAGCTACTAAATAATATAATATGGAAGCATAGAAAAAGTTGTCTGCATAGATATCAATAACAAATGCTAAAGATAATTGGATGAAAGTACAATATACTAAAATCCTAAAGTCACTTACAGGAGTCAGTGATTTGCTCAATTTACTTGAAGAAGCTGATCCAAGCAAGGAAACCTCTGTCACTGGTGGAGGTAAACTAAGTCCCCAGTGTTTCTGTGAAGGATTTGTAACATCATAGAACTTCTAAGTTTTGCTGCTAGAAAAATAGGACATAGAAAATAAAAAATCATAAAAGCTAAATGTGAAATATTTTTTAAAACAATTTAGCCCAATAAAGAAAACTTTCTAAATTAATATAAATATATTAATAAGAATATTATGTCGAATGTTTCAAAATGAACTAAAAGAGATAACTGGGGCAACAATACGGTAAATATTACATCCCAAAACTAGTGTACAGATATACAAAGTAGCCAAGGCTGATGTCTGAAAATTTGTCCATTCCAATTTCCTCCAACAAATTTTACAAAATTCCCCCCCAAATGATCTCTTGAAGGATTTCTTCACTACAGCAGCCAACCCCATCCATGTGGGGCCTTCCTCTTATCCATCACAAATTACATGGGAAAAACCCTTGAGTCTGTCGGTCAATGCGTGAAATTCCTTCTCTCCATCATTAACATGGTAAAAATCAGAGTTGAATCTGGTTGTTAACGTGTTTTGCATGAAAACCCCCAAATACCATGAGAGGGGTAAAAATGAATTCCTTACCACAGTTGAATCTGCAGATGACGAAGTAGAAGAGTGTTGCAAAGACCTCTCCATTGTCTTCAAATGGAATTCCTGTCAAATTGCAGCCAAAACAATATTTAACTTGATCCAAAAAGAATTTATAAGAGGCTTGACCATGTGTTAAGATGCATATAAAGAGATAAAATGTATTGAATGTGTTTGGTGCCCAAACTGAACCTGAAACTCTGGTAATTGAGGAACACTCTTATGCAATGGTGGCAACAGTGGATCCTCCAATATCTGCAAATTACAAAAAGGATGAGAACATGTCTGAAAATTCAAGTGTAATGAAAATAAATGAAAACTATCTTGTAATAGTTTGTGTTGCATACTTACTTTTTTGTTGAGTGAGTGTGCTTTGAAATTTGGAATTTTGGCAAGCATCTCTTCTTCAAGCCCATCCGCACTCTTAAACATGAATAAATAAAAGAAGAATATGTCAAAAATGTATGTTGCTTTTCAAGCCCTTATGGTTTGCTTGTAAATAATCAAATGCACTAGTGCAAGTTAACATTCACACAAACTTGAGAGTTTGCAAACAATTGATTCCACAATATACCTTGTAGGTCGACTTCTCTGAGTTGTTTCAAGTCCAGGATCCTTCGGTATTGTGAGTATTAATGTTTTGCACTTTTGAAAAGGTGCACGAGTACCATCTTGAAATATATTTCTTCTGCAATGAGACACTGGGGACACTAACCACTTAAAACACTAAGGAAAGATGAATGATATTGTTCTTACATGAGCTAGGGATTGCTTGTGGAGCTACTCAGATGTTCTACACTAAAAAAAAGCACTTTTTCAATAACAAAAGCAAATAGAAAGTGAATTTCATTAACTACAAAAAAGCATGGTCATTATCACAATTTACACTAGGTAGGAAAGGAATATGCATAAAATATCCAAGATGTAGGATTGACAGAAGCACACTCTACCTTCAAGGTTGAGTTCCATTTTCTTTCATCGTTTTTATCGATAGAAGTAGTTTAACATTTGTTTGGATTCGTTTTGTGTGGCAAAATGTGTTCTTTTACCTTAAGAATCTAAAAGAAAAATTAAAAGAAAAGTATAAAACTAACAGACATACAACCCTCTCTCTATACCAAACATGCATCACTCTCCCTATCCTAAACATAACCCATCCACACAATGCATGTTAAAAGCATTCAACAAAAACAATATCAACAAAATAAACATTCAATTAAACAATCATGTCACCTACCTTAATCGTCCCACTTCAAGCTTTTGCCTTTTCACTGCTTGGTTTTCTTGTGCAGCACTCTTTTCAGCACAATATCTGAAATTTACATTATTACACATAGACGTTAATGGATAATATATATCTTACTTGGTATTTACCACATACAATGGGATTACTACATTTTCCTGACAAAACTTTCCTGTCTATTACCTGTTTAGTATTTTTAACTTTTGTTGTGCAATTTCATCTTGAATTTGCTTGTTTGGACAACTTGTTGCCTGCAGACTTTGCTACGAAAGGCTTGCTTAGGAGATGAGTAGCTTTATTGACAATCTTTTGAACTGCCTTAGGTATAACTTGTGCACTAGGAATATGAACCTTCATCTCTAAAATTCCAATTTAACATGCAAAGCATGAGCAACTTCCACCAATACCAAAATTATAAGTACATTTGAAGTTTAATTCTTTCAAAAAATAGATTGCACAGATCTTCATATTTCTCAATTTCAGGTAAGTTTGATTCTTCCTTAAAGTGGTTACAACAAATGGAGCAAGAAATAATTTCCGCTGATCTTATCACATATAGTACCCTTATTGAATTGGCTAGAAAGTTGAAGGAATACTCAAAAGCAATCTCACTTTTCTCCAAGTTAAAGGTTCTAAACCTATATCCTGATATGATTTTATATAACGCAATGATCAATGTCTTTGGCAATATTACATTGGATATTGATCTGCCTTAGATCAAAGGTTACATAGACACAACGAGCTGACACTTCTTCAAACTTTTCACTATGCAGAGAAACAGAAAACATAATTGTATGTTTTTTAACTGATTGTGTGGCTTCATCATCTTGAGAGTTGGGACAAAACAACCTCAATGGAAACAAGGCTCCAATTAAATCACATGTTCATTTTCTAGTAAAAAATACTGCAAATCTCTCAGTGAAAACTCCAAATAAGCCAACTTCAACAGGGAATGGACATGATAAACACCTTCATGAACTTTCTCAGGCAGAAAGAGATATGTTAAAAGAAGTAAATTCAGAAAATTGACACCTGCAACAAATAAAAGTCAAAAAGTTGATACAGCTAGCTTGAGATCTGTCGATGAGTCTACTTGTAAGTTGATCAAGAGCAATAGTCACTCTCCCATTGGGCTACTAGTACTACCAAGTTACCAACACAAAGAATGAGTATAATGGACTGAGGTGACATACTACAACCATTGCCTTCAGTAATTATACTGTCACATTGTAACATTAAGAAAACTGGTGTTTGTGCTGTCCTTAAAGGGGTAATAAAGACTTGGGATCAAGTTGCATGTTTTTTTAACAACATCAATTTAAATGGAGTTGCTTGAGATATAACAGTGCATGCCTTTTCGCCCATAAAAGTTTGCAAATTTGCATGTGGTCCCTAAACCATGCTTAGAGACTCATGTTGTAAGGAATACTTAATCAGTACATTCACTGACCTTAAGAAGAATATGTCTAAGGGTAATCTGTAGTATGTACTACAGTAATAGATACGCATGCTTCTCAAACTCTAGTTTAAAAGGTCGATTTTGCATGGAGGACAAGACAACGGTCCCAGTTGAGTGGTAAAAGGATAAAACAATAGTTCAAGAGGGTGACTTGGCATGTTGTAAAAATTAGTTCAAGATCACCTTTTAGTATTTTACAGGAGTTCTCACAGGAGTCCAATTCCTGTTTGCATGTAGTTCAACCAAATATATGCTATGAATTATCTGTAGAGTTATACAGGCATATTTTTTATAGTAGCTAGGCGAATGCGGGTGACAAGGACCCTCATCCAATCATTGGGTCAATGGTCTGGCAGCTTTGGCCATGACAGAAGAGGGTGCATAACTTCTCAGGCCTAGGGTATACTTTCTTTCATCAATAAAGGCCGCAGGGCACACTTTCCTAGGTCAATTGATGCCTATAAAGATAGCAGATTTGGTTGTAATGGTGTTGGATCCCCAGGGATTTTTCCGTTCTAATTCCAGACTAACATTGAGTAAAGCTAGACCATTGATCCACATGTTGTGTTCCTTGTTTTTCATATGCCTGATATTTGAATAGCATATTTTTTACCCTTTTTCATTCAAATTGTGAAGATCAGTTTGCATATTTAGAAGGTCCTGACTCCTTACCTCTGATCTTCCTGAACTATTGCAGGTTTCAGCAACCTGTATAGTGAGACATCCACACCTTAGCATCCTAATAGTGATCAAGACAAGGTTTTCATCAGCACCGAACCCAAGTGTTCGGGTTATGTTTTGCTCCTGTGGAAAAATTATTTCACTTTGGAAACCTCGCGACAAAATATCATGACAAAATATCCCGCGTACTGGATTGTAGAGAACCTCGCTACTTTTGGTTCAATTATGTCATCTTATTTCAGTTGATCCTTACATAAAATGGATGTAAAGATAGTGTTAATAAGTGAGAAGATAAAGTAGAAGTGTACATCAATCAACCTTCAGGGTTTTGAGGTGCATGGACAGGATACCCATGTATGAAGGTTGAATAAGGCCCTATGTGCAATGAAGTAAGAACCATATGTTTGGTAGTCATAGATTTATAAGTCCAAATTTAGGGTTCACCCACACTGTTAGAGAGTCTAACCTTTACTATTTGTTTGATAAATCTGATATGCTTGTTCTGGTCTTGTATGTAAAGGACCTCCTAGGCTCCTTACAGGTATCAATGTGAAGCTCATAGCATGGTTCAAGGACGAGTTAGCCTCCAAATTTGACATGAAGAACATAGGAAGAACATAGGCCTTATGCACTATTTCCTGTTTCTAAACGTGAATGTTGAATTGCAATCCCTTGGCTAATATCATGGTTCCAAATGTGAAGTTGTCCACAAATTCAAATTCAGATCCAGTGGATCCTTCAATGTATGGGGATTTGATGGGTCCCTTTTGTACTTCATGAATACGTATTCTTATATTTGCATTGCAGTGAAAACATTGAAGCAGCTAGTAGTTGGGTTGATACAGATTCATTGGACAGTTGAGAAGCACATGCTCAGATACTTGAAGGGAACAGTTCGTTGTAGTTTGAAGCATGTGGGAAATGGAGATTTGATGTTGCATGGTTTTTGGATTATCACTAGAAATTTGGTGACAGAGATAGGAAGAGTAGGGCACCTCAGTGATGGGGTTGGAGAGTTACGAGGCAATATCACTTAGTGATGGGGTTGGAGAGTTACGTGTTGAGCTACTCCTATATTACTTTTCTATTTTTAGTTAATAGATAGAGATGTGTTTGGTTGCTGCAATTTTGTACTTTCCATCATAATTTTCAGTGTTATGTCTGCAGATCTATCTCTTTAGTAGTTGTTTTAATAGTTGTAAGTTTTCTGCTAACAAGGATTTATAGGAAACAGGTCTACCTACCATGTACCAAAATTTTAACAGGAAGCAGAACCTCAAAGTCTCCATGGAACATATGTCCTAATCTATGGTTTAAAGAGCCCATAGCAAAATAGCACATCTCAAGAAAATTACAGAGACTTCACAACTATTTGGCTGTCATATGGATTTTTAGGCTATGTTTTACAGGTATTAAAGATAATTGACCAGTAATTTTCAAATTAAATATAAATAACCAGTCATTGAAGAATATTATCAAATATTACAGAATTAGATATCATTCAAGTATTTAAGTAGCTAGGTTGATATAGTAAATAAAACTATATACTAAATAAACCATCTATAACATACATACATGACCTATGAATTTGGAAAAAATCACGTACTTAGCCTTATTATCCATTGTACAAGCTGCCAACGAATTTAATCACAGCTCATTTTGGGCTTATCTCTCCATCTGATCTCAGAACCACTGTATGATACTTTACTGCCGAGACTGCCACAAGGCATTGACCTTTCAAAGACTCAACTGCACAGGGAACATAATTCGATGCATAATTGGAAGTGCCATAACCAAGTTGACCTTCCATGTTGCATCCCCATGTATAGACTTCTCCAAACTCGACTACTGATGTACTATGCTTATTAGCTATTGCCACTGCAATGAGTCTTGTCTTGAGAGAAATAACCCTGCGAGGTGTTGCTTGCGTATCAACTAAGGTACATACAAGTTGACCATTTGAAACAACAAGAAGAAAAATAAATAAACCATGGATTTATTCATCTACTTGCAACTGAGAATTCCTACAATCTCAAACAAATAAACCATGACTCAATTCATTAACATGAAAATGAATTGCTCCACTCTGTATATCCATAATTCCTAAAAAATGAATAACAAACATGTGCAAAATAATGCAATCACCTCGCTGTTAGAGAAACATAATCCTCATGACCAAAGTTAAAGGATATACAAAAATGGAAAATCAGAACACTTGAATTTCTCAATCACAAGACGATTTTAAAAACAATGTTTTAACCCTTTTCAGCTTGATTGAGCATTTCTGGAAAATATACTTAGCACATGCATATGATACAAACTGAAATAGAATATTTCAAATTATAGATAGCACAAATTCATGGTCCAGTAAGCTCAAAACAAGAAACAAACAAATAAAAGTGTTAAGAAATAACTTAGTCTCATAATATAGGCAACAAGGTCCATCTTAATGAGAGAATCAAAATATGAATCTAGATCATGATGTCACTTACCTCGGTTTGATCCCCAAGTAAACACCTCCTCTTCAACAGTTGCAACAATAGAATGGTGCTTTGTTGCACCAACTACTACAACACACTGTTGTCCAAATCCACTGAATACTTGACGAGGGGTAATCACAGCAGCTTGACCACTACAATTTCACACTTCTAATAAATTTGCTTATCTAGCAATACAATCTGCCTAACACAAACACCTATGCAATTGGTGGTTCCCTCATCTATCTATAGGGTGATTGCTGCCATGGATGCGGGTGTAGCAGTGAAGATGCCTCTAGGAGAAGCACAACAACTATTTTCACACACAATTCTTTGGTTGAGGGTGCATGCATGCTTGCACCCTACAGGTTGAGGCTGGAAATGAGTCATATGCAACATTTTCCAGATTTAGGGGTGGAAATGAGTGTATGATAATATTTAAAAATTTTAAAATAAATGAGCCATACCTCAAAAAGCTTCCCATTTTGAGTTGTCATTGTTAATGTGCAGTTCATGCTTATTAGAGCTTCTGCAGTTTTTCTCAAGTCAGTGTAAAAAACTGTCACTGAATATGGAAACACTGCATTTAGTTTATATAGTTTTCTCAAGTTTTTAACAACTGGCGATACAAGTGTGTTTCAAGCTTATGAGGTTCATTTGCTTTTTTTGACAATGACATTGTTCTTAGTAGCATTTCTACTTTTCATCTTGTCATGTAAAGATATGTATCTGTGTTAGCTTTTCTTTCACCATCATTATATATCTAACTTATTCTCCTTTGTAATGCTAAGTTTAGTACTTTCCAAGTAGGCTCTTCTCCTAGAAGCCTCAACATTGTTTACTTATGTGCTACTATTACAGTGGATGAATTAATTTGAAGAAGCTTACTTTTCCATGTCATTATACAATTCGATGGTGCAACCTTTACATAATATAGTCACATCGCAATAATACACACACACATACAGAAAGACTACAATGGATGTGTTTATTTGTATATAAATGTTCGTTATGCACATTTCATTATACAGTTTGATGATTGCTCTATTTTAGTACCACCTTTTCATTTCTTGCAATTGCACCTAGAGAAGCGAGGCACTTTACATCTCAAGGTTGGGGGAAGTATCTTCATTACTTTGTGTATAAGTTTCTATCTTCGCATGTGTATTTTTTTGTCTGTCTTCATGTGTGTGTGTAATGCAAAAAAGAGGATAACTATTTACTGCCTAGAGGTTTGCACCTTGAGTTTTGATCACTCTTGGTGCTTAATAGATATAGAGTTGAGATGGATCTATTTTAGTATAAGCTCAATGTATTTTATTGTTACACAAAAGAGCTGCTGAGATGTGGACATAGGGATCACTTCATAAATGAAACATCAAAATATTTTCTAGCTTGATTTTTGTTGGCATGCATTATCCATTAGGTTTCAAAGTAATTTTTCCTGTTCATGGGCTATTGGTACTAAACTGTTATTTATTTGTTCAGATAGTGAGAGAGTTGCTAGAATACAAGGGCATTGATCTGAATGCTCTGAATAAGTTAAAAGAAACAACACTTGATGTAGCAGAAAAATCACATTTTATGGAAGTTGCACCAAAAATCAAGAGTGCATTGAAAGAAGCTGGTGCTGAAAATGGAAAACATATAAGCCAACCTAAAGAAGGAAGAGAGATAAAACAAACTGTTAGTGACATAAATAATGATGTGCATACACAACTTGTGCAGATTGAAAAAACACAGAGACGAGTTACTGGAATTGTAAATGAAATAAATGATTTTAAGTCAGAGGGAGTCAGAAATATAGTCAACTCTGTGACGGTTGTTGTAGTTCTTATTGCAACAATAGCCTTTGCAGCTATTTACACTGTGCCTGGTAACTATGCAGGGCCACAAAATCTGTCACAACCAGGCCTATCTCTAGGACAAGCTATGATAGCTAAGAAGGTGGAATTCCAAATATTTTTCATTTTTGACTCGGTTGGATTGTTCATATCTCTTGAAGTAGTGGTTTTTTAGGTATCACTAGTTGCATGGGAAATAAAGGCTCAAAGTAAAGTGATTTTGTATTTAACAAGCTCATGTGGATGGCTTGTATGTGCACTTCAGTGGATTTTATTGCACTGTCCTTCATTGTTGTTAGTCACCATGTTCTGTGGATTGCAATTACTGTAACTATAACTGGTGGATCCATAATTTTGGGGACATTAGATACCATGTGCTACTTTGCACATAGAAATCGATTTGGAAGAATGCATTCTGGAAGGAATATCAGAAGGTCATCCCAGAGTAGGTCTTACTCTTGGTCAGTCATGGCATATCTATCGGATTCAGATATCAAACTCTAGAAGATATATGCAATCTAACTCCTTTGAGCTACATTTTATTATTTTGGGGTATCTGGCTAATCCAACTTATCCAAGTTAGGTTCATAATTTCATCGGGTATGTTGCCAGCATTGGAAAAGTATATGTCACTCAGTCATGCTAGTGGTGAGGTTATCTTACTTTGCAACTTGATATTACAGTTGACTGATCAGATGTTGGAGCATACAGTTATTTAGGGTTCCTACAAGTTGCATCAAGCTCTCTGAAAGTCCATTTATTCATCATCACTTTGAGTATATTGATATCTAGTACCATTTCATCAAGAACATAGTTCATAAGGGTGCAGTGAACCTATAGTATATTCCTTCAAATGTGTAGGTCATAGACATTTTGACAAAGCCCATAGATAAGGGGAAGTTTGAAATGTTAAAAGAGTGACTGGGCTTGGTGGAGAACACCTTCCTCGCAAAGTAGTGTTATATTTTACTTTAGTTGCTCCTAAAGCTTGTTCACCACATTGATGGCACATTCTAGGAAACGGTGTAGAAGGTCATAGAGATGGCATAGGAATGGAGGAAGAGTAAAGGCACGGAGCATTTTTCTAGCAGCCAATGAATATGCATGCATGCACTTACCTTTACTTATTTCTAGATTCCACTGTTGTCCAGAATTAGTGATTTCCAGATTATAACTTTTTGTTTCTAAATTCAATTTGACTAACAGAATTAGTAATTTCCAGAAATAGATATAGGTACTGAACACATGAGCAGGGTGAGAGTGCACTGTAGGAGATTACCTATTTTAGTTTTGGCATAGCTATCTAGAGGCCCGAATGTGTACATTGGATGCATGATGGGTGCTCCTACCTAGGTGCCTAAGATAGTTCGAATCACATTGTAAACCCTATACATGAAGGTAGGGTCCCCTCTGTGCATTATTCAGTTTACCAGCAAGTGTGTGCACTGTTTTCTTTTCCTAAGTTAATAAACAAAACAGGATGATATTCTAAGTGCTTTGATTTCTTATTAGTTGTTGTGGGTAATTTTCAGTTAGCATATGTGTTTTCAGATAAGGAAAACAAAAGTAGTTTTTAAAGTTCCTTAAGTTTTCTAGATTTCTACAGTTAAAAATTTGCAGGTATGTTTATCATGTACTGAAATTTTAACAATTTCATCCAAATCCAAAGTACCTATATAGTTAAGTTTTTTCACTCTTTTGATGTAAGGATAAAAACACATATATGATATGACTTATAAGAAGGTGACTCGAAATGCTTATCTTCGTACTGTACCAACTCCTACACAAAATTGAAAACATATCCTAAAAATAAGAATATAAGGGCTGAATGAAAGTGTTGGTGCTTACAAGCCCTAGAGAGGGTTTGATTCGTACAAGATGCCACTATGTTGGTTCTGAATCTGTTAATTTTGATGCGAGCTATGAATGCACCCTCTAGTCTTCCCTTAGAAATTGATGTTACTGTTGATTGCTAGGGTATTGAATATTGTCCCTAACTTTGCTTATCTATCAATACAATCTACTGAAAATAAACACCTATGCAATTGGTGGTTCCCTCATCCATCTATAGGGTGACTGCTGCCATGGATGCGAGTGCAGCAGTCAAGACGCCTCTAGTAGAAGCATAGCAGCTGCTATCACACACAATTCTTTGGTTGATTGTGCATGCATGCTTGCACCCTACAAGTTGAGGGCGCCAATGCTTTTCTATGGGGTGCATGCTTGCATGTGCTAATGCTTTTCTTTGGATCATGTGCCAATGATTTTCACCCCAATGTACAAATTCCAATAGGGAAAATAGAGGTAATAAACATAAGTTTTAGAAGATTTGTTGCAGAATATAGTTGGTACCTACCACAATGGATTATGGACCAAATTGGCAATAGGAAATGTCACTTGGAATGTTGACTGCTCGGTTGTGAAATCCATGGAACTTAAGGGTGGTTTTCCCAAGTACCAAGGACTCCCACGAGTACTTGATGCCACTAGGAAATACTACAATCTCCTTTTAATAAAACATTCCCAAGTACAAGGACTACCAGGAATACTTGTTATCAATAAGTTCTCCTAGAAGTTCCCTTTCCCAAAGTTTACCTACAACCATTAAAAACGTTTAAGAAGACAATAAAAAGCTAAATTCATGTTAACTTTTTAACTTCGAAATGAGTGGAAAAATTGGTGGGCCCTCCTAAACCCTCATTCCATCCATATTTCACTAACAGCTGCACACCAAGCACAGATATTTTTGTAGAAATTAAAATTTTAAAACCATAATAGGGTGGAGAATAACATATTTCTACAATATTTCTGATAATTTTATAAAAAGTTAAACAACACTATTATTTTTTGTATTTTTATAGTTATATTTTTCCTATATTAAATAGTTGAGGTGTGATACCCTATGTCAGCGGCCATGATGTCCACTATGACATTTCCTGAAATTTGGGAGGTGTCTTCACACATTCTCTAGACAAACCCCTTTTTTCCTGCACCCCCTACATCCTTGAAACTTGCTAGAACATTGCTTTCTTTCAAGAAAAGTGTTAGCATATGCCAACTGATGTTTTAAATTGATGTCTCTCTATTATGTGTGCCTTTGTTCTTTCTGTTTTCTTCTACTGTGTTCAAATAATTTAGATATCAAATCCAATCACAATGTAAGCTTCTCTCTATAAGCCATCCAATTTATTTTACTACTACAGTATCAGTTTTTAGAAAGACAGAAACCTTATAAATGGTTCAGACCAACACTGCAATACATAGTATTGTGATAGATTAATCACTACATTCCCAACATAGATTATGTATATGACATATTTTTGTACTTCAAACAGTGCAAACTTCAAATGCCACTTTGAAAAAGAAAGGATTTCTCCTTTAAATGGATAGGGATAACACTATGAGTAATAAGCAAAAGGCTGCGATTTTGGGTAGTGTGTACTATGAACCTCCAAACATCAAATTTCCCTTTCCAAAGTAGAACTAAATACCAATAAGTGGTTTAGAAATCAAAGGTTAGACACTTCTTAGCAAAAACTAATATCAAATAATATCCAACTTAAAATCTGATCCAAACATATTTATAAGCTGAAGCCAAATCCTTATATGTTAGCATAATAACTGAAATATGACTTACCATGGATGGAAAATTTAAGTATAATTGCATAGAAAATATTTCAATATATTGGCGAACAATAGGTAAGTTGTTCATCTGCAAGGAAAGAGAACTCAATCAATGTACATTGCATATAATTAGGTGGATCTCTCAGAAAAAAGAAACAATAATTATTCATTAAACGCCATAATTGAATCAAAAAGTTCCAACTAAAATTAACTAGTAAACAGACAATGGGAACTCCACTAGGATTTTCAAGTTGAATAGATTGGGCTTACTACCTTGTCAAACATTCCACTATCACCGTGTTAGATAGTTGTAGGCCATATTCTTAACACCAAACATACCAGGGTAAAGAACTTGACCCAACTAAATGGTTTGTGTCTATCTTATGTGCTGATTTTAATTCACTAATTTTGGTGAACACTTTGAAAATCTTTCGCTGACTGTTGTAGGTAACAATAGGAACCAACTATATCTGTGTGGAGACTTTTTCCAAACACTTAATATGTAGACTGTTGTAGCTCAATGTAATGTTTGTATCCTAACTTTACCCAAATTTTTCACCCAACTGCCGCTAGAAGGATCTTACAACAAACAAATTAGGTGAGTTCGTCTCAAATCAATTTCTTAATTCTTGAAAGAAGAAGGGAATCAAAATAAAAAAAACCAATGCATACAAGTAGAATGGTGTGGTGGAAAGAAAGAAAGAAAAAAACAGAAAAATATTTGAGATGGGCCAATGAATGTTGAAAGGGAGCAACTTGGGACATTAATTTTAGGTGGAAGCAATGCATACAATCATTTTTATGCTCTAGAAATCCCACTAAAAATATAAGAGGAATGACTAATAACAAATTCAAAGTCTGGTCACGAAGTCCAGGTATAGAGCTTCAATGTTTTTTGTTATTCTACATTCATTCCTATCCAAGTGTAAATTAGACATAAACCTGAAGAGAGAAGTCAGAGAATGTATTTTTATTGAACATATCACAACATTCAATTGTTATAACTTATATGATCTTATTGACAAACAAATTATAGTTGCTAGAAATGTTGTTTTTGGTGAAAAAGTCAATGTAGTTATGGATATATAAAGACATACTGCAGGAAGAAGAAATAGAATAAAAAGAACAAGATGAAGAACGAACTCCTTTGCACGAGACTCTTGGATCCACCAAAACGCCCATAATTTCTCAGGCATGGTAGAGAGAAGGACGAGAAAATAAAAGAGTTGTAGCCCTAGCAACAACCAAGAAGTAGTATAGCAAAGAGGTTAAAACATTATAAATAATTCCTTTAAAATAACAACCCAAAATAATTGTAGCAAAGCACAGATATAGTTAGAAGTTCAAAGTCTTCAAGTTATGTAAATATTGCATCAATGAGAGAAATTGTGAAATCCCATGGTCCTATTTTTTTAAGAAGCAAACAAAGACAAAATTTGGTTGGATGCAATTAAAGTTGATCCAATTATTTTTTAAAAGGGAAGTAACGACCAAATTTGTTTGATGAAAGCAATTGGATTACAGAGGATTTACAATAAGAAGTTCAAGGAAAATGGGTTGGTCAACAAATGCAAGGAAAAACTCACCACCAAAAGATATGGGAAATAGAAGACATTGATTACAATTCAACTTTTGCATCCATGGTCAAACTAGTCACAATTAGAATGTTGTGAGTACTTGCACCTTAGTTCAGTTGGAAAGTTCATCAAATAAACATTAAGACTGTTTCTTTAAATGGAGATATTAAGATAGAAGTTTGCATGGAGAAACCTCAAGATTCATTGCAAAGGGTAAAGAAACACGGGTATGTTGGTGAAAGCTCTGTATGACCTAATAAATCCTTAAACATGGTGTTAACACCATATTTTCCTTCATAAATTTGAGTAAATCTGAGTGTTACTCTAGTGGATATTATTTGTGAGCTCAATTTTAATTGTTAATTGTTAATTATTTCAGGATATTTTAGAGTGGCTCCAACCTCGTCACTTTGACACTTTTGTATCATGTTACACAAACTCTGCATCATTAAAGAGGATTCATTGCACTAGAGAAGCTTGTACAGTTTGTTTCTCATGATCTATTAAGTTCTATAGAATTTGGAAACCAGAATATTAGATATCCTAATACACCATTTTTAATTGTTCTTGATGGACATACATACCTATTTTCAAATCTACCGATTTGGCACAAGCTGGAAGAATAGCGGTGAATATGCCTAATCAAGTCTCATCCCCAAAACTGGCATTTCACTGAAGAGCTTCAGGGCTTGTCCCAAATGTTCAATTTGTACATATCCTGTCGTCCAGGTAACCGCATCTCGTTCAAGCATTTTTTCAAACACTTCCTATGCATCCTCCATGATCCCACATTTAACATACATATCAACAAGCACACTTCCCACAAATACATTTTGTCGAAACCCACTCCTATTTATCTCACCATGCACCTCCTTCCCCTGCTGAAGAGCTCTTAAGTTAGTGATCACTGGGAGGACAGTGGTAAAGATTAACTGATACAACCGAATTCCTATTCATTGCATTTGGTAAAGCAGTTCAAGGCATACTTATAGAGCCGATTTCTTGTATAAGATCCAATCACTGTAGTCCATGAAACCACGTTTCGTTCCATCATTTCGTCAAAAACCCGATGAGCGTCCTCCAGGTTGTCGAATTCAGCATACATGGAAATAAATTTGTTATCAAAGACACTTCCAGACTAAACAATGTGTTAATCATGTGGGTGTGGGCTATTTTAACCCCTTTCACATATTTCATGTTAAGGTATCTCTGCATTAGACAATTGTAGGCTTGGGACTCTGAATGAATTCCTGGGCGATTAATGAGATGCACTACACAGTCATAGGTTTGGGAGTCTGACTGAATTCCTTAATGATTCATGAGATGCAAAATATTAGTCAATTCCTCCAATCGGTTATGAGTAGATAGTATTCTATGATATTCACATAGCCTTTCGTGTCTGATTTTTTCAGTTTTAATGGCGGCAACTTGAATGGTGAAGGCGGAAGAGAGAGTTAGCTTGGTGCTCTGAAAATCCCAAATCATGGATTTTTTCTATTGAACTGAGTATTTTTTCCTTTGGCCAATACGATGAGTTATCTCCACCTCTATGAAGAGTATAGAGTTATTATTATATGCTTTCTTAATACCCTCACATAATTAGCTTTTTTCCATTTTTTTGAACCCATTTTTTTCTTAGTTCTGAAGATAAAAGAAAATATTACTTTCAAATTTTCAAAAAAAATTGAAAGTAATATCAACGTGCTTCGTTGTGTTTAAGTATTTATGAGTGTTCTTTTCATTAATTTTAGCTTCTACTTTTTATATAACGATGTTTTTTTTTAAATTATAATTATTTTTATTATTTAAAATAATGTAATTTTGGATTGAGTTTCTAGTTACTTTGGCATAACAATGTGTTTTCAATAAAGTGAAAAAAATGTATAACACTTTACATTATTAAAAATAGTAAATTGACAATTTGAATCCATTTATTAAAGGCATAAAATCCCTATTCAAACATTTTTATAATATATTGAAAACAAGTCATCTTCATTCATAAAGATAAAGGGACAAAATTAACTCATATTTCAATTCCAACTTTTCACCTTGGGGATCTTTCTACTAGGGATGAGGTTTTGGTCTCTTGTCTAAAACAACATACTCGGGTTGTTGAGGTAAGTGCTAATGTTACAAAAGGAAAACTTAGTGTTTTCTTCGAAATCCAAAGTTTTAAGTGATGATGTAGCCTCAATATTGGCTTACGGGTTGGTTGATAAGTCATTGGGCTTCGATGATTTGATTCTTCCCTCCCATTTTCCTAGGGGAGTTTCTTGTAGGATCCTATCCTAGTTTTCTCCTAGTCGGATACTGAGCCAAACCCATTAGTCTCCAATAATCTAAATGTAACTATCAGGAAGAACAATGGCAAGAGAAGGAGGAAATTCCACTCAGATCAGCCAATGTGGGGAAACGAGTCGACGACAATCAAGGAAATTGTTAATGAGATTTTGGATTCATAGGATGCACTATTAAACGTTTTCAGACCTTTTAGAGTAGATTCAGCCATAAAGGTTGTTACCTAATTATGATATTGTCCTTAAATGTTAGAGGGGTGGGGGTACCTCGAAGATTGCTACCCTCAAGAGGTTATTACATTTGGTTTGTTTGGATCTCCTATTATTTTAGGAAACGATGGTCTCTGGTTTGAAAGCAAGGGAGTTTCTCTGGATTATTCTCCCCACATGGGATTGTTGTTTGGTTGATGCTACATTCCTTTCAAGAGTCCTTGTTTTTTCTTGGAACCTTGCTCTTATTAGACTTAATCCCTTTCGTATTTGTGGGGGTATCTTATTGAAATGTTTTTGTAGGGTTTTGGATATACTCCTACACATTATTAATTATTGTGGGATTTATGTTGATCAATTGGAATTTTGGGAGGCTATTTAAAGGTGTGGTCTAGTCCTTGGTTTTTCTTCCCTCATTCTAGCGAGGGACCTCAACTTTACCACCACTACTTAAGGAATCATAGGGATCCAAATCTAGCACTAAACAGATGGCCCCTTGGTTTCAACAATACATTACAAATAACAAATTGGTGGATAATGAACCGAGCCCCTTGGCTCCTACCTAACCTAACAGGTGGGTGGTAGATGTTGTTGTGGCCAAAAGACTTGATTGATTTTTATTGGCAGAAGATTTTTATTGCAAGGATTAGTTCATGGAAAATATAATCTACTTCAAACATACCCATGGGTCACTAGGTGATCATTTGTTTTGAAGGCTTAAAAAGAAGAAGGATGACGATAGAAAGGACTACTTGGATACATTCCTACAAAATGTAGTTGTGAATTTCATTCTTGCTAGTAGGGATACTTTAAAGGAACTCCGCCTGGTGAATCTACGTTGATTGGTGCAGCTAGACGTTCGATGGTCGCAAATCATGAAAAAAGTTATATTGGAGTTAGAAAAGCACTTCAGATGTATGGGACTTGCAAGGACTCTTACATTTTCAAAGGATACACAACTAGCTATGATGCTTCTAGATAGGTATCGATATGGTAGTCGTTCTAGTACCTAATTCATAATTGACGTAGGGACCTAATTTTCCTTTGGCACGTGCTTAACCGGATTTGCTTCAATGGTGCAACAGGGATACAGATGGTCAAGAGAAAATTCGTGCAATTATTTTGTTGGATCTCTAAAGATCGAGGTGCATGGCACCAATATTACTAATAGAAGGCAGAAAATTTACAAGATTTACACTTCATTATCAAATTTGCAATTTTCTAGGACACAATTAAAAATGACTAACATAAATGACTAACTCATATTCTTCTAGCTAGTCATTTTTTAAGATGTGACTAAATTAGTTGTTTATGTTAGTCATTTTTAACTCTGTCACTTATTATCTAGTCACATTTGTTAACTGGTGATTAATTTAGTCGTTTATAGTTGGGTCAATCAAAATTGCTCATATTTAGTAGTAAATCACTTGAAAAACCTGTGGTGACTAGAATTTTTAGTCATCTAATAGCTAATTCATCAAATCTCTACTTCTGTGGGACATGTAGCTAATCATTCGCCATCATCAAGTAGCACTGACTTGGAACTTTGCTGCACCATTCTATGAGATATAGTGCAACCTGCTCATTCTGATACTGGGACCTAGTTCTTCTTTTGTCTTATGGAACTCCAGCACCACCTCCAGCTGCATCAAGAAGCTTTTGAGCCCATCTGGGTTTAGGCTTTTGATTAGGAATGGGTACTGGATCTAGATCTAGAATCTCTTGAGATTCAGTCTCAATAACAGGATCATGTTGTATGTGTTATTCTTCATCTGAATCTGAAACCTGTAGCACGTCGTCATCATCAAAAATAGGAGGAGAAATGGTTATACCTTCCTGTGTTTCTGGAGGAGTATCATGCAGCTGATCTTCTTCGAACTGGACACTTCTTTCAATGAAGCATCTTCTAGTAGCAACCTCGATCAGTTTGTAAGCTTTTTCATCATCTGCATATCCCAACATAATGCATTCGCTACTTTGGGCTTGGAAGGCCTTTCTCTTGTCAAGTGGTATCCTGGCCCAAGATTTGGAACCAAAAACTCTCAGATGAGAGACATTGGTCTTATACCCATGCAATACTTCGAATGGAGTCACCCCAACCACTAACTTGTGGGGCACCCTATTATGAAAATACGAAGCACATTTTACTGCTTCAGACCAAAGAGAAGGAGGTAGATGCTTGCCATGGACAAGTCATGTTTCCATCTCTTTCAATGATTTGTTCTTCCTCTCATCCACACCATTTTGTTGTGGTGTGTATGGAACTGAGTGTTCCATTCGAATCCCCTCTGATTCACAGAAATTCTTGAAATCTCTTTTTGACATATTCTCCTCCTCCATCGGATCTTATTCAATTGATATTCTTATTGAAGTTGTTCTCAACCATAGATTTAAAACTTTTAAAAGTCTCAAAAAATTCTAATTTTAGCTTCATGAAGTAGATCCAGCAGTACCTAGAACAATCACCAATAAAGGTCAGAAAATACCTGCAACCATTAATGGAGTTTGTGGGCATAGGTCTAGCTACATCACTGTGTATCAAATCAAGTGTAGGGACAAATCTATGAGCCTTCCCAACATCATACTTATTTTCTAGATGCTTACCTACCAAGAACCCATCACATACTCCATCAGAAGTTTGGATGGAGGGAAAAATTTCAACCATGTTATCATTGTGGAGCTGCTTTAGATATTTGAAATTGAGATGGCCAAATCTCTCATCCCAAATCTTGCTAGTTTCGTTAGCATGAGACAATAAAGTTGTAGGTGGAGAAACACGCAAGAAATGTAAAAACTCATAAGCTTTGGTAGAATGATTTGCAATACCTTTCACTACAAGATTTCCAGTGGATTTTTCTATAATCTCAACTGAGTCTGAATTGAATGTGACCCTATTGGTAGAGCCTATACGTGTTATCTGGTAAACATATAATAGGTTAGTAGCAAGGGAGGGCACATGTAAGACATTCTTGAACTCACCATCCTTCGCTCTAACTGAGCCCCTTCCTTCTGTTGGAATCTAGGAATCATCTCCCATGTGAATATTAGGCCCCTTTGATAGTGAAAGAGTAAAGAAGGATTCTTTGGAGGAAACCATGTGGCTGGAGGCTCCAGAATCTATAATGTATGTTGAGTATGGAGAGACTTGAGTTATGTATAGTACCTTGAAGTTTACATGCATCAATGGTAGATTTCCTCATTAATGAATAAGGGAATTTTTCAATGTCTCTTGTTTGTTATATCCTGCATGTGGATCGACTTCAACACATTTATTCGTACCTGTTAGGTTGTACTATTGTTCCTTAATAACTCATTAACATCAATGGTGAGTTGTATCGCATTGGTTAACAATTTTCATTATTCATTGGTAATCCAATGAAGTTTCTCCATGTTTGACTACAAGAACATTCATTCACATGGATTAACTTGCATATATGAGCATGGATATTGGACAAGGACTATATATTTTTAATGTATCAACAATTGTTATAGATAAATTGATTCATTTTCAGAGTTTTCGACTCTTTTTCAGTCTTATTAGTTCAACAAATTTTCAGCTCTTGCATATCTTTAGATTCTTTGGTTTGGATCATTCCAGTTCAACAATACTTTCTCATTCCTTTTCCAACAAATTCAACAGTTAGTCTTGCATGCATGTAGCACATGTCCTCATTCAGATAAGAATATCATATTCAGATTCATTTAGTTTTAGTTCTCAGATGCACATCGGTTTGGCCTACATCATCTTCGTTAAATACCATTTCAACCATGCCAATCAAATACTTCATGGAGCTAAAACTTGAGGTAAAATAGAATGAGCTTTAATTTATTAAAGATTTAGAAGAATGTCATGAAAAGCCACGAAGAATTATCCCCTTCTTTACCATTTGTCATTCTTTCAAGGATATAAAAAAAACTTTCAGTTTGATGGGGGGGGATATTTTTCACTTTACCTATCATAAACTTTCCATTTCCTCTCTTATTCATCGATTACCATATCCATACATTTATAAACCTCCACCTCATGCACTTCCAAGACCCAAGTCAAATCCCTTCCCAACATCAACATCTCACCTGTCCAAGCATGATAAAATGATCTATTGCTGCCACACAAAGACCAGCAATAGGAAGAACAGGAATTTTTGTTGCTCCACGAGAACCCACAACAGAAGAAGATTATGTGACCATATAACAAAGAATACATTCATAGATAAGGAATTCTTGCTGACAGAGTAGTATATTACCAAAATGATGAAAGGCAAACCAACCTTTGAGGTAACATGCTTATCTTTGCATAGCAACAACTCAAGTTGTTTTGAGATTTGAAATTCATCACTACAAGGTTTCCATCCACGTAAGTTGAAGAGAATAGGCTATATCATATGGTATGTGGATTTTCAATCATTTTATACATATGGTACAATAAATTTTTTTTAAGATCAATCATGTTGCTAACTTGCATGGATCTTCATGGTTGATTTCTGCTAGAAATCAGAGTGCGGTCATTTCAAAGGTTTTACAAGTAACACTCTGATCGGATTTGAGAAAAGAAACAACTGCATATGGAACATCAGCATAACCATTTTTTTGTTGGATCAATATCTCATACAAAATCCCTCCATCTTATGGAAACAAATTCATGTTACTTATGAGATATTTGTCATTTATTTCATGGTTACTTTGTTTCTTTAGTCCCTTTACATGCCTTCATAAATACGGCTCTTGAAATTATTCTCATTTTTTACAAATCTAAATTTGGTATCATTTGCACATATGGTTGGAAACATGTAAGTAATCTCTCACTGTCAGGATTGTAGAGTAAAGGAGGGGTACATGGAAAGAATCATGAGCATGGCACCAGGTATCTTATCCTTGTGAGCTATCATGTAGCAGCATATTTAAATAAAGATGGAATGTCATATACAACAGTCTAATATATTTAGACCAACAATTTTAAGGCATTGTTTGCAGCTCGGGGCATGATTTTGCCATATTTCATTGATATTTTAGATGCACAAAGAAAGAGAATATATGGGGAAATGCTTGGTCTCTATCACATAAACAACTTGGGATTTGTGAGGGGGCACACACATGAATTGCTTTTAGCCTTTCATGATAAATTCTATAGCAATGTTTTCAACTTTGATGTGAAGTTTACTTAAGCAACTTCTTAAATTGTTATATCTAATCTTGATTTGGGCATACTATAGTAGCATTTCAAGCAACTTTTGAGTGCACATCAATGCCCTCTTGTAAATTCAAAGCATAAGGAAGCATTATGTTAAGTTTGGGGGAGATGGCTATTTCCAAATTAGTTGACAACTCTTATTTTCCTTGAGGACATGGAAATTATTCAGTTTCGGGGAGGGGTTATTATTCCTGCTAGTTTTCGCTCTCCTTTTCCATTTATATCTCTTTTTCTTATATATATAAAGTGAAGAAATTGAAGTAATCATATCTTGCAATTGGTGAACTAGATTTTCATGAAATTTGGAGGAGAGAAGCACTACATCAAGATGAACAAACCTAGTAAGTTTCAACTCAATCCAACGCATGGATTTTGAGAAAATGGCCAGCAGCACCTATATCTATTTTTTCTATATCTCAATATCCACACATCAAATGGATTTAATTATTTGTGAGCAGAAGAATTGTGGTAAGAGGAAAATACTCACCAGTTTTTAGGAAAAATGATTCACATATTGCAAGAAAAAGACCATCATCACCTACAACCAATTTGTATTTTCTTAAAATCCGTGATGTGAGCTTCTCTGATTTTTCGTTTGGAGATGCATTGGACTAGTGAAAAATTTCATCCAAACCCTGTTTGTAGTTTGTGAGAAATTTGTTCAAGAATTTTGTTGAAACAATTGTTGATACACCTGCAAAATTTTCTAATAAGACCTATAGTGACTTATTTTTTTATATATTGAGATTGGTGAACTGGCTTGTTGTAGTTTTTGATATGGAGAATCATGAGAATAGTATGAACATTCCTATAAAATTTTAGCAAAAACAAAGTTTGTATTTTGAGAGAAAAATTTCTAAAACATTTGTTGTTATAATTGTTGATACACTACCAACATCTCCATTAACCTTTCTACTAAATTCTCCTCTATTTGCTTAAACACTGCCAACTTCTCTGTTAACCTTTCTACTAAATTATCTTCTATTTGTTGAAACACCACTAACTTTTTCACCAAATTCTATGTTATTTGTTGAAACACTGCCCACTTCTCCGCTAAATGTTTCACTAAATTCTTCGTTATTTACTGAAACTCTGTCAAATTCTCTGCCATTTGCTAAAACTCCACTGTAAAAACAAAATTCAATCAAGTTTTTATAGCTTGATCGAGGAAATGGGATTGTTTGCATGAGGGCATGCAACACTTTCAATTTGGGGAGATGTTGGGTCACAGATTTCTCCCTAGTTTCACCACTTATCGACACATATTGCATCCCTTTTCTTCCTATTATTTCTCATTTATCATTCCATTTTCCATCCATTAGTTTTAACTACTCGTAAAATTCCATCTTACTCCTATTGATGCTTTAGCGGTTAATAATGATTATTTTCCTTTATTTTTAATGAATTAAAGACTATTATACATGATTTTACTTGTTAACCCAAAAAATCCCTCACTCAGCTCTCCATGGCCTACACCACCCAAGGACACCATCTCACGACCCTCATATCACTCCATTAGACCCCCACACCCCCAAAATAGCTTAAGGATGAAGAAAAGGGATAAAAACCCCAAAAAGGAGCCTAAAATACACTCCTAGGAGCTAAAGCCCCCCAAAAGGGACTAAAACCCTGAAAGGAGCTAATTTTAGGGCAGAAGGGGCTAAAAGCCCAAAAAAGGGGCTAAAGCCCTGAACAAGGGCTTAAAACCCTAAAACCCCAAAAAAACTATAAAAGGAGGGTGGGGGGTCACTCTCAAAACACTTCTCCCTTGCATACTGTTATGTTTCCCATGGATTCCTTGAGACCCTTTGTCTCTCAAGCCACCCACACTCCCTCTCCTCCATCTCCATTAAGCCATAGCTCTCCCATCCAAGAGAGGTGCTTCTTTAAGCTAGGGCATGGTGGCCCATTCGACCCAAAGAGAAGGTATAACTATGTTTTCTTGTTTTGTTTATTTTCTTAGTAGTTTCTTTTTTTTCTAATCCATGGTTTCATTTGCAGGTTTATTTCCTAACTTGTTTTGCAGGTATTTCAGTTTACTGTAGCTTAATGATTGTTTGCAGGTTATTGGAAGCGAAACCCTAACCTTTGTTTGCAGAGGGGTTCTCCATATTTATCTTCTTTCTATTATTTATTTCATTTCTATCCATTTTCATAGCATTTTCACATGCAGGAGCCTACCCTTCTGTCCTATAGACAGAAGGGAGCCATTCCTGCCCCTGTAGCAAGGAGAAATCCCTACTATATTACTGATGATGGTTTATGAAGCAATTTCTTGTAGTAGCACTCATGGTTCCAGCATCCAAAGTTGGCATGTTAGCACATCTCCACGTGGAAATTTGTAACATGGTTTCATTCTTATGATTGTTTATGTGGCTTTGTGATCTCAATTCATGTCCAAGTTCAGCATGGCAGCCTCTAGCTCATGAGCAAATGGTCCCAACCAAAAATGCATGTCAGATAATAAAACATTGATTTGTGTTGCATTTTATGAGCGGATGTACAAGAAGCTAGAAAATCCAAAACATGGGTTTCGTGTAGAATGGCCTCTATTACTTGAATCTCAATCAAAACGCTCAAAACAACCACGGTTTAATAGATACAGTCGATTCTCTAACTGTGTAATTTTTTCAAATTTACTGTTACCACCTGTTTTTCAAATTAGCAAATTTTTTTAAAAAAATTCGAAATTAAGAATTTGGTTCCTCATCCTCATAATGTATTTTTCTGTATAAATATGTATATTCATTGAACCCGCAGTTTTATAAGTACGGGTCAGGAAATATGTGGTAGGGTTTTTATTCTCAAAACCCCTACCACAGATTTCTTGACCCGTAATTATAAATATGTAATCAATCTCATGTATTGGGGGGAGGTAGGAAGGAGGATAGAAAACAATCATGTGTTGTAGAATCTGATCTGAACTATGTTGTAACAATTTCATTTTGATCATACATGTTGGTAGTTCTTTAATTATGGAGTTGTAGAGTTTCATTGTGGAGATCCAGCTCTACTCATTGGAGGAAGGGCCCTCTTCCTTGAGTAGATGTCGGTGTAGTTGATTGCAGTGTGTTATTGTGTGAATTTACTTATTATTTAGTCTATGATTCCATTCATTGTTATATTTATCGATGTTGTTATTCCTATTAATTGGTTTTGATAGATCGTTGGCCAACATAGTAATTCTTTCATATTTACGCAATCAGACTTTGTTCTTTAAGATTGATTCCTTTCAATTACAAGTCATTTAAATATATGTAAGTGTGATCAGATTTTCCTAAATTGTGGTTTTACTTCTGCAATGAATATGTTTGAGGTTTGATTCTTTTCAATAAGGTGTGATCTAGTCTACAATGAGTTTTTTATTTCATACCAATAGATCAACAATGTCAGACAGAAATTATGCTTGCATATACTTTGCACGATGGATTTGAAATAAAAGACTTCCTTAGGTTGACAATTTATGTTCTCGCAATTTTAAATGTTTCTTTAACTAAACAATTATTTTTCCCAACATTTTGGAGGGTTTATTATGCCTCCTAATTTGCTCTCTCCTTTGCCATTCATATCTCTTTTTCTTATATATATATAAAGTGCAAAAATTGAATTAATCATATCTTGCAAATGGTGAACTATATTTTCATGAAACTTGGAGAGGAGAAGCAAAACATCAAGATGAACAAACCTAGTAAGTTTCAGCTCAATCCAATGCATGATTTTTGAGAAAATGACCATCGTCACCTGTATCCATCTTGCCTATATCTCAAGATACCCACATAATATGGCTTTAGTTTTTTGTGTGAAGAAGAATTATGGTAAGAGGAATATACTCACCAATTTTTAGGAAGAAATATTTCATGTATTTCAAGAAAATGACCATCATCACCTATAGTCAATTTGCATTTTTCTCAAAATATGTGATGTGAGTTTCTCTAATTTTTTGTCTGGAGATGCATTGGGCTAGTGAAAACTTGATTGTGAAATTTAAGCCAACTTGGTTTGTAGTTTGTGATAAATTTATTCAAGAACTTGGTTGAAACTCCTACTGATACTCCTACAAAATTTGGTAATAAGACCTGTAGTGACTTATTTGCTTATATCTTGAGATTGGTGAGCTAGTTTGTTGTGGGTTTTTATACTGAGAAGCATGAGAATAGTATGAACATGCCTACAAATTTTAGCAAAACTCAGTTTGTATTTTGGAAGAAAATGGTCTAAGAAGTTTGTTTTTATAATTTTTGAAACACCGCCAACTTCTCCATTAACCTTTTTGCTAAATTCTCCTCTATTTGTTGAAACACCGCCAGCTTCTCTGCTAACCTTTCTGCTAAATTCTTTGTTATTTTCTGAAACATTGTCAACTTATCCGCTAACTTTTTCACTAAATTCTTCGCTATTTGTTGAAACAACGCCAACTTCTCCTATAACCTTTTCACTAAATTCTTCTCTATTTGTTGAAACTTGACTGTTAAACCAAATTCAAACAAGTTTTTATAGATTGATTGATGCAATGGGATTGGTTGCATGAGGACATGCAACATTTTAAATTTGGGGGAGATGTTGAGTCACAGATTTGTCCCTATTTTCATCACTTATCGACACCTATTTCATCCCTTTTATTCCTATTATTGTTCAATTATCATTCCATTTGTTGCAACTGCTCGTAAAATACCATATTACTCCTATTGATGCTCTATTGGTTAATAATGATTATTTTCCTTTATTTTTAATAAATTAAATACTATTATGCATGATTTTGTTGATAATGGTTTATGAAGCAATTTCTTGTAGTAGCACATATGGTTCCAGCATCCAAAGTTGGCATGTTAGCACATCTCCACGTGGAAATTCATAACATGGTTTCATTCTTAGGATTTATTATGTGTATTTGTGATCTCAATTCGTGCCCAAGTCCACCATGATAGCCTCCAACTCATGATCAAACAGTCCCAACCAAAAACATGTGCCAAATAAGATCAAATTGACTTGCGATGCAGTTTGCGAGCAGATGAAAAAGTATTTTGAAAATCCAAAACATTGGTTTTGTGCAGAACGGCCTCAATTACTTGACTCATGAAAAAATTGTTCAAAACCTCCATGGTTTGAGAGATACTGTTGGTTCTCTAAATGTGTAATTTTTTCAGACTTACTGTTGCAGTCGTTTTCAAATTAGAAAATTTTGTTAAAACAAATTCCAAATTGAGTGTTCAGAACCTCATCCTCGTGAGGGATTTTTATGTATAAATATTTAATCAATCTCATGTATGGGAGAGGAGGTATGAAGGAGGATATCTAGCAATCATATGCTTTAGAATATGATCTAAAATCTGTTGTAATAATTTCATTTTGATAATACATGTTGGCGGTTCTTTAATTATGGAGTTGTAAATTTTTGTTATGGAGATCCAACTTTGCTCAGTGGAGGAAGGGTCGTCTTCCCTGAGTAAATGTTTGTGGCGTTTATTGTAAGTGTGTTACTGTATGAATTTTTTTATTATTTAGTCCCTTATTCCATTCATTGTTTCATTTATCATTCTTTTTATTCATGCTAAATGGTTTTGATAGATCGTTCGCCAACACAGTAATTATTTCATATTTATGCAATCAGACTTTGTTCTTTAAGATTGATTCATTTCAATTACAAGCCATTTAAATCTCTACAAGTGTGATCATAGTGTGGTTTTAATTTTGCAATGAATATGTTTGAGGTTTGATTTCTTTTCAAGAAGGTGTGATCTAGTATACAACGAGTTTTTGATTTCATACCAATAGATCAACAGTGTGAGACATAAATTGTGCTTGCATATACTTTGCACAGTAACTTTGAAATAAAATACTTCCTCGGGTTGACAATTTATGTTTTGGGAGTTTTAGTTGTTTCTTTAATTAAACAATTAATTTTCCCAATAATTACTATCTAGTGTGATAGATGATGGATGGAAATATTTGGATGAACATTAAATCACATTTTCTTCCAAGCTCTAGCGGATTGATAATTGATCATGCACAGGATTGTCATAACAACCCAATCTTTCTGAGATATGATGAGAGAATATGTACCCATATTCCAAGCCCAGATAACAATGATGAGGATATATGTATGTGAAATAACTCAAATGATGATAATTAGACATTCAGAGGAACTTCCCACATACTTTGACATGGTATTTTTTCTATTTATCAGAAATTTTAACAAAGATTTGGGATCCTTTTATAAATACTCTTTATTTTTTGGATGACACACACATTAGATCTCAAATTCAATTTTTGTATTACAATGCAATCCTGTGTAACCTTGTAAATTATCAAAATTATGGTAATTTATGAATTCTCATCTTCAAGCCTTTTGAACACAAATAAAATTCCAAAGCAAACCAAGTAGTTCCTTACATTTTTTCTTAAGTTCCAATAAACCAAAGTTGGTATAATTAGACATTAACCATAATCATCTTTCTTTTCATCATGTATATGCGTATGCTCGCTCGCGTGCGCAATTTTATATACATGATCCTTATAAGTGATACAAATTTATACATTATATGGTTTCTTATATACACATGGATGTGATAATGATTATGTTTTAGCACCAAATCGTACAAAAAATATGTATTCATGGGTTGTGCAATCTTGAGTACCAGATCAAAAGGATTTTCATGGAACAATGGAAAGAACAAAAATCACTCTTAAATATGTATGCAATGTAACATAAAGGAAACTATATAAATCAAAAAACATAGCACAATAGAAAGAATGTCCTTTAATAATAACAAACTAATAGATATGGTGATACTCACCTTGGTGTTGGATGTAGTTGACGTGGTCTTCCACAACCAATTGAAGGGAGTCTTATTCTTCTCCTATATCACTCCACTACTATCTAAACTATATGTTATGTACTATAAACGAGGAAAGAAAATGATGGTATTTTCTGTCTTTCTTTCTATATGTTGTCCAACATCATAACCTTACTTTTATGAATGTGTGTTCTTTTAATGGATGACCTCGAGGGATTTAGTTAAAAGAAAAGATGTGGACGTCCCTTAGAACTATCTCTAATGTGAATGATCCATTTTCATTGATGACTAATTAGTCATATAATGATAGTTATTGAAGGCCTTTAATCAAATGTTATTTTCATAAATTACGATTTGGGGATCTCAAACCTCACCCACTACACCTTTTTGGAAGGTGACCAATATTTATGAAAAAACAAATTTGTTTTTTGGGGACACTTTATAGTTTTTTAGCCTTCTAATGGGACAACCCTACATGGATTTTAAAATAAGTTTCATGCAATGAAATTTTGTGGTGGACTTTTAACTTTGGCTAGATTCTTGGTCACAACAATGAGGTCATGTGATGCTGGAGGTGATGGAAATGATGTATAATTGTGGTGGTGTTCATGATAGAGTAGGTGAGAAAAATTAGGTTGTTAAAAAAAGTGCACCATCAGTGCTTGTAGTCTAGAAAGTCCGATGACTCTAGATAGAGGGGTGAGAGAGGGCGTCGTTTACTATTTTCTTAATTGATCCAATGTCACTTATACAATCCACTAAGAGGATAGTAGTGCCTTATATATTTGAGGATATACATGCATGTCAAGAGGTCAGAGAGACAAGTTCATAACCAATTAAATATGTTGAAATAACAACTTGTGTTTAAAGATAAAATGATATGTCTATAGCTTACATAATCAATATTCTATCATAGTGACATATTATGGTGAGTAGAGGTGATACTTGATGAGGACATGCAATCTTCTATTTCACTGGATTATCCTTCATTGATTAAGAAACTAGTGGATTTTTTTATTATAGATTATGGTTCAAAGACTTGATATGAGTCAGATATAGAGATTTCAGATGAGTGAAATTGGGAGGGAGTTGAGGTGATATTATGTATGGATATTCCCTTACCTACTCCAAATTGTAGGACTCCAAAAATGACTTACCCACATATTATAGAATGCATATGAACATATAGGAGCACCTATATATTCAATGAGGGTGATTATACCTCATAGGATATATGATAATCATGTTGCCTTGATTTCTTCCATCTATGAGACTTCTAGTTGTTCATTGGAGGAGAGGTGTAATTCTCCGATGGAGAATGTTATCAAGTTTGATTCTAGAGTTGCAATTAATGGGAGTATTATGGAGTAAAGGGAACTAGGAATATAGATTCATAGTGTTTCCCTTTATGTTACTCTTACTTTAGGCTTCTTTCAAGATGAGAGAATTGACCTAGTTCAATTTGGATTAGTATCAAGTGGATTTTATGAGCATGGTAGAGATTCTCATGTTGATAGGTTGATGATGGAATTTCACAATTTGTTGACTACACCATGAGCCTTTTATTATAGGATCAATTTGATCTTGTCTAGAGATATAATTAGCTTTGTGGGATGTCTTGGAAAATTATTGATGTGGTGTCATGTTATCCCATGATGGTGACTTGGGAGACGATGGATGTTAGAAAATATTTTTTCTCCGTATTGATATGTATTAATATTCACAAGTGGCCATCATCATTGTATGATCAATATGTCATGATATCGTGGTTGAAATCCTTGTTGTAGATGACAATGGTTGATTATGGGACCACAGATAGTTTTGATTTGCAGATAACAAATTTGGTGGAGTTCTATAGGGATTCAACCATTGCTAGTGTAAACACTTTCCTCCTAAAGAGAGTTTTAGATTTTTAGGTTACACCGAAAGTGTTTACACCATGTTTGGAGATTATTCATTATATTTTAGGGTACATGATGTATTCTTATCCGCTATATTTTATGATATGGATTGTAGAATGAGAGGTGTTCCATGATGGATATGTGGATGCTTGAACTCAAGATGGTTCTAGTTTTGCATTCTTCCCTTAGGTGTTCGATATATCTTGCATGGATAGTGAACACCCTTCATTGTGGCCACATGGATGGATCACCTAGTTGGAGAGCACCATATAGTGGATGTGGAACATTGTGCATCATGGAGGAGAGATTCAAGCCTTATTGGGAATGTAGTATTTTTTATTCTTACTCGAAGGATTGCAAAAGGGTCAAGGTCACATACGTCTTCAAGTTGGGGGTATTTCAACTAGTAGAGTAAATATATTTTTAAATAAGATGGATTTCATGGAGGCTTGTGATGGAGTTGTGTGTATATTTGTACCATGTGGAAGTTACGACTTCTAACTAGTCCAAAAACTAGTCTCAAATACGTGTTCTAGGAAAAACTACTATATTTGAAGCTCTGAATATCCAAATTAAGTGATACATGTTGAATATAATAGGATACATACCATAGTATTCATGGTACAATTTTTAGAATCATATTCAAAAAATTGGACACGTAGAAAGACGTACACTTCCGCTCTCCTAAAAAGGACAAAAATAATAATTTTTGGTAACGTTACCATAACTTTTTCTTGGCACATCAAAATTAGGTCAGGCCTATAAAAATGTTGAGAAGACATGTCATGCTACTAAAAAAATAAATTTCATACTCATAGAAATCGAAATTGCATATTTAATTTAGTTCGAAGGTCGGCCAGTAAGACAATCTCCAAACCAGGGTTTTTAAATGTATATTAACTTGAGAGTTGCATAACTTTTTATCAGAATATATGTTTTGGGTTATTCAAAAGGTGTGATAAACAATAAATAGACAATAAGTATAATAAATATCATTAGGATCAAATAGAAAAATGTGTAGCAAAAAATTCTACACCCATTTAAAATCCTAAATGATCAACCATGACTCATGACGAAAATGAAGAAATGGGTCATGAGCTATCCGAATTGAATGTGATGAGGCATGGCCTTCCTCATAATTCAGATATTGAAGAAGAGGAGAAGGATAATAAGAGGGATTTTTCTGAGGCACATATTGATAAAATTGAGAAAATGTTAGAGAATAAGAGGTTTGATTCCCAGACATTCAATGATTCATCGAATCATTGTGGGTTCAACTCCAAACCAAGTAAGTAATTCATTCCTAATGTTGAGTTAATAAAAATTGATGGAACAAATGTATTTACATGGGCGAATGGAGAAATTATTTGAATTGCATAATCATTGACGATAAGCAAAGGATTTGCTTAGCTACATTCTATTTTGATGTAAAACATTATCAATGGGTAGTTAAGAGGAATCCTCCTTCTTATCATTTAACTTGGAATTTATTTAGAAGAGACCTAGAATCTGAATATGGTAAAGTTTGGAAATAATATTACTTTAGTAAATGGACAATAATCAAGAAATTGGGTGATGTGGAAGATTATAATTCAGAATGTTAAGCATTGACCACAAGGGAAAACAATATAAGTGGCCGTAATTTATTAGAAGCTTATAAGGGTGGATTAAAAGAAGACATTAGAAATTATCTTTTCTTAAAACAACTAGAAAATTGTGTGCAATATTCTCACCATATTCAAGCCAAAAATAAGGTTCAAAGGTGGATCTTCGAAATACTAAAGCTATCACAAAATGGCATATTCACATGAAAATCAAGTGTCTTAGAGGATTTTTAGGTCCTACGGGATATTACAAGTATTTTGTTAATATTTATGCTTGCATTACAGGTCCATTCACATCTCTCTTGAATAAAAATTCATTTGTATGGAATGAAGAAGCTACCTTGGCATTCTCACTTTTAAAGATGTTATGTCTTCTACACCAGTATTAGCAAACCCTAACTTTAGTAGAAAATTCATAGCCAAATGTAATACATCAAGACAAGGAATTGGAGTAGTGTTGATGCAAATAAGTGAGGCCATTGGATTTTGAAAGTAAAACTTTTAAAGGAAATGACATGGTGAAATCTACATATGAAAACGAAATGGCAACAACTTTGCATGTGGTAAAAAATGGCGACAATATCTCATGGGGAGACACTTTAAAATCAAGATGGACCATGATAGCAGTGTTTTTTGGAACAAAGAGTGTCATTAGAATAGAAAAAAATGGATATCGAAAATGAAAGGGTCTGATTATAAAATAATCTACAAAAAAGGGAAGGGAAATGTGGTAGTAGATGGCCTTCCTAGTATAGAATAATATTCTAACTTATATTCCATCACATCTTCCATTCTTGTGTTATTGGAAGAAGGTTGTAATCAATTAAAAGAACATAATAGTACTAGATAGAAAATGTATTGTCTAAAAGAGGGGAATATATCTATGGAACATTGGCAATGGAAGAGAGATTTTATTTGGTACAAGGGTAGAATATTTGTATGCCCTCAGTCAAATTTGAAGGAGAAAATATTAAGGGAGTATCATAATTATCCAATGGTGGGTTCTTAAAACTTTTGTTTTTGTTAGGAACTCCCTCACTTGGAAAGAGTAGCATTTGGTCTGAGAAACCATGCCCGGTGGAATCTATTCCATCAAAATTACCTAGGGATCACACTCGACCTGGACCACACCAACCATCAACTTAGCTAGATTTTGAGGTGTCTTCTCCGAACTAGTTCACCTCTAAGGGTAATTTAACCCATTTCACCTTGTTGATAAGACCCGCACCTTGACCGAATGAGCTAGTAGGAATTGACAGGTTTTCTTAAAACTTATTAAAGGATAATTTTTGTGGGAAGAAATGAAGAAAGTTACTCAAAATTTTGTAAGAGAATTTCAAGTATGTCAAAAAACTAAAGTTGAGACAGTTTAGCCTCCATGGTTACTTCAACCTTTACACTTATAGAGTCAACTATGAGAAGACATATCAATGGACTTCATTATAGGTTTACCAAAATCACATGGTAAGGATGTTGTTTTTTTGGTTCGTGATAGGCTCACAAAATATCCACATTTTGTGGAATTCAAACTACTTATATTGCAAGTCAAGTGGTCGAAGTGTTCATGAAGGAAATTCATACACTTCATGGATTACCTAAACTAATCATCAGTGATAGAGATCCAAAATTCACATCAAATTTTTGAAAAGAGTTATGGAAGATAATGGGAAAAACATTGGATATGGGTTCAACATATCACCCACAAATAGATGGATAAACATTAATTGTTAACAAATGTTTAGAAAGTTATCTCTGTTGCTTATCTTCAGAAAAAAAAAATCTCAATGGGTCAAATGGGTTCCTTTAGAAGAATAGTGGTATAATACCACCTATCTCACATATACAAAGATGACTCCATTTGAAGCTCTTTATGGTTATCGAGCTCCTAGTATCACATAATTTTTACTTGATCATTCCAAAGTGCAGGCACTGAGGATACACATATGGAAAATACTAAAGATATTTTCATATCCTTAAATAAAACCTTCACATGGCCCAAAATAGGATGAAGGAACTAGCATATCAACATAGAAGTGAAAGACAATTTAAGGAGGGTGATTGGATATACTTGAGACTACAACCTTATAAGAAACCTACTCTCAAACAAAATAAGAATAAAAAATTATCTCCAAAATTTTATGGACCATACAAGATTATTCTCAAGGTTGAAGAAGTGGACTATGAGTTAGATTTCTCTTCATCATTCATAAGGTTTTTCATGTATATTACTTGAAAAAGGTTTTGGGACATACTATGATAGTACAAACACAACTACCAAAATTAAATGAAGAATGGAATTGGATTCTAGAACCGAAAAATTGTATTGATAGACGTTCTCTATATCTTAAATTGGAATAGAACCATTATGGAGTACTTAATCAAGTGGAAGAATATGCCGTCGGAAGAAGGTACATGGGAAGATGAACAATTCCTGAAGAAATGCCCTCAATAACAAGCTTTGAGGGAAAATATTTTATAATACGAGGGTTATGCTAACACCCTAACAATAATTTTTTATCACTATATTATTATGGTTAGGTCAGGTCAATATTAGGTTACATAATGACCACTTCATCTCCTATTTATAATAAAGGAGATTCATTTGTATACTCATGACATGTTTTCTTGTGTATTTTGTACATTGTATAAGAAGGTTTCCCCATTGAAGAGGCTTCTTATTCATCTCTTGTCTTCATTCTTATGGAATGGATTAAACTCTCTTGGTTATAATTTTATGATTTTTTGGGTATTTGTGTGCATAACAATTAGAATTTTGAGAGGAAACCCTAGGGTGGATTGTTGAAGAAGAGAACAGAAGGATGTATTTCCTTAAAGGTTGCGTTAGAGAGATTCTTGTACTTCGGTATTCTTGGTTGAGTTAGGGTTTGATTATTTACTCTATCTAGGGATTTTCAAATCGGTGGATTTTTGTTCTAACCTTCAGAAAAGGATATGGTATGTACTTGTACTTAATTTTAAGATAATAATTGAAGTTCATATCAATCCATATATTCTGCAATTTTTGGAATTGAACTTTAGTGATATCTGTTATTTATGCATTGTTATTTATAATGATTTGTATCTTGCTAATCTCACACAAGTAAACGGGAAAATTGTTCAGTGTTTTTACATCTAAGTAAGAATATAAGGGTTTAATTTTACTGTTGTAAAAATGTAGTTTGATAACTCATTATTGCTTTATAAGTTTCCATAGAAGGGAAAAAAAAAATCTTTGTTTGGTAGCTTTTCTCCTTGAATTGTCAAGAAGTTTGCAGTTGCCAAGGCATTCAAGTCTAAGGTAATGGTGGCCTTTTGTGAAAAAAATGGCATCATTCTGAAGCACTCAACTCCCTATTATCCTCAGGGCAATGGTCAGGCTGAATCATCTAACAAGAACATCATTCAAAGCATCAAGAAACTGTTGAAGCATAACAAAAGGTCTTGGGATTCAATGCTGAAGTATGCATTGTGGGCAGATAGGATTACAGTGAAACAGGCAATTGGTACTTCTCCATATCAGTTGGTTTATGGTACAGAAGCAGTTTTCCCTATTCAGCTGGGGATTCCAGTGATGAAATTCCTCCAGAACTCTCAAGAGGAACCGGATGATATGCAAAGGAGAATCTTTGAAATGATAGAGTTACAGCAAAAAAGAGAGAAGGTGGATGAAAAAGCACAGCTGTATAGAACCAAGGTTAAAAACTGGTTTGACAAGAATATTAAAGAACATACTTTCCAAGAAGGTGAGATGGTTTTAAGATGGGATGCAAGAAAGGAGCAAAAGGGTAAGCATGGTAAGTTTGAAAATCTTTGGTTTGGCCCTTTTCTGGTATCAAAAGTGTTAGAGAACAATACTTTTATCTTGCAGTCCTTGAAAGGTGAGGAATTGTCCAGCCCTGTTAATGGGCGATTCCTCAAGCATTTCTACAATTTATAAGAGCATGTTCACTGATCATTGTACATACCGGTGTGAGTGAAGTAGAATAAACACTCCATAGCCCAATGGAAGTTTGCAGACAGGTAGATAGAAGATAGAAGCCACTGGTCTACGGGTTCTTGAAGCCTCGCAGGGAGGTCTTCATCCCGCAGCTGGAGCCAGATGTTAAGTCTGAATTTTGTTTCTTCAATTTTGGTTTGTTTCCTTAAATTTTGGTTTCATTTCCTTTTTATTTTAGGTTATTCATTTACTTTATTTTGATTTTTCCTCCTTTAAGAAATTTTGTTTAGTGTTTACATGAAATTTTGAGCCTACTTTGAAATTTGTAGTTTTAAGCCATAAGTTTGTTTTTGTTGAAGGAGTTTTAAAGTCATTTTATCAAATCATGGATTCACAAATGATTATTTTGAGCTTAATAATGCATAATCATTAACCTAGCATCTTTTAAACTACATGCAAAATGATCAAAAGCTGAAAAACAGCAATAAAATAGCATTTAAAATATTCTTGTAACGCTGGGGTTAAAAAACAATAAAGTCGCGCTACAAGAATATCGTGGCCTTTATTTTTCCAGGTTTTCCAGCAAAATTTTGTCACGATTTCAAATGTTGAGTGACTAATCCCCTACTGTGAGCTGTTTGCTATGTGTGAACTTCAGATTTATCATGATTCCAAGCGTTTCCAAGTCGTGAGGCAAAACGTGGTGATCATTACTCATAATGCGTTTAAGCTTGACAGGTAGCAGCGAAATTTGGTCTAATGCGAAGTGAATTTTTGCATGCATGCATGCTCGATGGTAGAGGAATTAATAGAATGATGGTGCCAGCCTAAAAAGACAGAGTTTTCAGTTGCAGAGTTTGGTGGACGGTTCATAGTCGCCCAGAAAACTAGGGCTTCGTCGTCTTGACACCTGGAGTGAAATTGAACCTTGAAGACACTTGTATCTTCCAGGTGGGCACTAAAAAAGCAGGAGGAGTCGTTCAAGGATTCTGCAGTCGATCAATTAAGAGGTATTTACCGATAAGCCGGTTTAGCTGCAAATTTGGTTTTTGTTTCGGTGGGGTTCACTTTTATCAAAATTGACCGATGGAAATGGCAAATTATGCTCTTAATTGAATTTTCAACCAAAGAAGCAACTGCCTGAGTCATTCTGACAGATTCTATTGAACAGAGGACTGAAAAATAACTCTATGTTTGAACTGTTCATTTGTTGAAATTCGAGACAGTCTGGGTTGAAAATCATGTATGTTTTAGCACCTAAATTGCACAAAAAGATCTGATATTCATACACAGTGGGATAAATGAGTTGAATGACTAGGATTGTTGGGAGACCTAGTGTCATTTTCGATACTAAGGCTACAGGAAGCATAGTATGAATATATTGCAGAATGTTTTGTTTTGCTCATCCACCACACAAGTAGTCTCCAGTTAACCTAAGAAGGCAGTGATTGATATCACATTTGCAAAGTCTGAACTGTGAGGAAATTGGGATTTAAAGATTGATGTTGGTATTGATACACAGAGCTTGTATTAAGAAGACATTAAGGAGAATCTCATAGCTGAATTGATATTGTACATAATACCTAGTTTCCTTAGCACTGAAATGAGGAGTTTGAGCAGCCTGTGACCTAAGACATTCAGACACTATGGTTTATTATGTATTTTGAAGATGAACACTGGTCTATTGTTTTTATGACAGTCTCATTGATGGTTAAATCTCATTCATATGCTTGATGAAGAGCATTGAAGCCTCGGTGATTTGAATTCTTCCACCTGTTGGTAAGATTTATTTTGTTTTCTGAAAAAGAACAAACAGGTCTGTCAAGGAAATTGCAGGGAGTTGTTAAGAGGTTTGAGAAGCAGAAAAGTAGTTCATAGACCATCTACTGAAATTCATACAACTTTCAGTTTTTCATGAAACAATGGGCAAGAGTGGTAAAAGTGGTAAAGTGAACAGAGCAAAACCAACTGATGTAGTGTGGATTGAAAACCTCCCTGGATGTGTTGAATTGTTTCAGCAAGCAGGTTGGATAGAATTTTTTAAGAAGATAGATGGATATAATGCAGAAGTATCCTGTAAGTTTGCTCAAGGTTTAAAAAATGACATGGTGACCTTTGACACTCTTAAATTCAAGCTGACAGTAGAGTTGATCTCAGAAGCCACAGGGATTAAGAATGAGGGTGAACCATGGTTCAAGAAGCTGCCTTTTGACTTTGATCCACAAAGATATCTTTTACCAAACATCACTCCTGATTGGAATAAAGGTATCCTTATTCAAAATTTCAGAAAGGAGTGGGTTGAGCCAATCAGGGTACTGCAAAGCTATGTTACTTGCGAAGGCAGGTATGCTTATGTATACAAGTACCATTTTAGATTCCTTCAGCACATGGTGGGAGTGTCAAAGATGAATCTTCCATTCTTCTTTCTGAAAAGCTTGCAGAAAATGTCCAGTAGGGTTAAGCAGCATGAAGATCATACATCTCAATCATTCTTTCATCATGGGTTGATTAAACTGATTATTAACACTGTTTTGCAACATGAAGGGAAGACCTGGGACTTTTTTATCTTTTGGTCTGGTTTTCAAACCAAAGAAGAAGATCAAAAACCTAAAAGGCAAGCTAACAAGGGTAAGGTTTTGATGAGAAAATTAGGACAGAAGCCTAAGCTGGAGGTTAAATAAGAGGTCAAAACTGAGCAAATATCAGAGCAAGTGGAAGAGGATAATAAACTCAAAGTATTTTCAGCTAGTAGCAAAGGCAAGTACTCACTCTTTGAAGACCAAAAGCAGCTGCTACAGCTGATGGTACCAACAGAGGTCCCTCATGAAATGAAAACTGCTGATACAAAAAAGGTGGTTGTACATGAAGAAGAATTGCAAGTCAAACAGAGAAGCCCCATTACTATATTGTCTGATGATGAAGGTTACCTTTTAGAAGAGGAGCAGGTAGAAGAAACTACAGTTGAAGCTGAAGCCTACAGAGAAATTCCTACCTCATGCAGCAAAGTAACAAAACCTAACAGAAGGAGGAGTAAACTTGAAGTAGTGGAGTTGGCTGCTATCCAGAATCAAGGAAAGGAGCTGAAAATGCTGAGAGAAATAGCATCATATTGGAGACCTAAAACTAGGTCAACAAACAAGCTAAGACTGAACATGAAAAAATTGCTCAATCCCAGGTTAAACACAAATGAAGTTACTGTGTTAGATGATTTATCTCCTGATGAAAATCCAGAAATTAAGAAAGCTAGAAGAAAAGGGAAGAAGCCAGCAGCTGTAAAATCTCCTTATGTACATCCTGCAGAAGTCAAGAGTTCATCAAAATCATTAGAAGATTCAAGCAAGCCTGCATCTAAATTATCTGCAATAATTTTTGAGATAAAAGATAAACTCTTAAAACAGCAGCAAGAAGAGAAAGCAAAAATATGTCCTGTTGAAAATCAAGAGTGGGAGGAAGAAGATGAGCTTATACTTAGGGAAGCAGGAATTATAAAAGAGCCTAGTATTCCTATTGATTTCTCAGACTTTTTAATGAAGGATGCAAATAAACCTGAGATCCCTAGTTTTGATGAAGAAAACTTGCAGGAAAGTATTCAGAAGTATAAGCAACAGATTAAATACTTACAAGATGTTAATGATGGGTTGATAAAAGTTAACAGAGGGCTTATATAAGAACTGCAGGAGGTCCATAATCATTTCCAAGAGCTGTCAGAAGTATCCAAAGAGGTTCTCAGAAGGAAAAGAGCTACTGACATGCATTCCACAAGGTTGGAGAAGACAGTCCAGGACCTACAACAGAGAAACAAGGAGCTCATCAAGAAGATTAATGACATGGAGCAGAAGCAGAAGAAAGTTAAAAGGAAGGAGCAAGCAGTAGATGGCATTGCCCTTTTAGCTGAGGCGGCGAAAAGGCTATGAAACAGTTGTTCATTTAGTTAGTTGTTATCTTTTAATAAACACATATGTTAATGATTTACTATTTTTAGCATATTTTGTAATTTTGTAAGTTTGTACTTTTTACCTTACCTCAACGAGTTGATGGAGGCAGTTAGGGTTTTAGACCCAACTGATTTTGTAAAGAAACTCTATTTAGAGAGATAGGAAAGTCATTTAGAGGGTTCTGATTTTTGGGAGCTATAGGAGGCCTGCAGACTGTTTGTATCTTTAGACTTGTTCAGAGCTAAGTATTGTGACTCTTATAAGCATTTGCTGATGAAATTATGAGATATACATGACTTTTATCCTTCAGTTTTTTCTATGTTGGCTTCATTATTGAACTTGTTTAGTTTCTTAATAGATATATTCATTGCTGGTTAATGTATATTTGCTGGTAGTGCTTGTCTGTTAGGTATGAACTTCAGCATAGTCTTTCTGTTGGATCTTGTTGATATATCATGCATCTTTGTCATCTTTTGTTTATGATCTAGTTGTTATTTTGTTTCTGAATGTATTCCCTGATAGTTCCTAAAGCTTACAACCATTAAAACACTACAGAAACCCTAAACTTTATCTATTTTATTGAATTTTATCTTGAGTGTGTGTTGGCTTGTTTCTCTGTTTTATTGAATTTTGTTCAGAGCCTTGATGGGGATGTAAGGAAGTGGTTCAGAGAGTTTCCTACCAACTCAATAACTATAATTGAAGAGCTCCGTGATATTTTCATGAGGCAATGGGGAGACACAAAGGACCACACCTATTATATAACTGAGTTTGGAGCTCTCAGAAGGAAAAAAGAGGAGACTGTTGCTAATTTTTCCAAAAGATTTAACAAAATGTATAGTAGGATTCCAGCAAAAATTAATCCTACTGAAACATCAGCTAAGCTCACCTATGCCAATGCCTTTGACCATGAATTTTCTCTATTGCTGAGAGAAGGAAGACCTATCACCCTGCTGAACATGCAAGATGCAGCATTGGAGGTAGAGTCTAATTTGGTGGCTTCAAACAGACTTAAGAAAGAAACAGCCCAACAACTTTATGAAAGAAAAGGGAAGAAGGAAGCTGTTTCAACAAGTGCTGCTCCTCAGTCTACTAAAGCCAAGATAGATGAGATGGCAAAGCTGGTAAAGATTCTCACCGCCAAACTGAATAAACTAGAGCTTGAAAAGAATTCTGCCAAACTTGCTCCAGAAGCTGAAAGAAATCCAGCTGTGAAATGTTTAGGAGTAATTAAAGATATGGTTGTCAGCTTAGCTCAGTTTCCTATGAAAAGTGTGATAATGGATGTTGTAGTAGCTGACATTACACCAAATTTTGGCTTACTTCTGTCTAGGTCATGGGCTAAGAAGGTTGGGGGAACCTTACAGATGGACCTTTCTTATGCCACTATTCCTGTGTTTGGTGGAGAAAATAGAAGACTGTACAGAGAGCTGTAGTTTGCTTACATAGTCACAGATGATAAAAACCCCACTAATCATCCCATATATTCTGTTGACAAAGACCTGGGAACTTGCATGTTGAATTTCAGTGATGAAGATAATTCTGTTGGTCTGTTACAAGTGGAAAAATATCAGCCAATCAAACACAGCAGAGAGGAAGAAGATGTACTGTGGCAGTTGTACTTTGATGGATCCTCATGCAAAGAGGGTGCTGGAGCTGGAGTCCTACTTATTTCCCCTGGGGCTGAAACAGTGAAACTCATGTATAAGCTGGAGTTTGTTACCACTAACAATACTACTGAGTATGAAGCTCTGCTACTGGGACTGAAAGCTGCTAAAGACTTAGGCATTCAACAAATTGCTGCATTTGGCGACTCCGAATTGGTTGTTCAGCAGGTCAAGAACAACTATCAAGTAAAGCAGGGTTTGCTAAAAGTGTACCGGAATGAGGTATGGGATATGCTTGATAACTATTTTGTAGAATTTAATATCACTCATATTCCAAGGAATCATAATGAGACTACAGACTCATTAGCTTTGGCTGCCACACACTTCAGAATTCCTAAAACCACTCAGCTGAGGTATCCCATAGAGGTGAGGTACAAACCATGTGTACCGGATAATGTGAGGCACTGCAGGGTATTTGAAGATGACATTGAAATCAAAAAATTTCTTGAGCTTACAGATGAGTTCACTAATGCCCAAATTGATCAAGAAGAAGATGAAGGGGATGAACAGTTAGATGAGTTTGCTGAAAATGAATCTGCTGAAAATAAGTTTGCTGAACATGAGATAGCAGGTCATAAAATTATTGAGTTGAAGAGTAATTTCATCCCAAAAGGTTTAGTACCTTTAGAAACAATATTTACCAAAGATGATACTCCTTCAAAGCCAGTGGTTCAATCATCAGAAGACAATGTAGTGGACTGCAACATTGGTTCTGTTGAACATGCAAAAATGGTAAAAATTTCCAAATCTCTGTCAGCTGAACAAAGAAATAGATACCTCAAAATTCTGAAAGAACATGTAGATGTGTTTGCCTGGTCTTATGAAGAGCTGAGAACCTATGATACATCAATCATTCAGCATAAGGTCCCTTTGAAGCCTAATGTTAAACCTTTCCAACAAAAACTAAGAAGAATTAATCCAGCTTTATTTCCTGTGATTGAGAAAGAAGTAAAGAAGCTGTTGGATGCAAAGATAATAGTGCCTCTCAGGTACTCTTCCTGGGTTTCTAATCTGGTTCCTGTCAGAAAAAAAGAATGGGGAAATTAGATTATGTGTTGACTTCAGAAATCTGAATAGATCATCATTAAAAGACAACTATCCTCTTCCTAAGATTGAACAGGTATTGCAACAAGTAGTTGGAGCTTAGAGGATATCTATGGTGGATGGTTTTTCAGGATACAATCAGATTGCAATGCACCCTAGTGACAAGGATAAGACAGCCTTTACAAATCCCTGGGGGACATTCATGTATGACAAGATCCTTTTGGCCTGATGAATGCCGGAGCAACATTTCAAAGAGCAATGGATATTGCCTTTGTTGGAGAAAAAGATAAATTTGTGGTCATTTATTTGGATGATATTACTATTTTTTCACAGTCAGATGCTTCAGATGATGAGCATCTGAAGCATTTAAGGCAGACCTTCCAAAAATGCAGAAAATTTGGCCTATCCCTAAATCCCAAAAAGTCACATTTTCCTGTGCAAGAAGGTAAATTACTTGGTCACCTTGTGTCTGCTGATGGCATCCAAATAGATCTTGAAAGAGTGAAAGCTATACTGAAGATCAATTTACCCAGGAGCAAAAAGGATGTTCAATCATTCATTGGAAAAATTAATTTTCTGCGGTGGTTCATTCCCAATTTTGCTGAGACTATTAAATAGATTATAGCCATGTTGAAGAAGGACCAGGAAGTTAGGTGGATTGTTGAAGCAAAGGCTGCATTTGAAAAAATCAAGGTGGCTCTTACTGAAGCACCTGTGTTGGTAAGCCCCAATTTCACCAAAGAATTTCTTACTTTTTCATTTGCATCAGAAGACACAATTGCAGCAGTTTTACTTCAGAAAAATAAAGAAGGATTGGAACAGCCTATTGCCTTTTTCAGTAAAACTCTTAGGGATTCTGAGCTGAAGTACAGTATATTAGAAAAGCAAGCTTATGCTCTGGTGAAGGCTTTAAAATTTTTCAGAATTTATGTCCTGCACTCAAAATTTATTTCATTTGTTCCAAATGTTGCTGTGAAAGATGTTTTAACACAGCCTGATAGTGAAGGGAAGAGAGGCAAATGGATTGCAAAGATCATGGAGTATGAGGTGGAGATCAGACCCACCAATCTTGTTAAAGGACAAGGTTTAGCCAAGCTGTTGGCTGATTCAAATTATCAGGATTTGGGACTGCATGTCATGGCTGAAGAAATAGCTCAAGAGGAAGATCAAGCAGCTCTGAAGAAAGAGAAGATCATGGATTTCTACTCAGCATCTACCAGGTATGCAGACATTGTTCATTTTCTGTTATTTCTGCAATGTCCTGAGCATTTAGAAAAGAAGGCTGCTAGATCTTTGAAACTCAAAGCTACTAAGTATTGTTTGGTAGAAGATCAATTGTTCTGGAAGGATCCATGGGGTATCTTGCTCAGATGTCTAGATCAATCTGAAATAGGAGAGGTGATTTCAGAATCTCATGAGGGTGCATGTGGAGGGCACAAGTATTGGAAAGCAACAGCTTACAAAATTTTGCGAGCTGGATATTATTGGCCATCCTTGTTTACAGATGTTTACCAGTAGGTAAGAGCTTGCATTCCCTGTCAAAAATTTGCTGGTAAGCAGAAATTATTGTCTTTGCCTTTGAATCCTATTGCAGTCAATGCCCCTTTTCAGCAATGGGGTCTAGACTTTATTGGAGAAATCAATCTAGCATCTTCAGGACAGCATCATTGGATCTTGACTGCAACAGATTTTTTCACAAAATGGGTGGAAGCTATTCCCACAAGGAATGCTACAGAAAAATTAATCATGGACTTTATAGAAGAAAACATCCTGAGTCGGTTTGGTTGTCCACAGAGATTAGTAACAGACAATGCCAAGGCATTCAAGTCTAAGGCAATGGTGGCCTTTTGTTAAAAAAATGGCATCATTCTAAAGCACTCAACTCTCTATTATCCTCAGGGAAATGGTCAGGCTGAATCATCTAACAAGAACATCATTCAAAGAATCAAGAAACTGCTGAAGCATAACAAAAGGTCTTGGGATTCAATGCTGAAGTATGCATTGTGGGCAGATAGGATTACAGTGAAACAACCAATTGGTACTTCTCCATATCAGTGTGTTTATGGTACAGAAGCAGTTTTCCTTATTCAGCTGGGGATTCCAGTGATGAAATTCCTCCAGAACTCTCAAGAGGAACCGGATGATATGCAAAGGAGAATCTTTGAAATGATAGAGTTACAGCAAAAAAGAGAGAAGGTGGATGAAAAAGCACAGCTGTATAGAACCAAGGTTAAAAACCGGTTTGACAAGAATATTAAAGAACATACTTTCCAACAAGGTGAGATGGTTTTAAGATGGGATGCAAGAAAGGAGCAAAAGGGTAAGCATGGTAAGTTTGACAATCTTTGGTTTGGCCCTTTTCCGGTATCAAAAGTGTTAGAGAACAATACTTTTATCTTGCAGTCCTTGGAAGGTGAGGAAATGTCCAGCCCTGTTAATGGGCAATTCGTCAAGCATTTCTACAATTTATAAGAGCATGTTCACTGATCATTGTACATACCGGTGTGAGTGAAGTAGAATAAAGACTCCATAGCCCAATGGAAGTTTGCAGACAGGTAGATAGAAGACAGAAGCCACTGGTCTACAGGTTCTTGAAGCCTCGCAGGGAGGTCTTCATCCCGCAGCTGGAGCCAGATGTTAAGTCTGAATTTTGTTTCTTCAATTTTGGTTTTGTTTCCTTAAATTTTGGTTTCATTTCCTTTTTCTTTTAGGTTATTCATTTACTTTATTTTGATTTTTCCTCCTTTAGGAAATTTTGTTTAGTGTTTACATGAAATTTTGAGCCTACTTTGAAATTTGTAGTTTTAAGCCATAAGTTTGTTTTTGTTGAAGGAGTTTTAAAGTCATTTTATCAAATCATGGATTCACAAATGATTATTTTGAGCTTAATAATGCATAATCATTAACCTAGCAGCTTTTAAACTACATGCAGAATGATCAAAAGCTGAAAAACAGCAATAAAATAGCATTTAAAATATTCTTGTAGCGCTGGGGTTAAAAAACAATAAATCCGCGCTACAAGAATATCGTGGCCTTTATTTTTCCCGGTTTTATAGCAAAATTTTGTCACAATTTCAAATGCTGAGTGACTAATCCTCTGCTGTGAGCTGTTTGCTACGTGTGAACTTCAGATTTATCATGATTCCAAGCGTTTCCAAGTCGTGAGGCAAAACGTGGTGATCATTACTCATAATGCGTTTGAGCTTGACAGGTAGCAGCGAAATTTGGTCTAATGCGAAGTGAATTTTTGCATGCATGCATCCTCGATGGTAGAGGAATTAATAGAATGATGGTGCCAGCCTAAAAAGACAGAGTTTTCAGTTGCAGAGTTTGGTGGAGGATTCATAGTCGCCCAGAAAACTAGGGCTTCGTTGTCTTGACACCTGGAGTTAAATTGAACCTTGAAGACACTTGTATCTTCCAGGTGGGCACTAAAAAAGCAGGAGGAGTCGTTCAAGGCATCTGCAGTCGATCAATTAAGAGGTATTTACCGATAAGCCGGTTTAGCTGCAAATTTGGTTTTTGTTTCGGTGGGGTTCACTTTTATCAAAATTGACCGATGGAAATGGAAAATTATACTCTTAATTGAATTTTCAACCAAAGAAGCAACTGCCTGAGTCATTCTGACAGATTCTATTGAACAGAGGACTGAAAAATAACTCTATGTTTGAACTGTTCATTTGTTGAAATTCGAGACAGTCTGGGTTGAAAATCGTGTATGTTTTAGCACCTAAATTGCACAAAAAGCTCTGATATTCATACACAGTGGGATAAATGAGTTGAATGACTAGGATTGTTGGGAGACCTAGTGTCATTTTCGATACTAAGGCTACAGGAAGCATAGTATGAATATATTGCAGAATGTTTTGTTTTGCTCATCCACCACACAAGTAGTCTCCAGTTAACCTAAGAAGGCAGTGATTGATATCACATTTGCAAAGTCTGAACTGTGAGGAAATTGGGGTTTAAAGATTGATGTTGGTATTGATACACAGAGCTTGTATTAAGAAGACATTAAGGAGAATCTCATAGCTGAATGGATATTGCACATAATACCTAGTTTCCTTAGCACTGAAATGAGGAGTTTGAGCAGCCTGTGACCTAAGACATTCAGACACTATGGTTTATTATGTATTTTGAAGATGAACACTGGTCTATTGTTTTTATGACAGTCTCATTGATGGTTAAATCTCATTCATATGCTTGATGAAGAGCATTGAAGCCTCGGTGATTTGAATTCTTCCACCTGTTGGTAAGATTTATTTTTTTTACTGAAAAAGAACAAACAGGTCTGTCAAGGAAATTGCAGGGAGTTGTTAAGAGGTTTGAGGAGTAGAAAAGAAGTTCATAGACCATCTACTGAAAGTCATACAACTTTCAATTTTTCATGAAACAATGGGCAAGAGTGGTAAAAGTGGTAAAGTGAACAGAGCAGAACCAACTGATGTAGGGTGGATTGAAAACCTCCCTGGATGTGTTGAATTGTTTCAGCAAGCAGGTTGGATAGACTTTTTTAAGAAGATAGATGGATATAATGCAGAAGTATCCTGTAAGTTTGCTCAAGGTTTAAAAAATGACATGGTGACCTTTGACACTCTTAAATTCAAGCTGACAGTAGAGTTGATCTCAGAAGCCACAGGGATTAAGAATGAGGGTGAACCATGGTTCAAGAAGCTGCCTTTTGACTTTGATCCACAAAGATATCTTTTACCAAACATCACTCCTGATTGGAATATAGGTATCCTTATTCAAAATTTCAGAAAGGAGTGGGTTGAGCCAATCAGGGTACTGCAGAGCTATGTTACTTGCGAAGGCAGATATGCTTATGTATACAAGTACCATTTCAGATTCCTTCAGCACATGGTGGGAGTGTCAAAGATGAATCTGCCATTCTTCTTTCTGAAAAGCTTGCAGAAAATGTCCAGTAGGGTTAAGCAGCATGAAGATCATACATCTCAATCAATCTTTCATCATGGGTTGATTAAACTGATTATTAACACTGTTTTGCAACATGAAGGGAAGACCTGGGACTTTTTTATCTTTTGGTCTGGTTTTCAAACCAAAGAAGAATATCAAAAACCTAAAAGGCAAGCTGACAAGGGTAAGGTTTTGATGAGAAAATTAGGACAGAAGCCTAAGATGGAGGTTAAATAAGAGGTCAAAACTGAGCAAATATCAGAGCAAGTGGAAGAGGATAATAAACTCAAAGTATTTTCAGCTAGTAGCAAAGGAAAGTACTTACTGTTTGAAGACCAAAAGCAGCTGCTACAGCCCATGGTACCAACAGAGGTCCCTCATGAAATGAAAACTGCTGATACAAAAAAGGTGGCTGTACATGAAGAAGAATTGCAAGTCAAACAGAGAATCCCCATTACTATATTGTCTGATGATGAAGGTTACCTTTTAGAAGAGGAGCAGGTAGAAGAAACTACAGTTGAAGTTGAAGCCTACAGAGAAATTCCTACCTCAGGCAGCAAAGTAACAAAACCTAACAGAAGGAGGAGTAAACTTGAAGTAGTGGAGCTGGCTACTATCCAAAATCAAGGAAAGGAGCTGAAAATGCTGAGAGAAATAGCATCATATTGGAGACCTAAAACTAGGTCAACAAACAAGCTAAGACTGAACATGAAAAAATTGCTCAATCCCAGGTTAAACACAAATGAAGTTACTGTGTTAGATGATTTATCTCCTGATGAAAATCCAGAAATTAACAAAGCTAGCAGAAAAGGGAAGAAGCCAGCAGCTGTAAAAGCTCCTTATGTACATCCTGCAGAAGTCAAGAGTTCAACAAAATCATTAGAATATTCAAGCAAGCCTGCATCTAAATTATCCGCAATAATTTTTGAGATAAAAGATAAACTCTTAAAACAGCAGCAAGAAGAGAAAGCAAAAATGTGTCCTGTTGAAAATCAAGAGTGGGAGGAAGAAGATGAGCTTATACTCAGGGAAGCAGGAATTATAAAAGAGCCTAGTATTCCTACTGATTTCTTAGACTTTTTAATGAAGGATGCAAATATACCTAAGATCCCTAGTTTTGATGAAGAAAACTTGCAGGAAAGTATTCAGAAGTATAAGCAACAGATGAAATACTTACAAGATGTTAATGACGGGTTGATAAAAGTTAACAGAGGGCTTATAGAAGAACTGCAGGAGGTCCATAATCATTTCCAGGAGCTGTCAGAATTATCCAAAGAGGTTCTCAGAAGGAAAAGAGCTACTGACATGCATTCCACAAGGTTGGAGAAGACAGTCTAGGACCTACAACATAGAAACAAGGAGCTCGTCAAGAAGATTAATGACATGGAGCAGAAGCAGAAGAAAGTTAAAAGGAAGGAGAAATCACTAGGTGGCATTGCCCTTTTAGCTGAGGCGGCGAAAAGGCTATGAAACAGTTGTTGATTTAGTTAGTTGTTATCTTTTGATAAACACATATGTTAATGATTTACTATTTTTAGCATATTTTGTAATTTTGTAAGTTTGTACTTTTTACCTTACCTCAGCGAGTTGATGGAGGCAGTTAGGGTTTTAGACCCAACTAATTTTGTAAAGAAACTCTATTTAGAGAGATAGGAAAGTCATTTAGAGGGTTCTGATTTTTGGGAGCTATAGGAGGTCTGCAGACTGTTTGTATCTTCAGACTTGTTCAGAGCTAAGTATTGTGACTCTTATAAGCATTTGCTGATGAAATTATGAGATATACATGACTTTTATCCTTCATTTTTTTCTTTGTTGGCTTCATTATTGAACTTGTTTAGTTTCTTAATAGATATATTCATTGCTAGTTAATGTGTATTTGCTGGTAGTGCTTGTCTGTTAGGTATGAACTTCAGCATAGTATTTCTATTGGATCTTGTTGATATATCATGCATCTTTATCATCTTTTGTTTATGATCTAGTTGTTATTTTGTTTCTGAATGTATTCCCTGATATTTCCTAAATCTTACAACCATTAAAACACTACAGAAACCCTAAACTTTATCTGTTTTATTGAATTTTATCTTGAGTGTGTGTTGGCTTGTTTCTCTGGCCTTAGAAACAATTTTTGGCACAAACACCTGTAACTTATAATATTGAATAATATTTTCCTTTGTGTGCTCTAAGCGAGTTGATATAATGGCCATGAGAGTTACAATCTATATAAATTTTGGGGGAGTATTACTTGATAGGTATGAGACAGATATATCATGAGAGCAAAACTTGAACTGTATGAGATGCTAGATCACGAGAAGTACTCGCTATGGCAGAGTGTTAGAAATATCTCTTGCTTGTTTTGTAGTTGGCACATGAGTTGTGGTTAAATTTTAAACTTGTGCAAATTTAGTATGTTTTTTCTTATAATTTAATAATTTTTTTGGTTTTTCCTAAGAGTAGAACAAGAAAATATTGGGTGTTGGGTATTAATACCAATTATAGCAAGTTTGCAATTTGATCCATATAGTTAAACACATTAAATATGAATAGTAAACAGGAGCACATAACAACATCAACACATTACACAAAAATTACCTTGGAAACCCCTCACTTGGAGAAAACCAACAAACTAGTGAGTCTACAACTCATTTATTAATCAAACACTAAAAAATAGATGTTTACAACCTTGACTTGCTAGACCACAAATCACATTTAATCAAATCATGAAATTATAATATAGTATGCATAGTGATTGCATCCTATTTATAGATGCAATACAACTAGATGATCATTAATGACAATCCATAGCTTCCTAACCACTTTTGATTATTCTATTATGAACAACTTGGCTAGACCAAATTTGCTTGATTGTCCCATTAATATTATGGTCGTTCAATTGACTTCCCATCAACCAAACAAATTTTTTGGTCATTTGGTTGACCATACTTCCATCGTCCAACGCCTTTGAATCTAGTAGACTTAAATCAGTCAACTATCGAATTTTCCAGTCGATCCATATGCAAATAATATACCATTCCCAACATTATCCCACTTTTTTTCTTCTTTACATAATCAAGAGATACACAACTTTACACTTAAGCAAGGATACCAAGCCCATTATTTCCCTACACAAAGAAAAATTTACTATGCTTACTGACTTCCTTAATGAGCCCGCAACATTATTCACCATGTTAGCTACCTTTTTCAATAACAACTTCTGGTTCTCCACCATCTCCCTCAAAAAATGGTATTGAACATCAATGTGTTTCTTCCTTGAATGATATTTTGGATTCTTTGTGAGGAAGATTGCACTTTGACTATCACAATTAAACCTAATAATATTTTGTCCAAACTAAACACCTAAACACAACCTTTGCAACCAAACATATTTCATGCATGCATGATTAGTTTCCATGTATTCAACCTCAAAATTTTATAATGCAGCGACCGCTATCCTTCTACTCATCCAAGTAAATGCTCCACCGGATATCTTGAACACATATCCTCTAGTTGATCGTCTACAGTCGATTTCTCCAACCCAGTTAAAATCGACAAAAGCATGTACATTGATTTATTTGTTGTCCTCGGGATTTCCTCCATAACATATTACAAAATCCATAGTGCCGCGTAATACCTTAATACTCTATTGATTGTGATTTGATTCTCTTTTTCTAGTTTCTACATATACATTCTCTATACTCCCACTACATTTGAAATATCCAATCATTTATAAACCATAGCATAAATCATACTACCAACATCAATAGCATAGGGAACCTGTAACATGTACTCATTTTCTTCCTATGTATTTCGATAGTATTTAGCATATAGCTTGACTCCCATAGGAATAGCCACCTTGATTCATTAACTTTTATATTTTTAACATTAAGCTAGCATTATATTAGGATCTTTAACTGAGAGAATAACAAGCACAGCAATCAAACGCAAGAGACAATGAACACATTTTTTTTCCTCAGGGAAACCATAAATGGAGAAAACCCCGCAACTTCCTCAGAGATAGAATCAGCACCAAATAGAAAATCCCAAAACAGTAAGATGATCTCCCGACAGTAGTAACCTCTTTCTCCCTAGCCCGAGTGTCTTCTTCTTCCTTAGCTATGCGCTACAACTGAGTGTGAGTGAGTGTGTGATAAATAGAGAGGCTAGCTCTCTATTTATACTAATTCCCGACTTGAAAAAACCCTAATAGGTCTAACTTCACTAGGTGAGTCTAACAACCCTAGTTCCCCGAAACTGTGGGGACTTTAACCCTTGAACAATAGGAGGGTTACCCACAATGACTTGACATGACTTGTTTACATTATAGAACCTCTCGATAGGAACATCGGGGCATGACATGACTCAAATACATTATAGACACTTCCCGAAATAAACATCAAGGTACAAGACATAATATATATAAGTGAATACATTTCGGAGTTACAAATACATCAACACTCCCTCTTAACTAGGAAGGTATTCTTTTGACACAATTTTCAACATTGGTCTTCTTCTATGTATCGAATGTATCGTCTTGTCATCTTCATCTTCAAGTTTTCTTCATCTTCAAGTCTTCTTCATATTCAAGTCACCTTCATCTTCAAGTCATCTTCTTCTTCAAGTCTTCTTCATCGCGGGATATGGATCATCACGACTGCTAGATCATCATCGTTGTAACATCATCAAATCTGGATCATTATCATCGGTGCTATCTTAGAATGGTGCTATCTCTCGATTCTTCTCATCACAGGAAGTTCTACAGAGCCAGCCCTTTTTCATGCTGGTTGTAGGCCTACCCTTCATGTAGGTCTTCAGGACTTATATCTGACCCTAAGTTAGAATGTCCTGCCCAACTCTTACATCTTACCTCATGTTGTCATAAAGGCACGCCCAACACTCACATCTGACCTCATCTTATCAAAAAGGCTCAGCACTCACATCTGACCATATGTAAACACATCATGCCAAAATGGCTCAGCACTTATATCCAACCATGTGCGAACACACTGCATCGGAAGGGCTCAGCACTTACATCTGACCATGTTCGAAAACACTGCATTGGAAGGGCTCTGCACTTACATTCGACCATGTTTGAAAACACCGCATCGAAAAGGCTCGGCACTTACATTCGACCATATTCAAAAGCACCGCATCAAAAGGGATCTGCACTTACATCCGACCATGTTCAAAAACACCGCATCGGAAAGGCTTAGCACTTACATTCAACCATGTTCGAAAACACCACATTGAAAGGGCTCTACACTTACATTCGACCATGTTTGAAAACACCGTGGAGAAAGGGCTCTCAGTTCCAGACTGAGGATTCCTGGTAACTGAACAGGTGCCTCCATTCTACTAGAGAATGGAATCAGCCCTTATATCTGATCAAGTGGGAACACATCCCTCAATCACATCAAAATGGCCATGCACTCACATCTGATCATGTAAGACTACATCCCACAGTCATATCAAAATGGCCCTCAGTCCCAGACTGAGTATTCCTGGTAACTAACCAGGTGCCTCCATTCTCCCAGAGAATGGAAACTCAGCACCAAGCTGAGTATTCCTGGTAACTGACCAGGTGCCTCCATTCCAAGAATGGCATTCAGCCCTTACATCTGATCATGTAGGAACAAATCCTATAGTCACATCAGAATGGCTCAGCACTCATATTTGACATGGAAGGAACCAAATACTCTCACCATGATAGAATGGCTCATCCCTTACATATGACCATGGAAGCAAACTAATCCTCTCACCATGTCAGAATGGTTCTAGATCTCATCATTTCCCCTTGGAGGGAACCTCAATCTGGAGAACACCAAGGTTCTCCCTGAAGTACTCAAACTTCACTCTATCCAATGGCTTCATCAATACATCAACTATCTGTTCATCCATCGCAACATACTAGAGCTTTACTACTCCTCTCTGCACCATATCCCTGATATAGTGATACTTGATCTCGATATTCTTTGACTTGTCATGGAACACATGGTTCTCTGACAACTTCACACAACTCTGGTTGTCGCAATATATACAAGTAGCATCCAACTGGAGATCAAATAAATCAGATAGTAGCTTTCTCAACCACACTACCTCGCAACTAGTTGAACAAGCTGCGACATACCCTGCTTCAGTTGTACTCACTGCCACATAGGATTGCTTCCTGCTAAACCAAGAGATCATACCGGATCCCATATTGAAGCAACACCCTGAAGTGCTCTTCGTATCAATGGCACTGCCTGCCCAATCTGAATCAACATAACCCTCCAGGTTAATCTTATAATTTTCCTCGTACTTGAGCCCATAATCAACTGTACCCTTCAAGTACCTCAGAATATGCTTTGCAGCAATCAAGTGAACATTTCTCAGATCTGTCAGGAAATGGCTCAAGGTGTTCACAACAAAGAAAATATCCAGTCTCTTGTTCATCAGGTACATCAAGGACCCAATCATCTGACGATACATCATAGCATCAACCGCCTCTAATGAAGCATCACTCAATACCTTCAAGTTTGATGCCATAGGTGTGGTTATGGCCTTGCAGTCTATCATCCCGAATCTATTCAGAATATCTACTACATACTTCCCTTGTCCAAGGAAGATTCCATCCGCATTCTGCCACACCTCCATGCCTAAGAAATAGTGCATCATACCCAAATATTTCATTTCAAAACCCAGCAGCAATTTTCCTCTTCGTATTAGCAATCAACCCATCCATACCTGTTACAAACAGATCATCCACATACAGTAGGAGTATCACTAGATTGCCATATTCAACCTTGTAGTAAATATTGGAATCTGCCTTACTCTTGGTAAAGCCCAAACTGGATAGGAAACCATCAATTATGTCGTACCATGTCCTGGGTGCCTGTTTCAAACCATACAGGGCTTTCTTCAATCTACACACATGAGACTCCCTATCATGTGTCTCAAAATCAAGTGGCTTCTCCACATACACTTAATCTTATACTACACCATTCAAGAAAGTAGTCTTGACATCCATCTGGTGTATATCCATTTCATCACTATTATAGCTGATTTTACCACACCTGGTGAATCACACTTGTATGGCCTTGCCCTGTTCCTCTGCAGACTCTTTGGACCCCATGGACATTTTTTATACCTTTGATGTTTCCAATATCATCCCTAAAAACATGCTTAAATTGCTATACGCGACTTTTAAACCCTTTCTCACGTATATACGCGGGTTTGACCCCTTAAACCGCGTACATCGGGATGTGTGCAAAAGGACAAATTATTTTGGAGTTTTCCTTGACATGGATCCAACTCACTTGTCTCCTGGCCTTCCATATGCCTTGAGCTCACTCAGACTCGACCCTTCATTTCCCCATTGAAGAGCTACATAAGGAACCCTTTGGATACATTGAAGAAGAGGGGAGAATTGAGAGCAAAGAAACTATAGTCCATTGTTGCCGGAACTTTTGCTTGAGTCTGCATCCCTTTGTCCCTTGGAGCACTTTGGTGTTCTTCCCAAGCCTGCCTTTTGCTTGTGAGCTTGCTATCAAGAGATGGAGGATTGAGGTGGTGGAGGCCCAAGTGGGGGATTCAGTTTCTCCGATTCACAGACGTGCCGACAGAGGTTGTATTCATTGTAATCTCTGATTTTATATTAATAGAAATATCTTTTCCTGTCCAATAATGTATGTTTGAATGAATATTTTATCCATGGATGATTTCAAATGCTTATACGTTGTTGATTATATATGCTAGAGTAGATCTAATACCAATATATATTGCATGCTTGTCTTGTTTACTAATTGTTGAGGAAGTAATTTATCAATTCAAGCTGGAGTTGGAAAGCTCAACGAGGATCTACTTCAACCGTCCGGAATAAGGTACGAGTTTTGATCCTTTAGTGTTAGATATTTGATTTCTCTTGCATATTGGAAAGGACTGATTTCTAGAGTCAAGCTGTCTGTTGTGGTACCCCAAGCCATAGGAATTTATCTTCGTAACAAAATTGGTGACTCCGCTGGAGAGTTCCTAGTAGTTGTCCTTTGGGGGTTTTTTATCGGCATTCAATGACTTTGAATTGCTCTTATTTCTTTATTTTTGTGTCGAGTCTGGGGGCATGTATGCCTGGTAGTGTCTAATTGGTGTGAAGTTTGTCTCTGCTTGTCTGTTTGCCTTTGTTTTTATGCAATTTTCTTCCTGTACGTGAGTTTTTAACTCACAGTGGCGTACATACATGGTTTTCACTGATATATCCACATACATACGCAGGTTTACTACGAACTGTCATGTATGCCCTTAGTTTTTCCTTCTAGAGGAAGATTGATTGTTGCTGGCTGAATTTTGATAATTGTTGAGTCTCCTTTGACACTACTAGAGTCTGTATACACCTTTGTTTCTGACCAGAGACATTTTCTTTTAGGGTAAATTTCTTTTTTAAGAATGTTCTTTTCATTGCATTTTCGATTTTTTTGTTTTAGAATTAGTGCATTAGATTTCTTTTACCTTAGTACTTTGTGTGAGTGTGTTTGTCAAGTCTGGGGGTAGTAGAATCATTCTTTTGCTTTAGTATCTCATTTTTGTTTCAAAAAATCCAAAATATTTGCTTATCTGCATCATTATGCATTGCATTTTTGCATTTTGCATGGTACTTGCACTAGGTTTTGCTTTGAATTATTAGTCAAGACTTCATATAGGAACGATTGCACTTATCATTTGAAGAAAAATTTTGCATTTCATGTAGTAGCATACCCTGTTTTCATTGGACACAATGCATTTGCATTGATTGTTAGGTGTGCATTTTGCTTCATGTTGCGTCATAACGCCATTAGTTGCACGGCCATCTACCTCTTTTGAGTAATAAAGCCAAATAAAATCAATGCTTAATTAAAATGGATTACACCTTTTTATTTTATAGGGTTCACCAACAAGATTAGGTTTTAGGGTCTTGGAATAGTTCATTGTCAGTAAATTCTCCAAGACCACTAAACAACAACATGTATGTGTCTGTCCAGGTGAGAGTGTGAAATTCCTTGATATAATTGGTGTTTCTCAGGATCCTCCTCTCAAAAGGGAGTTAAGCATGAGGCAGTGTGAGCGGTTATTGATTGGGAAGACCCCTAGTCATAACTGAGTAGCACCAGAGATATTTTTAGGATTATATTCGTATCTAGGGGCTATTTCGGGAGTTTCAAGCTTTGCTACCCTGCCCATACGGTCAATCCCGCCTGCGACTGTCCACCTGAGCATTGATTATATTGAGGTGACCTTAGTTGCCTTACCTACGATATCGATGGGTGTTGTAATCTCCTAGATCACATAAGGTTACCAATAATACATACTAAAAGATAACTATAAATCAGATACAAGAGATAAGAACAGCTAGGAAAACAGATTATATTAATGTAATGAGTTCATACAAGGCATAGAACTGAACTGAGTTCTTGCGTGGCTCAACAGCCTAATATATACAGGTTACAAAATAGTTACAAATAAATACATGTCGGTTCGGTGAACCGACACAACTGTTAGTTAGCTGACTAATCTTTCTAGTTAGTCGGCCGACCAGCTTAGTCGGCTGATCGACTAGTCGGTCCATCGACTTAGTCGGCTCGCTAAGTCGGTCTTCGTCCAAGTCGACTTATGTCTACTTGCTCCTTCTACATCTCCCCCATGAACAAAACATTTATTCATCCCGAAGAAACAGGGAGGTACAAAAATGAACTCCTGTCGATCAATTCAGACTTGCTCGTGCTGTGGGCTGTGCAGAAGAATAGTCCGTCTCCTTTGGACACAGACTTCGACTATAGCTGGGGCTGTGATGGCAAGATGATGGTGAAAGTCAGTCCAACTCTGCAGTGCCTTCTGGATATCGATCGTTAAGGTAGTGAGATTTGAAAGGATAGACATCTTTTCAGACATGGGTATTTCTACTATATTTTCCATGTTGGGACCCAATAGTTGGTTTTGCTCTTCTGCAGCCTTGATGAGCCGTTTCATCTGTGGACAGATGATGTCGACTTTATCTAAGTTGGGAAGGGCCTATTGAACCCACTGATGTGCCTCTTGTTCCAGCTTCTGCAATTTGTTGGTCTCCATCACAATTTGTTCTTCAATGGTCTGCCGCAGTTCTACCTCTGTCGACTTCCGGCTCTCCAAATCCTGAATTCCCTGTCTTGCCTACCTTGTCTGCTGATAGACTTGCCCATAGTGGTTAGGCCAATCTTGTAGTACTTCCTCAGTGACAACTGATTGTTCCATATGATCCTGGAGGACCTTGTATGCCTCCAAGAATGCAGTGTGTTGGGCCAAGAGCAGTCGAACAGTCTCCTCCTTTTGCTCTTCCTTGGTCTCTTGCATCCGGGCCTGGATAGTCGATACCATTGTCTCGAAGAGCTGATATGCTCTTTCAAGTGGTCGATCTGTGTCGACTTCAAGAGGGCCTGGTACCACGGTCTGGACTAGAGCTCTGCATCTGCCGAGAAACTCGACTTCTTCTGCATTTTTGGCTACCAGCTCTTTATTTTTTCGATCTGTCCTTTTCTTTGACTCTTTGGCCACAGTTTTCAGGAGTTGGCCGACCTCTGTGTTGTCCAAGGAACTTGCATCCCTTAGGCTAATCCAGAGACCGGATGTTCTATGCGGCTCTTTCTTTTTCTTCTGCATGTCTGTCTGTTGTTCTGGCTCCTAGGTACCTGCAGAAGTTGGGTCTGTGGTTGGTGGATTGGAGGTCGAGGGTTGTTTTGGTTGGTTAGGTGGTATAATAGTCGGGGTTGTTTCCTTTTTGGAGGAGGTATGGAGGGCGGGGGTTTTTCTGTTTGAGGAGGTGGTATGACCACTTCCGGTGGTGAGGACAACGATGGTTGTGATGGGTTCGGCTGTAATTCTGGTGGTGGTGATTTTAACGGTGTTGGTGGTGGTTAGGGAGGTTGTGATGATGGTGGTGTTGGGGATGGAGTGGGGGTATGGTCAGGGGTTGAAGGGTTGGCAGGAGTGTGGTGTGAACTTTTGTCAGAAGAGATACCTGCTTCTGAAGGTGTAGAGGGTAGGTCGTCCTGGTCGATTGGCTCGGTGACAGACTTTGATGTGCCTATTACGTCACCATGTTCATCACGGATGAATGTCATCATGACAGTTGCATAAGGCTTTCTGCTTGCATAGAGAGGGGAGTTTGTCTATATTTTCTGGGCCGACTTAAACAGTCTAGGAAGTGTCACGAAGAAAGCTTGAAGCTCTGTGTCTTGGGCGACCTTGGCTCTGAGTGCCTCCGAGATGACGCGTTGATATTCCTCAGGGGGACTTTCTGCCTACTTTGCTTGCACTTGCTCCTCGAATATGGTTGTCGGGGATGGAGGGGGAGGGGTCGACACAAGGTCGACCACATTTTCAAGTGTCTGTGTCATTTTTGCTTTATTTGGCCGACCCTCCGAAGCTCCTGTGTCCACGTACCATTGAAACTGAACCTCGACTGACACTTTATTGGCACGGGCATCCTCGACAATGTCGATGGCCGCGGCTGCTAGTTCCTCCTCATCTTCAGATGATTCAGCCAGGATAAGCTTCTCTTACCCCTACCTTGTTGTAATTTTTGGGCTTTGATATTTTTCCTTGTGATAGCTATCTCCTTAGCCAGCTTCTTGATGATGCTCTTAGATAAAGCATATTCTGGGTCGTTGCCTTCAACTTCTCCTGTCTGTACTTGAGTGGGGTCGAAGGTTGCTGGGGCTAGAGGAGTTGTCTGTTGTGGTAGTGGTATTGTTGGTTGTTGTTGTTCTGTTGGCTGGGGGTCGACTATTTTTGCAGACGGAGGTTTGACAGTGATGTGCACCCGACTAGTGGGCACAGTCGGGGTGTCCTCTGACACAAATGTGCTGATGTATAAGTTCAGCTCGTAGTCCTCTTCCTTTTCCTGGTCGGTGAGTGGCTCAATGATGGAGAAGTCGACATGTTTGGCCACCTCTTGAATTGGTATCTTTGTCTGCGCTTGTCTGGTCAACTCTCGGAAAATATGCTCGACCGTTGGATAGTAGTCGAGGTCCTATGCTTTGGGGTCTTGACCTCGCATGTACCATACTGATGTATGGTCAAGTTCTAACTAGATGTGAGACTCAGCAGGGAGGTTTCATCGGATGTTCTGGGGCACCCTCCACCTCGTCCTTGGAACCTTCAACTGCTGGAACCAGTTTTCGAGGAATACTTTCCCCTGTGCCAGCTCATGTAGGGTGCCTTTTTGTGAAAAGGGCTTAAACCGGTGCATTTGGAACCTGGTCGACTCCCGGAAGACTGGACTGCCCTCGGGACAAATGTGATACATAACAATCCAGATAATGAGAGAGGGGAACTTGATCATACCTCTCGTCTCTTGACAGCGTTCACAGATGGTTTTGATCATGTCCGCAACATAATCTCCCCATCGGTAGATCCGACCGTCGGTAGCGATTGTGTCGACCGCTTCCAACATCTCCAGTTTAAGGTCGCTGCCCCGGACTACCAAAGTAAGGGTGATTGCTATGATTTTAGCCATGATTTGTGGCGTCCTTGTCGCAATCTGGCCGATCATTAATCCTTTGGAGTTCTTTCCCGTAAGCTCTTGGACTAACCCTTCCTTAATCCCAATAGGTACAGGGCTGCCTTGGTTGGACAGACCCGTAAGTTTGGAGATAACATCCCCGGTGATATCAATCGGCTGGTCGAAGTAGAATCGGCCGTTATGGTAGCGACTGATAATGAATTTAACAGCTGCTTCCTTTGTCCCACCGAAGCTTGCCATCAGTGGTGCGTTAGGGTACTGGAGGATGGATCTCTTCCAAATTTTCTCAGCGGCCGGGGTCATTCTATTGTCGATATAGGCCCACTCTTGGATCTCTTGCCATAGTTTCTGAAATGGGCCCTCCTGGACCTTTGCATTTTTAATGTTCTTGAGACGGTTGAGCAAGGGGGTGTCCTCGGCTTGCAACTCCTTTGCCTTGGCCGCAGCTCTGGTTAGTTTGGGTGCCATTGTGTCAGACTGGTCGGGGTTTTGACATGGTTCTTGTGCTTTGGTCGACTGAGATTACAGGTTCTCGGAGGGAAATGGGTGTGGTGAATGAACCTTCGACGGTCCATTATTTATAGGCGTGGTTGGGGTTGAGTGTCGAATTGGGTGTATTAATGGTGAACTTGACAGTCCAACTGCAATACTCGAGTGCGACTTAATGGAGGATCTGTTTCAGCGCTCAAGGCCATCAATGCGTGACGGGACTTTCGAAGTCGATGGTCAGTGTCGTGGATGAAAATGGTCGGCCTGACTGGTCGATGAAGATAGTCGATGGTGGTGATGTCGGTGATCGAAGTAGTGAGTTGCTGTCATGGCTTGTTGTGTCGAATGGATTATTTTGTTTTGGAATTTTTCTATCTTTTGATGGGTTTTGATTGACGGTTAAGGTCGTTATTTGATTTTTTTATTTTTTTTTCAATTTCTGTAACGTTTGAGTCGGGCTCCATTAACGAGCTTCCGAAATACTAGGCCCTGTAACGTCTTTAGTCGGACAGAACCGTTGGGATGTATTTCGTCGACAACGTAAGGTCCCATCCATTCTGTGTGTAGTTTCTTGGGTTTTCCCTTCACTCGACTATTATAAAGTAAAGCAAGGTCACCGACTGAGAGGTTTTTGTTTTTGATGTTACGGTCGTGCCAGGCTTTCTGTTTTTGTTTGTGAATTTCCTGATGCTGAATAGCCATGATTCTATGTTCTTCTAGCTTACTGAGTTGAAATAGTCTGTCCTTTCTTGCCTGTTCGACATCGACATGTAGTATCTGTGCAATAATAGGTGTCTGCTGTCAGAAATGTAAGGGGACGACTGCTTCCTGCCCGTAGACTAGTCGAAAGGGGGTTTGATCGGTCGACCACTTATATGCTGTCCTATATGCCCAGAGAACCGCGGGGATTTTCTCATCCCAGTCGTCTTTGTTGATGTTGCATATTTTGGTTAACCCTTTTTTCAAAGTTTTTTTAAAAGCTTCAATCGCACCATTCGACTGAGGATGATAGGCAGTGCTTCGTCGGTGGTCGATGTGAAACTGATCGGTCATATTTTTATGGTTTTGTTGATAAAGTGTGATCCCTGGTCGCTAATCAATGTTAGGGGGCATCCAAATCTAGTGATAATGTTTTTGTAGATAAACTTAGCAGCTACCTCACTTGAACATGTATCGACAGGTTCAGCTTCTTCCCATTTAGTGACATATTTGACTGCCGTGATAATATATCTTGCACCTAATCATTTAGCTGGGATAGGAAAAGGTCCGATGAAGTCTATAGGCCAAATTTCAAATGTGAGACTAGGGTTTACAGATATCAAGGGCATCTCTGAACTCGGCAGAGGTCGACCAAGTCGTTGACATCTATCGCATCGACTAACAAATTTTTTGCAATCCTTGTGGATGGTCGGCCACCATAAGCCCGACTGTTGGATTTTTCTTGCAGTTGTATCTGCTTGAAAATGTCCTCCTGCAGGTCCATAGTGTGCTTCATGCATGATTTCTTCTCTCTCATGGTCGAGTACACAACGTCTTAAAATGTCGTCTAACCCCATTTTGTACAAAAATCCATTGATGAGGCTGTAGGGTGCAGCCTTCATATCTAAGATTTGTTTCTTCTTGGTGTTCAGACCTTCGGGTGCCTGACCTGTCTCTAAGAACTGAGCTATTTCTTCTAGTTCTTCGGGTACTGCTTCTATGCGAAATAGATGTGCATCTGGAAAATCGTCGTCGATTCCGGTCGGTTCCTCCCCTGTGTCGATACGTGCTAGGTGGTCAGGTCCGACATTTAGCTTCCCTGGTCGGACCACTACTTCAAACTCAAATTCTTGAAACAGAAGTAGCCATCGAAAGATTCTTCCATGATGAAGGGGTTTATTAACAAGGTACTTCAAAGCTTCATGGTCGGTATAAAATATGAAAGGGTTGGCCAATAGGTAATGTCGATACTTCTGGAGAGCAAAGACCATACCTAGGGCTTCTCGTTCAATGGTCGAGTAGTTCCTTTCAACTTTATTTAATTTTCAACTGCTGTATACAATAGGGTAATCCATCCCATCATCCCCTAGTTGAGTAAGGATGGCTCCAATTGCAATGCCTGATGCATCAATATGCACATGAAATTTAGTTGACCAGTTTGGAAATTTAAGTATGGGAGCTTCGACCAGTTTTCTTTTCAATTTGTCGAAGGATATTTGGCATTCTTCTGTCCATATAAACTCCTGGTCGTCTTTGAGCAGTACCTCCAGAGGGTAAGTCATATCTGAATAGTGTCTGATGAATTTCCTATAGTATCCTGTGTGGCCCAATAACACCCGGACCTGTTTAGGGTTTATTGGGGGTTTTAGGTCGAGGATGATTTTTATTTTGGCAAAGTCGACCTTTATACCATCTTTGCAGACAATATGCCCTAAGAGTATGCCAATGGGAGTCATAAAAGTACATTTCTTAATATTTAAGGAGAGTTGTATCTGTCGACATCTCTCCAGCATAAGTCGAAGCCATGTACAGTGATCCTTTAGGGTGGAATATATGGTCCAGTCATCGAAATATACTGCCATGGTCTTATAGATATATTCTTGGTATGTTTTGACAACAATTCGTGAGAATACTGCAGGGGCATTCTTCAACCCAAAAGGCATAACTCTGTAGGCAAAGGACCCAAATTCACATACAAATGTTGTTTTCTTTTGATCCTCTTTTGCTATGGGTACTTGATTATATCCTGAAAATCCATCTGTAAATGAATAACATTCATGGCCTGCAACTTCGTTCAGGATTTCATCAGCATAGGGGGTGGGGAATGGATCTGTAAGTGTGACTTTGTTGAGCTCCCTAAAGTCGACACAAATTAGTAAACAAGAATGCCTGAAATGCTAGGGGGGACAAGAAATCTAAATTTAAGGTTAATTTTCTTACAAGTTATATAAGGATGATCACCTCACTTACTTGTTCCCTCATATTGATGAAGCCTCGATATTCTCAGTGCATTGCCCAACTGTGCTGACCAACCCTTTACCTCACAATCAAAACATGAACTAGAGGACCCATGATCAGTCTGGTGGTGATCAAGATCCGCCGGAGGCTAGTGGTCATGGTTGCATCAACATGGTGCATGCTACAAAGGTTGTGACCCGTGCGAAGGACTATGGTTCGTCACAACCCGACCCAGGAAAGGAACCTAATCCACCAAGGACTCCTTTGCGTATTGGAAAACCTATGGATAAACATGAAGCTACACCTCACATTCCTAAGGGAGTCCTTAAGTGTTCGGGGCACAATCCTAATGCCCGAACCACCCAAAACTATTCTGTTGTCGAGGATTTGGGCCACACTCCTTGTGTGATGTTTGCACTAGAAGTAATTCAGAGTTGTCCTTCGCAAAGGAAGGCTTTGCTTTCTACCCTTGGTGTGAATGATGATAATTCTTCCTCCGTGATTAAATTTGAAACCGCAGGACTGCAGCCTCGCTTGCTTTATTATGTGTCTCTTTTGATTCATGTACAATGTCTTAACATGACCGTCAAGCGCACTGTGATTGACAAAGGCACTACTGCTTCTATGATGTCTTTATCATGTTGGAAGGGTTTAGGTTCCCCTGAGTTGTCTAAATTCGGTACCATGTTGACTGCTTTTGATGGGAGATCATTTGGGAGGGAAGACTGTTGTGATAGAGGTCGAGGTGGTTGATGCGCCCCTTGACTATAATCTCTTGCTAGGTAGGAATTGGATGTATAGTATGCAAGCTGTAGCTTCTTCTCTATTTCGCATTGTATGCTTTCCATTTAATGGGAAGATAGTTACGATTGATCAAACGTCATTCAAGAATCCGCCGGTTACCACATCTTTGGGAGCTTCGATCCCGATTGTAGAGCACTCTCAGCTGGCAACTGGGATTGTGGGTGTGGGCATGTATCCATACCTTATGGGAAGCTTTAGTTTTCTTGCACCTGTCCTTATGATAGGGTCTAGTTCTGGTGAGGCTTCGACATCTGTGAGATCGGTGTCTTTTCGCATGAACCATATGGAAGATCCTTGGATTATTCCTACACCAAATACCTCGAGTGAGCCCATCATGACGGATGTGTCGTTTCCTGTAACTATGGTAGCTTATCAAGCTAATCTTGGGTGTGTTGCAAAGCCTAGTCCTTCCTCTTTGTGGACGGAGGAGGAGGACCCGTATGTGCTGCCTACATGGGCAGTTGAATCTTCTCACACGCATGATTGCCTTGATATTGTTTTTCCTTCAGACTAAGTGATTATTGAGTCCATGTCAGGGGTTGAGCCACCTTGGGAAGAATTGCATCATAGATCTTATTTTCTTCCCGAGCTTGACCGCTTGGAGCATGAGGACTTTAGGGAGGTTCTTAGTGAGAGAATTGGTAATCCCATGGTTCCATTAAGCTCTCCTAGTCCGATGGCTGATGGGAACATGGAAAATATATCTCCTACCATTCCTATCAATATCTCTCGTGATCCTGGCAAGATTGAGAATGTCTATATTGGGGCAGAATGTTCCCATGCTAAGATTCAAGAGTACACCGAGTTGTTTAAAGAATTTCATGATATCTTTGCTTGGTCTTATGATGAAATACCAGGTATCGACCCTCACATTGTTGAGCATGAGATTAAAACTTATCCCAATGCTAATCCTATTCGACAACGCTTGCGTGCAATGAATCCTAGGAAAGCACCAGCAATTAAGGTAGAGATAGAAAAACTGTTGAAAGCCTGTTTTATCTATCCCATTCCCTTAACAGAGTGGGTTTAAACTCCGGTTTCAGTGGATAAGAAGCAAGAAATGATCTGTATATGCACTGATTTCTGTGACTTGAATCGTGGTTGTCCTAAAGACAATTTCCCCACACCATTTATTGATCAAATTTTGGATGAGTGTTGGGGTAGTGAGGTTTTTCCTTTATGGACAGATTTTTCGGATACAATCATATACAAATTAAACCTGAGGACCAACATAAGACTTCCTTTATTTGTCCTTGGGGAACTTTTGCATATCGAAGATGCCTTTTGGCCTTAAGAACGCCAGAGCCACTTTTCAGTGGGCTATTACCTTGATCTTCCATGATCTCAAATCAATTATTAAAGTATTTGTGGAAGACCTTGCTGCTCATTCTTGTATGAGAATGCGTCATTCCTATCATTTGAGATTAGTGTTCGAAAGGTGCCACCATTATTTGGTCAGGTTAAATCCTCACAAGTACATCTTTTGCATGAAGTCTGGTCACTTATTAGGGTTCATTATCTCCAAGGATGGTATAAGAGTCGACCCTTTGAAGGATGAGGCAATACTTCAGTTGTCTCCCCCAAAAAACATTAGACATATTCAATGTTTGCAAGGCATGGCAAACTTCTTACGGAGAGTCATTGTCAACTTTGCCAATTTAACTAGAGCCTTTATGCATCTTTTGAAAAAGGACACCACCTTTTGTTGGGATGAGTGATCCTAGGAGTCCTTTGATGTGCTTAAACAAGCCTTAGCATCGGCCCCGGTGATTAGTCCACCCGAATATAGCCATGACTTTCTACTTTATGTGGCCGTGTCCATGGAGACGATTAGTATGGTTTTGGTTCAAGAGGATGAGGAGGTCCAAAAGCATGTCATATACTACCTAATCCAGAACCTTATTGACATGGAGTTCCGTTGTTCCCATGTTGAGAAGCTTGCCTTAGCTACCGTACATGCGGTTCAACGGTTGAGACATTGTATTCTCCTTCTCCAAACCTTGGTTGTAGCCCATGTCAATCCGTTTTAATTCGTCCTCACTTGAAGGATGATTGGGGGAAAGTATAATAAATGGATTGTCATCTTGCAAGAATTCGATCTCGAGTTTTTTTCAGCAAAATCGAAGAAATCATTAATTTTTGCGAAGCTTATATCAGATTTCCCAAGCGAGGAGGAGGAGATGGTTTGTGAAGATACGTTTGTTGATGAGCACATCTTCTTAATCTCAGATTTGGATCCATGGTATGGAGACGTTATCATATATTTACAAACATTGAAGGTCCCTACTCACCTCTCACGGGATGAATGACAACGATTACGTCACGTATCCAAGAATTACCTCATAGTGGATAACACCTTGTACTTCCATGGGGTAGATTCCATTTTACGTCGTTGTTTAACTCATGAGGAGGTTGAGCTTGTGCTGAATGATTTCCACGGAGGGGTGTGTGGTGGTCATTTATCTGGGCTTTCTACAACCCAAAAAATCTTAAGAGCGGGTTATTTCTGGTCGTCGATCTTTAAAGATTGTGTAGATGCGGTCAAGAAGTGCCACCCTTGCCAGGTGTTTGCACGGAATATGCGCTAGCAACCTTCCCTATTACATCCCATCATCACCATCGGTCCCTTCACTAAGTGGGGGATTCATTTCATGGATTGCAACCCAGCTTCAGCTAGGGGGCATCATCATATCATAGTGGCTATTGACTACTTCACAAAATGGGCTAAGGCTATGCCTACAGTTAAATCTGACGGTGAGATAGCCGCACACTTCGTGTTCAACCAGATTATTACTCAGTTCGGTATTTCGAAGGAGCTTGTCACTAACCATGGAAAGCACTTTCAAAATCATATGATGGAAAAGTTGGCCTCAAAGTTAGGGTACAAGCAAGAGCATTCCTCCTCTTACTACCCTCAAGTGAATGGACAAGTTGAAGCAGTGAACAAATCACTCAAATCCATTCTCCAATGAACCATCGCACAAAGCAAGATGAATTGGCACATTATGTTATATCCTGCTTTGTGGGCTTATAGAACCGCTGTTAAGACTGCCACAGGTTTTTCTCCATATCATCTTGTACATGGAGTGGAGTCGGTATTGCTGGTTGAGTACGAGATTCCTTCTTTGAAGCTAGCCATAGAGATCTTACCAGACACTTCCCTATTAGAGGAGCATTTGGTCCACTTAGAGAAACTTGATGAGCAGTGTCGAGATGCCTTGGTGGCTCTAGAAGTGAATAAGCATCGCGTTAAGGTCCAGTACGATAAGTCTGTCCATCCAAGGAGGTTTAGTGAGGGATATTTGGTCCTTTTATGGGATCAATCGAAAGAACCCTTGGGGGCAGGAAAGTTAAATCCCATGTGGCATGGTCCTTATGTCGTTAAATGTGTATTAGAGAAGGGCACTTATGAGATAGTGGATTATGAGGGAACAACCTTGGAGGAGCCTAGAAATGGGCTCTATATTAAAAAGTACTATGCATGATTTTCAGCCAAGGTTGACTATTGTATATTATTGTATAGTTTTACATAGGTAGGTCTTTTCTTATGGTGATCGGGTTTGTGATTAGTTTTCTTTTCTTTTGGGCAGATGTCAATGGAATATTCCACCTTCATAGGATTTGTGGATGGTGCGATCCATCACACTCAACACTTAGCCTCTACTGCTTGGGTGATTTATACTCCTACGGGTCAGGTATTGTCTTGAGGAGGTGTATTTTTACGACCCTCTTTGAACAATGTTGCTGAGTATAGTGTCGTTATCAAGCTTCTATGGGATGCCATTTCACATGGTGTTCTCTCTCTTGAAGTATATCTTGATTTCAGAGTAAGTACTATCACAACTTAATGGTTTGTACCATGTCAGGGATCCGACATTATTAAGAAGATTCTTACGAGTGAGATTGTTAGAACGGAAATTTGACAATATAACATACATACATGTTCCAAGAATTAATAATCAAGTTGCTGACTCGTATGCTAACTATGTGTTAGATTGGCATTTGTTTCAAAGACAATAAGCTCATCACAAACATAATTTTTTACACATGTAAATAAATAAATCGATCATCATAAAAAAAAATTATAAACATCCAAAATGTGGTAATACATAGTGTCATAATACAAAAATGGGGCTCTCGAGCCACCAAAATATAAATGCACGGTAGTACAAAATGTATCACTCCAAGGTATCTAAGCCTATAGAGGAGGAGGGGGGTTGTGATCGTGGAATGTCACCACGGCCCTAGCTAGCCATTGAAATAGCCGCACCTATGCTCGTGGTACACCCACCACCTGGCGCTGCATGGCCTCAGGCAAGTCCTCGACTTGCGCCATGGGTACTCTGTGTGTCAGCCTCATGAAGTTGGTATGAATGCTTTGGAGTGTTCACTCCACATCCACACCCGTAATGTCATCCCCTCTTCCCCTCCGTCTATGATGAGGGAAGCCTTCAGGCCACCATGGTCCTACATCTGGACGCATATGATAGGATGTCACTATGTATTGTCACCCAAAAACATGTCTTTTGATTCCACATAATCAGAAAACACAAAAAAAAAAATAACTCAAAAATTTTAAAGAGGGTCGAGGTTCATTACCAATGTCACTGTATGCTGATCCTAGTGGTAGCGGCATGTCGGGGTCTCCCCGAAAATATATCCCCGCATAGGGGTAATCATCGATGGAAACTATCTGTCGTCACTACCATGGAAAGAAATCAGCTAGATAGGGGTTGGACACCCTACCTCCACCCATTCTGCGCATCGCATCCGCCCAACGTCGTTGGGCCAAATCTCGAACCCCGTGTAGAGGAACGTCAACTCTAAGGCTCAATCCCAAAACACGCTCAAAGAAGAACATGCTTAGTATGCTGCTGAAACCGAAGTTTCGCACCCAACCCATCTTGCAGTCGCTGAGCTTTTTTTTCATGTTGCTCAACAATGTCATACTCCAGTCATAAATTGTGGGCATCATGCACTCCATGGCATAGAACATCAATGACCACGAGGCCTGGTGGAGTGAGGCTAGCCCCACTATCCTGCCCAGTGTCAGTAGAATGGCCTTTAGGCCTAGCACCTGTATGGAGTTAGTCGGGATTTGACTCCCCACCTTCCCCATGTCCATAACAGTACACTGCTATGTACTCATCTATAGTCAGGCCACCTCTGGGCCCGCGAGAGTGTAGGTTCACCACTTCTCCCTGTCGGGAAAGTCCAGTAATAAAGTATATGTCCTCCACTTCTATGGTGAGGGACAGCCCGTCCATCTGAAACGAATCTAAGTCTGGATCCCAGTAGTCTACTAGCATCTGCAACAATCTTGGTTTGGCCCTTAAGCCAACAAGACACAAAAACTTGTAGAGCCCGCATGACCGCAAAACTTGTTGAGCCATTAGATCTTCCCTTACTGCCTCTTCTACATCACCGCGCTCACGTTCTCTCCATTCTAGGACCATCCTGCACATAAGAACTAAGTTTGATCCATTAGAACACTTAAAAAACATTGAACGTGGCTGCATACGTGACTGTTTGCTAAAACAGCCACGTATGTACGCGACTTTGAGGTCTTTTTCTGCGTATATCCATCCCTATACGTGGAAAAATCCTCGATTTCCGTGTGTTCCGAGCCACGCATCTTAGATTGGCCTAGAATCCCAAATGAACCATGTAAAAAGATAAAATTTGCATGAAAATGAAAGCACAGGGCATGGGTAAGTACCTGGAAAAAATGGTAGTGGATTCCGCCAGCTGAATCTCCTGATTTGCTGTTGAAGTTCTAAGCTCAATTGGGTAAAAATTTCAAATGTTATATAATGTTTTGAATTTTTTACTATTTATAGAAATTTTTCAATTTTTTTCAAATTTTTACCCCCTTTTCTATAGTTTCGACCGTTTCTAATCCTTTTGGACTGTTTTTGGACTAATTTATGATGTAAGAGACCATTTTGAGTGTCATTTCGATCATTACTTTGACCCATTCATGCCCGTTACAGGTATGATGTTTAAACTAGCATATAGGTTAGGTTTTACTCCCATTTGCATTTTGCACAACCTTATGACCGTTTCATTAAAGCCTTAGGTACGAACCCATTCTATTATGTCACGGAACCTTCTCGTTGTTTTAGAAGTGGCATGATGTGAATGGTAGAGCTTGACCTTACATGGGTACCCTAGTTAGCGCCTTATTTGCATTTGGTGCCCATGCTGACATTTTGTCCCTTAGGGTGTGGGAGTCCATTGTATAGTATTGCCATGACATTTCGCAAGAGCCTCATACTCCTCTTGATCTTTTGCTGGCCTATTTCCCTCGGGACTCCCTTATGTCAAGTTGTAATTGCATTATCATGAGCTTTGCCTACCTTATTGAGCCTTACGCCGGCTTCCCTGACTTTGAGGTTCAGCCATATAGCCCGAGCTTGTATCATGTCTAGCCATGCCAAGCCATCTTTTATATCCTTTCCATCTTGATTCCCTATTTTACCAGGAGGGTACTTTCCCCCGAGTGTATCTATCCTACACATGTATCCTTGCATTGAGCATCGGTATGTTCCACTGCTTGGAACTAGTTTGTTTTCCCATATGACACTCGTCTCCTCCTAGTCTGTAACTATAAAGCAGTTTTATTCTTTTTCAAGATTTTTAAATATTTGAAAAAGTCCAAAAAAATTTAAAAACCAAAAAGCCGAACAAGGAAAGATGTTATCTTTGGTAGCTTTCGAGTTGTGTCACAGAGTGGTATATCACATCCATTGGTTGGGTTTATAGTTTGACTTTAGGAGTTGTACTCGTTTATCTCAGTTTATCTCCATCGACTGGTTAAGCTTCCAGTCCCTATGGAGCCTCTGTCGATGCCTCATGTGTCATAGAGATGTCCCAGTTTTGTATATCAAGTCTATGCTGCCTACATTCAGTCACCATTCGTCGTTATGCTCTTGTTTGAAGGAAGTTGAAACCTGAGTCGACCATTCCTCAGTTATCTTGACTTTGCTTGTCAGCCATTCCCGGTACAGTTACTGGTTCGTGCACCTTATGATCGAGTCCTTCCACATTATATAGCTTTGCTGAGTACCTCGTGTTGGATGATGGGGGATGCCTTAATTCCCTCCTTCCAGCGGATTTCATCCCATCGACTTCAAATCATTTATTCTGGGATTTGAATATAGAGTCATTTTTGAGTGCCTTGAGACTTGCAGTCATCAATGGCAGGTTCTCTTGCCATCGACAGTTATTTGGGAATACATCAGTATCCCCTGATCGATGGATTCTCTCAAGTGTTTGACCTCAACACATTTATTCACGCTTGTTAGTTTGCACTCTAGTACCTTGATTCCCATTATCATTATCGGTGGGTGATCTCATGTTTGTTAATGGTATACATCAATGATCGGTAATCAGACGATGGACTACTATGTTCGACCTCGACACCTCTTTTCACATAGTAGGACTTGTACTTGTAGCGGTTTGTGTAGAAGACCTTCCATATTGGTGGCATCTCTTATATGCTACCTCCTTGATCGTGCTAGTGTTCATGAGATTTTAGCTCTCATGACTTGATTCCAGTATATGTCAGACATTTGCATCCATTATGGAGATCTTGATCCATTGTATATCTTCATCCTTTATGGAGATCTTGATCCTTTGTATATCTTCATCATGGAGATTCTAATCTATGTATATTGTACATGGCGATGACCACTTATGTCATATTTTTTATCATACCTATTCATGGCCATTGTACTCTTATGTGTCCAGGACTGCTATATGTATTTGCAGTTATATGCAGAGTTGTATCATTGTACTATGCTGATTGGGTGGTTGGTCTTCCACTGGTTTCTTCATCACTCCACTTCTGGGATAGACTTATAATGTATTTTGGCCATCGTATGACCCCTCTGACCTCACACATTAGGGGGCATCTGTTATAATTTATTTTACCACACCTGGTGAATCACACTTGTATGGCCTTCCCCTGTCCCTCTGCAGACTCTTTGGACCCCATGGACCTTTTTTATACCTTTGATGTTTCCAAAGTAATCCCTAAAAACATGCTTAAATTGCTATACGCGAATTTTAAACCCTTTCTCACGTATATACGCGGGTTTGACCCCTAAAACTGCATACATTGGGATGTGTGCAAAAGGCCGAATTCTTTTGGAGTTTTCCTTGACATGGATTTGACTCACTTGTCTCTTGGCCTTCCATATGCCTTGATATCACTCGGATTCAACCCTTCATTGCCCCATTGAAGAGCTATATAAGGAACCCTTTGGATACATTGAAGAGGAGGGGAGAATTGAGAGCAAAGAAACTATAGTCCATTGTTGTCGGAACTTATGCTTGAGTCTGCATCCCTTTTTTCCCTTGGATCGCTTTGGTGTTCTTCCCAAGATTTCATTTTTCTTATGAGCTTGCTATCGAGAGATGGAGGATTGAGGTGGTGGAGGCGCAAGTGGGGGATTCAGTTTCTCTGATTCGTAGATGTGCCGACAGAGGTTGTATTCATTGTAATCTCTGATTTTATATTAATAGAAATATCTTTTCTTGTCCAATAATGTATGTTTCAATGAATATTTTATCCATGGATGATTTCAAATTCTTATACGTTGTTGATTATATATGCTAGAGTAGATCTAACACCAATATATATAGCATGCTTGTCTTGTTTATTGATTGTTGAGGAAGTAATTTATCAATTCAAGCTGAAGTTGGAAAGCTCAACGGGGATCTACTTTAACCATCCAAAATAAGGTACGAGTTTTGATCCTTTAGTGTTAGATATTTTATTTCTCTTGCATATTGGAAAGGATTGATTTCTAGAGTCAAGTTGTCTATTGTGGTACCCCAAGCCATAGGAATTTCTCTCCGTAACAATCACTGCAGTCAGAGCAAGTATTGATATGATGGAAGTGTATCTGGCTAGAGGTGCAAAGGTTTCTTCATAATATATTCCTTCTTTCTGGGAGAAACCATGAGCCATGAATCTTGCTTTATATTTCTCGATGCTGCCATCTGCAGCATGCTTGATCTTGTAGATCCATTTGGAAGTTACAATGGACTTTCCTTATAGTCTTGGGACCATATCCCAAACATCATTATTGATGATCGATTGATATTCTTCAATAATAGCCTCCTTCCATTCTTTCCTTTCTGTCGCTTCTTCATAGTTGGAAGGTTCTTTATCAATAATGTCACATAGCAAGGCTACATAACTGGAGCAAGACCTAGTTCTCTTTCTTCCTCTAGGTGTTTCTTCTGAAGCTCCATATCTTTCTATACCTTGGATAATTTCATGTGCCCAAGCAGGTTTCCTCTTATGAGGATTCTTCTCTTGAGGTGGATCTACAGTTTATTGAGGTTATTCAAATTCTCGATATTCTTCTTGAATTTCTTCGTTCATGGTTGTGTCATGAATTCTGGGTGCTCTTGTTTCTTCAGGTTCTTCAGCCAGTCTCTTCCTAGATTTGATGTAGGTTGAATCTTTGTCAAATTTTACATCTCTACTAATGTCAATCTTCTTGAACCCTGGGAAGTATATTCTATAAGCTTTTGAGCTTTCAGAGTATCCCACAAATATACCCTTCTTTCCTGAAGGATCTAACTTCGTCCTCTTCTCTTTCAAAATGTGTATGTAAACAGGATAGCCAAATACTCTGAGATGGATGGATTCTGGTTTCTTGCCGGAGAAGACTTCTTCAGGAATCTTGTTCTCGAGTACTCTATGTGGAGTACGGTTATGTATATACACCGCTATTCTAGCAGCTTCTTCCCATATATGCATGGGAAGATCTTGGTCATGAAGCATGGCTCTTACTGCTTCCATGATTGTTCTATTCCTTCTTTCTGTAATCCCATTTTGTTGTGGATTATATGGAGTGGATAACTCCCTCTTATTCCCAGATTCTTTGCATAGTTCTTTGAATTCATTTGATGTGAATTCTCCGCCATTGTCTTATCGAAAGGTCTTGATCTTATTTTCAGTGTGGTTCTCGATGAAGGCGTTGAATTCCTTGAACTTGCTGAATACTTCATCTTTGTTCTTCATGAACTAAATCCATGTCTTCCTAGAAAAATCATCAATAAAAAAAACATAGTATACATACCCACTTAGTGAACTGGATGACATTGGACCGCATACATCGTAGTGGATGATTTCCAATATTCCTTTTGCCTTGCTCTCGCTACTTGGAAATGTCTTCTTTGTGTTCTTCCATTTTGCACATCCTTTGCATACACCTTCATGTTTTTCCTGCATTTCTGGGAGACCTTCAACAACTTTTCTTGCAAGTGGTAGTGCTATGTAATGCACATGTGCAATCCTTCTATTCCAAAGCTCATTTGGTTCTACCGATTCATGAACCAAAGATTGCTCTGGTTGGCCCTTCAATTTGTATAGTCCTCCTTCTTGTTCTCCAATCACTACTGCATCATTGAAATACTTTCCCTTTGGCCACATGAGGACTTGGCCATCTACAAATGCAACCCTCATTCCTTTTGCATAGAATTTCATTAGTCCAGGTACAAACAATACATATTTCATTTTGATAGAATTTCTAGAGTCTAGTTTGTATGAGGATTCACCACTACCTTTTATTGGATATTGGTAGTCATCTCTGAATTTCACCTTGTGAGGTGATTCATGTTCAGATAATTTCACAAAGGATACCTTGAATCCTGTCATATGTTTGGAAGCACCACTTTCTATAAGCCAATCATTGCTGCCATGTATGATAGTTCCCGTGAGAGCGGAGATCATAGCATATTCTTCATCACTTGAAGAATCATCACTGACTTGTCTGTTTCTCTTTGTCGAAGGTTCATCGTCCTCTACAGCATGAGCATGATGTCTTCTCTTGTTTCCCTTCTTCTTGTGAGAGCTACTTTTTTTTCTAGGAAAATCTCTAGCAAGGTGTCCTCTTTCATCACATGTGTAGAAAATGTACTTAGACATATATCTAGGCTTTCTAAATTTATTCCTTTGATGAGAGTACTTACTTATGTGGTGGCTAGATATAGTTTTCTTGGATTGTACTGTGAGATCTCAATCTTCACTTCCCATATTTTCATCTCAAGCTACTATCCAAGCTTCTTCTTGAGAGCATTCTTCCCATAGTCTGTTGAACTTGACTAAATTCTTTCTGGCACAGATCCCTTGAATGAAAGAATCCCATGTCCTAGGGAGACCATTCAAGGTAGTCATTACAATCTCTGCATTCTCCACTTCTTCATCTACTGCTTCAATTTGTTCTTTGAACTGGGAGACCCTTGTAAATTAACACTGGATGGTCTTTGCATTTTGGATCTTCACATTCTTCAACCGGTTCCTCAAGGTCATCTTCTGGTTTATGTTCTTTCCTTCAAAAAATTTGGTTAGGGCATCAAACATAGATTTAGGTGTCTTTATGGAGGACACCTGTGGTATGAGGTGATCCTTGATTGAATCAGCAATAATCCTCTTTTCCATAACCAACTTATTCTTATGTAAGGCCTTAGCCTCATCTCCCTCTAGAACTAGAAGATCCTCATTGATGTAGGAGTCCAACTCATTTTCTTCTAGGACTAAGGAGATCCTATACTTTCAGGCTCGAAAGTTATCAGCTCCCTCAAGCTTTTCATCAAGCTTGGTATGATTAGACATCTTAACTTAGAACCTCAAATAGAAATACAAAACATTTAGATCTTACCAGGTCAATATGTCGGATCTGAATCTGGAGCTGAATTTCTGAAGTGTTGGTTCAGGAGCATATTAGGGTTTGGATTTTTCGGAGTTCTATCCAACCAAATGCTTTGATATTGATCTCTAACTTCAATTTTTATGAGGAGATCAATCCAGGCATGGGATCACTGAAAAATTCCACTTCTGTGGAAAGGCCTAATTTTTGGCAGCAGTGTCATGTCCAAAGTTGAAAAACCTCAAAATTGGATTATGCTTCGATAGAAAGATGCGCCCTAGGGAGGAGAGTTAGTCCAACCTTATTTTTCTAAAAATATGTGGAGAGAGATCCAAAAAATAGGAATCCCTAGTTCCTGTAGCTGCACAGTGTCTTCTTCTCAGGTTAGCTCTGATACCATGTTATATTTTTGACATTAAGCTAGCATTATATTAGGATCTTTAACTGAGAGAATAACAAGCATAGAAATCAAACACAAGAGACAATGAACACAATGTTTTTCCTAGGGGAAACCATAAATGGAGAAAACCCTGCAACTTTCTCAGAGATAGAATCAGCACCAAATAGAAAATCCCAAAATAGTAAGATGATCTCCCGATAGCAGTAACCTCTTTCTTCCTAGCCCCAGTGTCTTCTTCTTCGTCAGATATGTGCTACAACTGAGTGTGAGTGAGTGCATGATAAATAGAGAGGCTAGCTCTCTATTTATACTAATTCCTGACTTGACAAAACCCTACTAGGGCTGACTTCACTAGGTGAGTCTAACAACCCTAGTGCCCCGGAACTGTGGGGACTTTAACCCTTGAACAATAGGAGGGTTACCCACAATGACTTGACATGACTTGTTTACATTATAGAACCTCCCGATAGGAACATTGGGGCATGGCATGACTCAAATACATTATATACACTTCCTGGAATAAACATTAGGGTACAAGACATAAGATATACAAGTGAATACATTCCAAAGTTACAAATACATCAACATTAACTCTCCTGCACGTTGAAATTTTCAGTATTGTATCAAGGTTTTTTTCTCCAAATTAACTATATCCTTCTACCTACATGATATATTGTGATTTCCATTCAAAGAATGAAGTCTACTACTTAAATATCCTTCATCTACAACTTAAAGGATAACTATAGTTTCAGCTCCTCTATCAAATCCATGTTATTCTTGACAAACAACATGTCGTTGACATAAAAAACCACATATACAAAATTCTCACCAACTTTATTCCTGTTACCACAGTTTTGGTTTACAATAGCTGAGAAGGGCTTAAGGTGAGATAAAGAGCTTATATATTTTGAATTCTGGAAACATTATCGTGGAGCTGATAGGTTGGGAGCCTAAAGGAAGGCCAAACTCTTTGTATTACCCATAGAACCACATGTTGGAAGCAGAAAGTGACTAAGATGAATGTGTAAAGCGCTTATGGTATCTTATGTAAAGATCGATGACTCAAATTTGGAGAGAAAAAAGATCGACGACAGATAGGGAATCCATCAGAGGAAGTTGCTTGATTAACAAGAGGGTAAAATATTGGTGAAATGACCTTTGGAGGAAATTAAAAATCGGATTTGATCAATTGTGTGCGATAAAAAGGGAAAGTGATCAACGGTTGAGGTTTTCTCTGCACCCACAACATGCACGGAGATAAAAATAGTCGGAGGCTAGTGGAATTTTTACTGCCTTCCACATTTTAGGCGGAGAATCATTTTGATAGATGAAAGGTGGCAGGGATAAACCGCCTACTCCAATATCAAAACCACCTATTGGGAATATTATAAAAGAAAAAATTCACGTGGAGACATGTCATTTGTATTTTTCCCATAAGGAAGAATGTGCCTCCACCTGTGGAAGCCAAGTTGGATACAGTTTTTCCTAGCCATCGTTTGCTAGGTAGGCCACATAGCTAACCCGCCAAGTTATTTTAAAAATGAAGGGGGAAGGTGAAATTGAAACACAGGTGTGTGAGTTCAGCAAAATGGATGAAATTTTTGAAGACATGGATGGGATATTTTCAACACTGTACTCTCCTTTGGTCTAGTACATAAATTGAAGAACAAAATAAAAACCTTAGAGGAACAGGGAATTGACCTGCACGGTGTCTAGAGGTCTTATTTTTCAGTATTTTTGTCCATACTAAATACTTAATTTCCTAGATTTTGTAGGTTGGTCTGTGTCCAATCATTCCTAGTATGAACATGTCATAATGGACTCTAATAGATCAAGAATCATTTTCCCTATCAATTCCTTGGTTTTCAAAGACTCATTAGAAGTACCCAAGTCATTTACCCAAAACCTGAAAGATTTCATTGAAGAAAGTTTGATCGAGCAATTTAGCCATGCTGCAGTTGAATAAAATCAAATCATTTACTCCAAGATTCTTAATCCTGGTATTTACGTTGAAACTGAACCCTTTCCCCTAGATATCAACCTATTTAATGAAGAGTCTCAGTAGATCATATCCTAATTGAGTCAGTTTTTAGGGTTGGACACTAATAATTTTGTCTAAGAAGTCTTTTTGAGTCTGTTATTTAGGTTGATTATGCGTCAACCGGAATCTGAGTCCGAGTCTAGTCAGTTGTATTGCCTTAAATTTGATGAATTCTTAGATGAGAATATTCATTCTCAATTAGTGAATTTCCACATGACCATACATTTCATATATCAATCCTACCTAGTCATAATGTTTTTGTTCTCTAATGAGGAGAATTTACAATTTCCAGAAATACTATTCACTTCTCAAATCACGAATAATACTTTCAATTACATGAATCTTATAATGTCAGAAGTGTATAGAGTAATGTTTCAAGAAAATTTGTCTATAGTGTTTCCTGAGATGGAATAGGTCCTACAATTTATCCTGGATAGAATAATTGAAGATTGGTTCCTTCTGAAGGAACATACAATTATCATATTTGATGGTTTTGTTTACGAGCCATACTTTTTTACTGCATTCTTGACACCTAGGATATTTTCCTTGGAATTTATCAGGAAAAATCTTATTGTGGAAAATGAGCACTTTTTGAGCTTTAGAAAGGACTTTGATATTAAATTCCCTTTGAAGGTGGGTCCCTTTATTATAAAAAATAAAGTTTCTCTTCCAGTAGTTGAAGGCTTGCTACATGATATCAATTTCATGAAAGCCACCAAAATCAACGTGATCCACATCATATCATATCACAAAGGAGGCAACAGAACAAAAACAAGGTGTTTGGTCATCAAGAAATAGAGGGGTTAGCTCAAAGAGATAACTTAATGGAATATCAATAAGATGTTGAAAATTCAAAGAGCCTATAGGAAAATCCCTCTACCAAAATAAAAATCAGCGACAATGATTATACCAATTCCTAGCATAATTGAGATTACTAGAAAGAGGAGTTTCTCAAAAATTGTTGAAGTTGAAGATGAAGATTCAGAAGTGGAAAAAAAGACCAAAGATATATTTAGAGAAAGAAAAGGTTGAAGTTTGAAGCAAGAAGACGAAAGAAAAAGTCAAGGGCCTAATTTTTCAGATTCAAGAATATCGTTTTGCATAAGTACATGAGGGTGGTTCCAGTGATAACTACAAGTCTAGAACTGACTTATATGCTAGATATGGACAGGAAAATAATTTTTCTTTTGAAACTTTATTCTAAGGTAAGATACATTTCAAATAAAGAGATTTCATGAGTCAATGTGAAGGACCATGTAAAAACCACATTGAATTTAGAAATGGAAACCTAGAATAGAGTTTCATAAATGAGACTCAATTTGCAGAAAATCCCATTACCTAATAAGATTCATTTGCATAAGAAAACTGGGGAAGTAATCTATATGGATTTTATGAAAGAAACATTAAAGGTTTCAAATTTACAATCTATAATTTCAAGGTTGGAAAGTCAATTGAATCAAGAAAAAGTGAAAAATAAGACATATCAACAACAGATCAAAAAGCTTCAGGGTGATTTACTGGATATGGAGAATGATCCAGATAGAGGACAAGCTACAAAGAAAATATTAAATGAAAAATAAAAAACTATCCAACTATTAAACAAGAAGCTCAATATTCCATCCACTCAGTTGACCCAAGATTATGAGTTGTCAGTGTTAGAGAGGGAAAAATTGTTATTGTCCCAAGAACTAAATGATAGTAAAGATAAATTATTAAAACTTGCTGAAGAACAAATCCAATGGGAGAAGGAAAGAGATTTCCTTATTTCCAAAATTGATGTTTTAAATGAAAATCAATTAGTTCCGGAAAAGGAAAGAGAGGAGAAAGAAAGGAATAAACAAGTAGAAACAGGTCATCCAAGTACAAAAACAAGCACTGAAGCCATTTTTCAAGCTATGTCACAAGTTAGCCTGAGGGATGAATAAATAAAGGGCTTGAAAACAGAAAATCAAATATTGGATGAAATAAATAAGAAAAAGGATGAAGAAAGAATATTTTTTAAGAATAAGAGTAAAGAACTGCTTGATAAGAATGAGAAGTTAGCAGATAAAGTTTCAAGGAAGTTTCCAGTACAAGGTGCAAGGCATATTATTTGGGATATGATTATCACAAAAGCTACAAAAATAAGACCTTATTCGAATTTTATCAAAGACCAAGAGGTGGTCATCAGGTGTGGAAAGAAAAAGTTGTACAACTATAAAAGAAACGTTGGATATGAAACCAACAGGTACAACTCAGAACACTATAAATTTTCTTAATACTCTGTCTGAAGAAGAGTTAAAAAAAATGGGTATTAAGGACATGATTGCAGTCATAACTTGGGCGAGGAAGGTAACCAAGAAACATCATCACATTGAAAGTGTCCAAGCAAAGGAAAACCAAATGTTGCAACAAGTGAAGTCCTTCAAGGGTTTATTCATAGAATTGTTTTAGTAAGGTATACCTTATTTTTGGGATGAGGATGGAAAGATGATATCTCAATATGAATATCAAGATTTATTGGTTAAAGCTATATTGGATCACAAAATTTTTGAAGATATGACTCAGTCCCTGTCAAGAAAATTATAGTTGACAAATTAGTTGTGGACTTTGATATAGTGGATTCATTCAGGAAATTGGTGCCAAGTTGCCACCTATTTCCTATGTAGATCATGTGGAGCTAAGGGTACTGGATAAAGAAATGGAAAATATTGAAGTTCCATCTCAAGACCAATGGAAGACCATTCATAAATTTGGAAAAATGAAATATAGACTACATCAATGAAGATATGCATTACAAAGCTCAAGTTGGAGACATATCAAGATCCACTTCAGAGTGGAATTAAAGGATTTGAATTTAAATATTTTTCTAGTGTTTAGGACGATTTAGTTTATTAAGTTATATTACAGATGTAATAAGGCAGTTACAAGAATCCTATTTTTAGAATATAGGTAGTTAGGTATCAGCTCAAGGAGCATTTTAATGTATAAAATCATGTTTTGTAATGTAATTGGGGTTGGAACACGTGAGAGTGAAACTCATTTTTTAACTGAGCATTTCAAGTTAATAAAATTTGCAAATCCAAGCAATAACTTTTCATATCATAGACTCTTGTGTTTTTGTTTTACAGTCTGTACTCCCTTTTTCTCATGTGAATGTTTTTCTTGTTATCATTTTCATTGTGTTTTCTTTAATTCTTGATTAATTTTATATTGAATCAGAGTTCATAATCATATGCTCTGGTTCATATATTTTAAGTATTCACAAACAAATATTCCCCTAAAGTTAATATTGGATTCATCTTTGTTTTTCAAATTAATGGATTGTTCATTTTTCCTCCTTAACACCAGACAATCAAGAATTTGATTGTAAAAGAGTGACTATCCTACCTCTGTGAAGAAATATTGTTGCAAAGCACTGTCATTTATAATAACTCATGATTTTGACTCCATGCCCAATGATACCCTCTTATTTCAACCAGTATTAAACTTGTTTATTTAAGAATATATATGGACATTGTAATTATTTGTTGAGAGATCCCTATCTGGTAGGAAAAAATCCAACTTTCCTCCTATAGGTTGGTTTGTAAGGTTACCTTCGAACTATCCATCTACAACCAAAGAGTAAATTATGAGTGATAACGCTCCCCATACACATAATGATCATCCTAACTTCTCAAAGTCCACAACTGATGGATATGCATGTCAAACTTATCATACCACATCCTAGGTGATTATTTTAGACTATATGGAGACTTCTTAAGCTTACATAAAAACTCCTTTTCTCCATCCACTATTAAACCTTCATGTTGCATCATATAGATTTATTTTTCAAGATGAATATGAAGAAATATTATCTTTACATCCATCTTTTCTATCTCAAGATAATAGTTTACACCTAAATACATGAGTACCCTTATGGAAGTTATTTTAGCAACCGGAGAGAAAAATTCATTGAAATCAACTCCCTCGACTTGATAATACCCTTTCACTACCAAACGATCTTTATAGTTCTCAACTTGAACTGTTGCATTCATTTTTTTCTTAAATACCCACTACCTACAGATGAGATTCCTTCCATTTGGTAATGTGACTAAATCCCAAGTTTCATTCTTATTAAATGGCACCATCTCTTCTTCCATGGTCTGTTTCCATATTTTACTCTTTGACGAATCTATTACTTCCTTTACTAACCTAGGGTCACCATTTATGACAGATAACGCAAAAGCAGAGAAAAATTAGGGTGGAATATAACTTTTTGTTTTTTCCCTTGCTCAACTAGACCTCTTTATGTTCATAGTCTGTTGTTCCACCTCTTCATCGGATTCGGCCATCTTTCCCAAATCCATACCTTCGTAGTTCATTTCAAACTCTTACTTTTTTGGTTTTTCTCCTTCAACGTATTCATTCCTGGAAGTGCCTCTTACTTCTATGAATATCACATATTGAATATAAACTTCCTTACTTATCACTGGGTTCCACATCTTATATCGTTTCATTCCATCCTTTTACCCAATGAAGAAACATCTCTCTGTCTTGCTGGAAAATTTTGTTTTGTTTCTCCTATGGGACATGCACAAAACAAACACACCCAAACACTTTGAGATGTGTATGAGAGGGATTCTTAGTAGTTTATGCATCATATAGAGTCATAAAATTAGATCCCTAACCAATGACCTATTCACCAAGTAACATTCTGTGTCAAATTCCTCGACCCAAAATTCTTGTGTGACTCATGCACCACTGAATGATACTCATTGTTTTATCCATTAGATTTCTTTCATTATTTCAACAACTTTGTTCTATTGAGGCATGCATGGATTTATTCTTTTTCAAGATGTATAGTGATTTCTATAGAACTGGTCGAAAGATTTTCCATAGAATTTTACTCCATTATCAATTCTTGGCACCTTGATCCTTTTACTGGTATGATTTCCACAAGAACTTTGAACTCTTGGAACTTCTCAAAAACCTATTATTTATTCCTAAAAGATACAACCATGTTATTCTAGAGAAATCATCTATAAAATAAATGTAACACTGAGATAACCCTGGTGAAGGGACCAACACGGGTCCAAACACATCACTATATATTAATTCCAGCATTTCTTTAGCCTTAGTAGTACTAGACTCTATGTTGATGGTCTGTTCATGTTCGTCTTTTCCACCAGACAATTATAATTTGACTATGATTGAATGGCTATCTTGCCTCTATGTTGAAATCGTTTGCATAAGTTCTGTTCATTTCTGTTGCACTTCTTGACTCCATCGCCCAATAGTTCTATATCTTGTTTCAACCAATTTTACAAACAATTTATATTTTCACTTGTACATATCTGGCATTGTTAATATTTGGTGAGAGATCCCTCCTAGAAGAGCAGAAGGCCAGTTCTCTCTTCGAAAGTGGTTCTGTTGTTACCTGTGAGCAGGCCTTCCGCAACCTTTGGCTCAATTCCAGTGCTAACAGGAACAATGCAAGTTAATAAAAATTGTACCAAATCAAATAAAGATTCACTTTTGAACCCTTCACTTAGTGAAATAGTCAGAGATTATTTTAAGGGCAAATTTTATCCCATGGGCGAATTTTAAGGAGTGACCAAAAAAGGGTGGGAGAATTTTTAATATTAAAATGGTTTTTTTATTTAATAAATTAGCCCATTTTTTTTATTTTACATATAATTTCCCAAAACTAAATAGCCTACACCGTGAAACAAGGAAAATTGATAAAATGAAATTTAGCCCACTCAATTATGGGGAAAATATTGACATTCACCCGAATTTCTTTGGTAATGGAGGTGAATAACTCAAAACGCCAGAATTTTTCAGTTTTGAAGGAGAATCAGAGATGGTTCGCCCCAATGTATGGATGATAGGTTAAGAATTTGGTATTTTTCCCCTTGATTTATGGATATTTGGGTAAACTGGACTTAGTTCATCCTCGATTTGGGTTTGTGGAGCAATTATTTTCTATATTGCCTTCCCATATTTAGCCAAATCATCCTGCGTCTTTTGATTTGGTCCATGGTTGAGAAAAAAGTGGAGATTTAGTCAATTGGGAACGTTTTTGTACTCGATTTGGTCCATACTTGAGAAAACCATGGATAGATTTAGTCAATTGGGGACGTTTTTGTACCCATATAATGCCACAAGAATCAGGGCTCAACATCAAGCTTGATTTCATGTAAATTATGTCTTTACATTGGATGAGTGGATTTGTGCAAAGCAAATTCACAGTGATTGACTCCTGAGTGGAAAATCTCTGCATTTTTTCAAGGTTCTTTCTATCTACAAACTTTTTACAGGTCGGTTTCTTCTTTAAATTATTTATTGGTATGCACTGGGGAACCCTTAGGTGCACCCATGCACTAACTAGGCTTGTTAATCTATATTTTATTTTTTTCAAAGGTAAGGCACCAAATCACCGATATATAGCGTGTCTTTTTCAGTGCGGACAGATTATCTAAGATACCCATCAAGAGTTTCCTTTGTTTTTTCTTTATATATATTATTTAGTTTTGGCTTTATTAGGATTCATTCAATAAAGGAAAGGGATTTATTTGGTACGGATATGAAAGTGTCTCCTTATATGATGCAGAGATCCATCCAATCCCATATAAGTAAACCACTTGGTTCAACTCGCCAAATTAGATAGAGTGGATGTGTTTTACCACTGAAACTAACATTCATTAGGGTTTTCAGTTAGTTGTTGTGGCATGGCCCATCCTGGATCTTGTATATGAAGTTTTGTACATATATATAACTTTTTGTTCTTTCTATATATAAATATTTGTCTTCCACTCAAGGAGTGATGACCTATTTGATTGAATTCTATAGCAACCTTTAACTTTGATCTAGGATCTCTCAATTTATAAATTTGTGTTCTCTCTCGAGATTTATATATAATTTTTTGTTTTCTATTTGGATATATTTGTCTTCTACTGAGGGAGTGGTGGTTTATTTGATTGAATTTTATAGCAGGGTTTCACTTTGATCTAAGATCTATGTTATTAGATTTCATGTTTCAATTACACTATCGATTATGGATGGCTTGCCTATGTATAGAGGTTTTATTTGCAGACAGTAATTTCCTATGGTTGTCAAGTATGTGTGTTTACAGTAAATACATCTTAGGAAGGAGATGATAGATTGTGAAATTTATGGATGAAGTTACACAAATCCTATCACTAATTTGTCACTTGCGATATTTTTGTCAAAAATTTAATCTTTCGAAAGCCGACATTAGCAGATCACAAGTTTACAAATTGGTTGATTCATATTTATGCCTATTAGGGGAAAAGAAAAAAGAATTCTAGTTTGTAAATCCCATCATAGTGTAAGTGCACCGGGTTCTACCCATCATAAGTGTCACGTCCCCACCCCTCGACTCAGCGGAGAGGACACGACTAAACATACTTACTCGGGAAACTAAGACCCATGAACATAAGGTATAAAATGTAGTAAAATAAAAACATACATAGATGCAACATATCATTCAATAAACAGCGGAAGAAATACATGATATTTTCATTCAAGCATTTCACATGTTCATATTAATTTAATTGTAGAGACAAGATAAACAAGAGATACTTATCTTTAATAGAATCTTGTCCCGCAACCAGCTATATTGCTGCAACGTTCCACCCAACCATAAGCCGGCGTGCTCATCATTCTCTCAGTAACAATGTCACCCTCGAGCTGGGCATGATTCCACAAGGAATAATGGGAAACTAGCAGGCTCACGCATAGCCAAGGATGCACAAAACTTAGCCAATCCTACACAGTTGGGTTTATTAGGCTAATGGCGAGCTGGAAAGGTTGGATGCTAAGCTAGTGAGCTCAATCCAAGAGCTATGGATACCTACATCAGAACTAGCATGAATTCTAAAAATCCACACACACCCAACACAAGTAAGCATCCCTTTCTCTGCTACACAGTCCCTCGGGATATGCCTTCCCTTCCTATGTTATTCAGGGGGTGTAATGAAGAAATCCAACCCTCTAGCTTTGCCTGTGAGGCTCATACACACACTAGGTTTGTCAAGCAAACTCAAACCCCATTTCCACACCCAAAGATAGTTCAAAGTCCAACAAAGAATATGCACACATCAATAACAGTTCTGGACTGAAGGAAAAAAACCACAGAGACCAAAGTCGGGTATGGCAACTCGGTAGAAACAACTCAGGATGAGCAACTTGAATTCCAGAGTTGTTTATGGCCCTAACGTGGCCAAAACGACTTCAGCAGCACCCAAAATTCATGGCTTGGTTCACCCACTCGTTGGGCAACACTAAACAATGAATTTCCCCAACCGTGGAGAGGTGGAAACAACACAAAAATTCCCAGGAGTGATCCCAATCACTGAGCATTGACAAAAACACTTCCCAAACCTGGGAGAAATGAATAACACAGTAGAGGACATGAATGGTGGATGCTAGGAGCTCCAAAATCGTGGGGAAGACCAAAAACATGAATGGTTTCACACATAGGAAGTTCAGAATTCCTAAGAGAGCTCACATGAAGGAAAATGATGAGGATAATATGAAAAACATGGAAGCATGGTAGAATGGCCTACGTTTTTTGGTTTTTGCTTGCCCAAGGAGTCAAAACACGTTTCCCAACAATTGATGGCTTCTCCAATTCGAATTTGGGCTTTCATACCCTGACCATCCCATGCAATAACCAAGCCAACCAATTTCTGGCAGTAATAAATGATTGGGTGAATGAGACAAGAAAGGTAGTTGACAGTTTGATGGGTTCTCCCTCTGACATTTGGCTTTTCCCCAATGGCTCAAATGTTTGGATATTCCCCCCCCTTATCCTTAGGAAATCATGCCCCTTCTCATTATTGTTGCATTGACATAGATGGTTGTGGGTATTTTTAATTAAAATGCATATGTACATGGTGTCCATAATTATAACGTGCCTGGCTATCACAAAATACCATCGGCGATGATTTTAATCCTCGGAACATAAAACGATAATCCATGGTGGGGATTTTAGCCTTTAGCTCCACACCAAGATTAATTACAATATATACATCATATACATTTATTGCAAATAGGTTCAAAACCGGGGTGTTGCATTCCCCTCCCCCTTCAATAGCACTGTCCTAAGTGCTTTACAAAATTGAACAAAATGCTACACTGGCATCGCCTCAGTGTTCCATAGAATTGAACAAAAATGGATGTGCCAATTGAATGGCATCCTCCGGCTCCCATGTAGCCTCTTCAGGGTCGTAGTGCTCCCATTGCACCTTTACCTTCCCTATGGCTCGGTTTTGGAACATTGTGACCTTCCTGTCGAGGATGCGCATTGGCTTGATTTGGAACTCTCCCTCAGGTTCCACCTGAATCACATCCCAATTTATCACATGGTTAGGATCATGTACATATTTCTTAAGCAAAGAAACATGAAAAACATTATGAGCTCTAGTGCTAGCAGGAAATGCAAATCTATATGCAACCAGCCCTATTCTTTCAAGCACTTCAAATGGCCCACAATATCTACGTGACAACTTGGCACAACTTCCAAGTTTCAAGGAACTCTTCTTTGCCCTCACTCTTAGGTAAACATGATCCCCAACACTGAACTCTCTGTTCACCCAATGCTTATCCGCATAGCTTTTCTGTCTGTCCTGGTCTACTTTTAGATTATGCCTGATCTTTACAACTTCTTGCTGCATCTCCTTGAGCAATTCTGGACCAAGCACAACCTTGTTCACTGAGTTATCCCAAGTCACTGGTGTCCTACACCTTCTTCCATACAAAGCTTCATATGGACTCATCCCCAAGGATGCTTGTTGTCCATTTTTATAGGCAAACTCTACCAAGTGTAAGTAATCTTCCCACTTGGTTGGCTTGTCCATCACATACATGTAAAGCATGTCTTCAAGCACTTGATTTACTCTCTCTGTATGCCCATCATTCTAAGGATGGTAGGCAGTGCTGAAGTTCAACTTTGTACCCAAATCTGCCAACAAACCCTTCCAAAAATTGGAAGTGAACTTGGCATCTCTGTCAGAGACTATTTCCTTAGGAAATCCATGCAATTTGAAAATCTCCTTCATAAATATTTTTGCAATGTCATTAGTTTTATGCATAGACATAACTAGTATAAAATGTGTTGCCTTTGTCAACTTGTCCACCATGACCATGATGGAATCATGTTGTCTCTAAGTCAATGGAAATCATGTAATAAAATCCATGGAAATAACTTCCCATTTCCATTTTGGAACTGGCAAAGGCTGCAACAAACCTACTGGTTGTTGATGCTCAACCTTTACCTGCTGACATTTCATGCACCTTGAAATATATTCAGCCATATCCTTTTTCATTCCTGGCCAAAAATATTGCTTTCTCGCTGTAGCAATCGTCTTCGGATATCCTAGATGATCAGAATATGGGGCTTGGTGGATCTCGTCCATAACCATTCTCCTCAAATATGCTACATTTGGAATATAGACTATGTTCTTATAAGTAAGAAGCCCATCTTATTCCAATTTATATCCCTTATACCTCTTCTCAAGACTTTGGTGTTGCAATGTTTCTTTTACCTGCTCATACAATTCATCTCCAGCAGTATGATTGACAATCTATTGTCTCAAATCTGACTGGAAAGTACTAAGAGATGCCACATGCATTTCCTACACCTTCCTGCTGAGTGCATCAACTACCTTATTCTCTTTTCCTTTTATGTGCTTGATTTCAAAATCAAACTCACATAAAAACTCCGGCCATATAGCTTGCCTAGCATTTAGAGTAGGTTGATCAAACGTATACTTCAGACCACAATGGTTTGTCCTTAGCTCAAACAGTTTGCCCATCAAGTAATGCCTCCACATATTGAGAGCATGTACTATGGACACAATATCTATATCATGAGTGGCATAGTTCTTCTCATGCTCCTTCATCTGTCTTGACTCATAACATATCACGTGGTTGTCTTGCATAAGAAATCCTCCTAGTCCTTGTCTGCATGCATCAGTACACACCACAAAAAAAATTTTGGGTCTGCAAATTTCAAGACGGGTGCACTTGTTAGAAGATTCTTTAACCACTGGAAGCTTTCTTCACACTTCGATGTCCATTCAAACTTTATACCCTTCCTTTGTGAAGAAGTGACTGGATGTGCAACCTTGGAGAATCCTTCAATGAATCTCCTGTAGTATCCTGCAAGTCCCATAAAATATCTTACATCGGTCACATTCCTCAGAGTAGGCCAATTCATAATGGCTTCAATCTTCTCAGGGTCTACTGATATTCCCTCTTCTGAGATAATGTGACCCAAATACTGAATTATATCTCTATAGAAGTCACACTTGCTCAACTTTGCATACAGCTTATGCTCCCCAAGCAATTGCAATGTCAATCTCAAATGCTCTGCATGCTCTTCCTCATTCTTAGAATAATAAGAATGCCATCAAGGAAAACAATAAAAAACTTGTCCAAATACCTATTGAATACACTCTTCATAAGGAACATAAATGTAGCTGGTGCATTTGTGAGGCCAGATGGTACCACTACAAACTCATAATTCCCATACCTTGTCCTGAAGGTTGTCTTATGAATGTCTTCATCCTTGATTCTTACCTGATGGTAACCAGACCTCAAGTCAATCTTGGAAAATACCTTTGCTCCCCTCATTTGATCAAAGAGATCATCAATCCTAGGAAAATGATACTTGTTCTTCACAGTGACTTTGTTTAGTTGTCTATAATCGGTACACAATCTAAGTGTACCATCTTTCTTCTTCACAAACAAAATTGGTGCTCCCAGAGGAGACACGCTAGGATTGATATACTTCTTCTCCAAAAACTCTTGCAGTTGCATCTTTAAATCTAGCATTTCTGGTGTACTCATCTTGTAGGGTGTCTTGGACACTAGTTTTACTCCTGGCACAAGTTCAATGGTGAAATCAATGTCCCTTTCCAGAGGAATCCCTGGAATTTCATTAGGAAAAACATCCCTGAATTCCTGCAACACATGAAATTCCTCCAAACTAGGAGTTTCATCCTTTGTTTCCTCCAAAATGTGAGCTGCATACAACTCACAACCTCTCCTAAAAAACTTCTTCAACTGCATTGCTGAAATCTACCTCACAGAAATCATCTTTGGGATGCCTCTTACAACTCTTGGGTTCCCTTCTTCATCTATGCATTCAAAATTATTATTATAACAGTCAAGATTTACCCTGTGAGCTTCTAACCAATCCATTCTGATGAGAACATCATAGGAACCAAGTGGTAGAATGGGAATCTACACAAGTGACCAATCCATTCATGACCAACAGGGATTGCTCTACCACTTCACTAACCTTTCTCTTAGTTCCAATGGCTAGCTGAACTAACCAATATTTTCTATGCTTTATTGTCTTAAAAGCACAAATATCCACTACTCTAGGAGTAATGTAACTATGAGTAGAACCATGGTCAATCAAAATAGAAACAGATTGCTCAATAATCCTACCTTCAACTTCAACCACATTTGACTGGCGATCTGCCTAGTGGTCCTCCAGTGCTGCATAAATCCTAGGGATGACCCTTGCTACTTGACCCACTACTTCTGCCTCTTGAATGTTGTAATTTGGCCTTGCATTCTCATTCTCAACTAGACAATTCCTGTGCATGTGGGGTCCTCCACATTTCCAACATTGGAGTGGTCCTTTGTTTTGTTGTGGCTCTTTAGGCTTTTCTCCCATCACTTTGGCTGGATGCTTCTCAACTTGTGACGGTTGCTTTTGTTGATTCCTGAAGTTAGAAGGTTTGAAACCTTTCTTCCTTTGGTCAGACTTCTCATTCCTTTTGTCCTTCCATGTCTTCTGGTAATCAGGTTTTCCTTTGCTTTGCTCATAGCAGTACTTAGCCTTCCTTATTGCTTCTTCCAGAGTTCTAGGTTCATAAAACTCAATTATGTCTTTGTAAGACTAAGGCAATCCACTCAGAAAACGTTGGATCTTCACCTTTCCATCTTTGATGTACCTAACATACCTTAACAATTCCAAGAACTTATTTGCATACTCTTCCATGGTCTGCTATCCCAATCTCAGCTCATGGAACGCCTTAATTTTGTCATCGTAATACCTGTCAAAGAGGTATTTCTGCTTGAAATACTTCTTGAATTGCTTCCACTTAAGCCTTCTTTTGCTGATCCTTTTCACTTGCTTGAAGTGCTCCCACCAAATGGATGCCCTTTTATTCAGATTGAATATGGAAACCCTTGCCTTCATGTTTCCCGAATAATCTTGAACTTGGAAATACTTCTTTATCCCAAGAAGCCAAGCTTCAGCCTCTTGTCCGGTATTTACCTCACCATCAAACGTAGGAGGTTTAGCCTTCTTGAATTCATCTCGAGATCGATCCCTGTGGTGCCTCTTTATCTTTCCCTTGCAAGAAGAAGAGCTTGAATCCCCACTGGATTCTTCTGAGTCAGATGATCTACTAGAAGTCCTTCTTCTTCTTCTCATACTTCTATTACTACCTTCTGGTTTTACTGTACCCTGTCGAGAGTCTATCTTTCTTTGCAAGTCTGTCAAACTCTTCAACATAGCAGCATTCAATTGATGCTGCTCTTCCTAGGCTTTAATCAAGCTTCTCATGGTGGCTGCAATATCTGGCGGAGTCTCTTGAAATCTCCTTCGATTAGACTCTATGTCATCATTTCCAACTCGAACATTTTCCCCCATGGCATCTCGCGCATGCTCGTACAAGTCCCGAGCATCATATCTATCATGGGTTCTCATGGCTGAACCAAGACTCACTTTACCAAACTGCACTATCCAAAATGCTACCTTTGAAGGTAACTATAATTATGCAAAATGTGTTAGTAACACAACTATTAGTTGCATAACATTTATACAAATCATAATTACTTACCTTCTCTTGGAAAAATCATAAAATGACAACTTTTCCCAAAACACAAAAAAAAAATTCTCAAAGAACGATTATCTTAGGGGGACGACGGGGGTCAAGGGGGCTCGCCCCCTTGTGGCCATTTTTCATCTTTCTAGCCTTACAAATCTCACTGAAAAATCCTGCAAAATATTCTCTGTTTCAGCAAAATTTTCACTTGCTGCACCGGAAAAATTTTCAACATTTACCCGTTGTAGCGAAAAAAAAATTGACTTTCACCCGATGTAGCGGCTCCTTCCTCTTTTTCCACCTGTCACCGTAGCGGCTTCAACTTCTTTTTCCATCCGCCTCCGTAGTGGCTCGATTTCTAGTTTCCAGCCACCATTGTGACTCAGTCCTATTTTTCCATCCATCGCCGTAGCGACTTTCTTTTCCTCTCTTAGCTACCACATGTCGGCTCCATCATTCCTTTTCATCTACCGTCGTTATGGATTGAAATTCACTTTATGTTCGCCGCGTAGCGACTTACTTTTCCTTTTCCTGCCACCGCTAATATATCGGAAAACTTTCTGATTTCAACTGGCAACTGAGGCCTGTTCCTTGTCTTTCGCCCGCCGTAATGGAGAACACTTGGACTTTCGCCTGTTGTTGTGGCTCGATCTCCATTTTATTTCTGTCGTTGCGACTGCGTCTTTGCTTCCCAGCTGTAATGTGCAGGCTCCTTCTTCTGCCCCGTGCCACTGCAAACACTTAGAAAATTTTCAATTTTTTTTCCTGCTTTCTTACATTCTTTCGTGTCACTGCACCAGAAGACTTCTCATCTTCTAGCCGTCGTTGCGGCTACATCCTTGGGACCTACCCGGTGTTGTAGATCCCACATCAATTATCAACGGTTGTGGCCATTTGTCTCTCGTTTTCCATCGTTAGGGATTCTCTCTGGGAATCATGCTGCCATAGTGGTTCCCTTTAGATGATGCAGCTGATGTAGCGGCTCTGCTCTAGGTTTCGTAGCCACCACACAGAGGGGAAAATTTTCACACTTAGAAAATTTTCAAAAAAAATTCTCTGTTGGCCTGTGCTCAATAGAGGTTACCCAACCTTTGTTAGTTGATCTTCTTGGCCCATAGAGGCCCCCTGCTGCAACATAAAGCTCTGATACCAATCTGTCACGTCCCTGCCCCTCGACTCAGCGGAGAGGACGTGACTAAACATACTTACCCGGCTAACTAAGCCCCATGAACATAAGGTATAAAATACAATAAAATAAAAGCATACATAGATGCAGGATATCATTCAATAAACAGCGGAAGCAATACATGATATTCACATTCAAGCATTTCACATTTTCATAGTAATTTAATTGCAGAGACAAGATAAACAAGAGATACTTATCTTTAACAGAATCTTGTCTCGCAACCAGCTACGTCACTACAACGTTCCACCCAACCATAGGCCAATGTGCTCATCAATCTCTTAGGAACACTGTCACCCCCGAGCTAGCCATGATTCCACAAGGAATAAGGGGAAACTAGCAAGATCACACGTAGCCAAGGATGCACAAAACTCAACCAAGCCGACATAGTTAGGTTTATCATGCTAACAGGGAGCTGGAAAGGTTGGTTGCTAATCTAGTGAGCTCAATCCATGAGCTATGGAAACCTGCACCAGAACTAGCCTAACTTCTAAAACATCTACACACACCCAACACAAGGAAGCATCCCCTTCTCTGCTACACAATCCCTCGCGCTATGCCTTCCCTTCCAGTGTTATTCAGGGGGTGTAATGAAGAAATACAACCCTCTAGATCTACCTGTGAGGATCCTACACACACTAGGTTTTTCAAGCAAGCTCAGACCCCATTTCCACACCCAAAGACAGTTAAAAGGCCAACAAACAATATGTACACATCAATAACAGTTCTGGATTGAAGGAAAAACACCACAGAGACCAAAATCGGCTATGGAAACTGGGTAGAAACAACTCAGGCTGAGCAACTCGAAATCCAAAGTCGTTTATGGCCCTAACGTGGCTAAAACAACTTCAACAGCACCCAAAATTCATGGCTTGGTTCTCCAACTCGTTGGGCAACACTAAACAATGAATTTCCCCAACCGTGGAGAGTTGGAAACAACACAAAAAATCCCAGGAGTCATCCAAATCACTGATCATTGACAAAAACACTTCCCATCCCTAGGTAAAATGAATAACACAGCAGAGGATGTGAATGGTGAATTCCAGGAGCTTCAAAATCGTGGGGAAGACCAAAAACGTGAATGGTTTCACACATAGGAAGTTCAAACTGCATGAGAGAGATCACGTGAAGTAAAATGGTGAGGATAATATCAAAAACGTGGAAGCATGGTAGAATGGCCTACGTTTTTGGGTTTTTGCTTGCCCAAGGAGTCAAAACGTGTTTCCCAACAACTGATGGCTTCTCCAATTCGAATTTTGGCTGTCATACCTTGCCCATCCCATGCAATAACCAACCCAACCAATTTCTGGCAGTAATAAATGATTGGGTGAATGAGACAAGAAAGGTAGTTGACAGTTTGATGGGTTCTCCCTCTGACATTTGGATTTTCCCCATTGACCCAAAGGTTTGAATATTTCCCCCCCCCTTATCCTTAGGAAATCATGCCCCTTATCATTATTGTTGCATTGATATAGCTGGTTATGGGTATTTTTAATTAAAATGCATATGTACATGTTGTCCATAATTATAACGTTCCTGGCTAGCACAAAATACCATCGGCAACGATTTTAATCGCCGAAACATAAAACGATAATCCATGGTGGCGATTTTAGCCTTTAGCTCCACGCCACGATTAATTACAATATATACATCATATACATTTAATGCAAACGGGGTCAAAACTGGGGTGTTACAACAAGGACTTGATTATGTGTCCTAATATCACATGTTGGGTGTAGTTTCTATTATTGATGGCGAAGGACATTGTGTTAAACAGATAGATGGGTAAGCTCATTTGTCCCTTTAATACAAAAATTGGATGAACGACAAATTTTTTGTGTCATGTTGAGCTCATTCAAAAGTGGTAAATCAGCTAGCTGATAGTTGATAGCTCTTGAACCTGCATCTCCTCACCTTCCCTTGTCTATTGCACCATTGGTATTGGTTCATATCTTGTACAGGTTATACAATTTGTTATCTCATACTGTTGATTGTTGTCACAATCTAGGAACCTAAGCATGTGGCTGATTAAGTTTTTCTTATCCTATATGTTTGTGTATTGATTTCCATCCAAAAGGTTGATACAATACAGTTCTAAATATAGATTGAATAGCAGAACCTCATCTTAGGAAGAGGAAGGTGAAATGACAATGTGAACTTTATGGATGAATTTACCGGTATTTTTTATTAATCTGTCATTTGTGATATTTCTCTCAAAACAAAATTCCTATCAGTGTCGACATTGGCCCGTCACTGGTTTAGAATATTTTGATTGATAGTTATGTTGTTATGAAACAAATATTTGATATCTAGCATAAAATACCATAGTGCACACCATCTATCCCTCTAAACAAAGTCCATTGATATTTTTTCCCATGAACATATATTTTGCACCTTTCTTGATTCATGTTGTGCAAAATTTCTACAAATTTTTCCTACTCTTTTAGTCTATAACTTTTTCTTGCTCTTTTATCCCACTAGTTCTTTCTCACCTCTCTATGTGGATGCCTATATTTCCTTTTCATCGTTATTTTCCAATGTGAACAATTTGTTTTCTTGACATTTATTCCCTGATGAGCATTGTCTATTACAACCAAAGCTTAGTCCTTTTTTTTCTCTTATCCATTTACTGTTGTGATAATTATGTAGGCTGAGCCATGGTTTCCCTCTTAGGCACAAACCGATATCTACTTCCTGCATATTTCCAATGATATACTTGTGCATAGCTCTATTCTTGATTTGAACATGTCAAGAAAATTGCATAGTTTCCATAACAATGGATTAACGACATCGTTTTTGTGTTATTGTGGGCTCATTCAAAAGTGCTAAATCAGCAACCTCACAATTTATAGGCTATAGTTATTGAACCTACATCTCCTCTCCTGCCCTGGTATTTTGCACGTTGTTCTCGGTGCAGATCTTGTGAAAATATAGGTTTTGCAATCTGTTATTTCATACTGTTGGTTTTTTTCACAATCTAAGAAACTAAGCAGGCGATTGATTGAGTTGTTCTTATCCTATCTGTTTGTGTATTGATTTCCATTTAAAATCTTGACACATCACAACTTTCAATGTTCAATTTGGATAGCAGAACCTGCCCTTGTATGCAAGAATATTAAGCATGCCTAAAATGCAAAAGCAATGGGTAGGTTGGAATCTAGGCATGTGTAACAAGTAAGGTTGTTAGCAGGGATCATGGAACACCTTAAAATCCATTTTTCTTATCATTTGAAGACTGTGAATTTTAGTTCAAATTCAAATCCAAACTAAATGGTTTCATTTCAGAGAAGGGCAGTTTCAAACTTTCAAATATTCTTTTTAAATAGATGCTAAGTTTTGGCAACCTATTTCAGTAGATATAGATAAAATTAAATCAAAATGCATTTTTTTCTGTTTTGGTAATTGGAATTTGACATCATTTGAATTTTTTTTAAGCCATGTTTTTTGAGGAAATCATTACTCCAATATCACAAAAAGATGACTTACGTTCCAAAAATCTATTTTGTTAAACGACGATCTCGTTGCTTGAATTAGTTTTGTGCTCATTAGTGATTACATAATTCCTTTGATTTATGCTCATTAGTAATTATATAATTCCTTTGATTTATTACTTCTGGAACTGTTAAGATGCTTATGGGAAAAATATAGCTCAACCAGTTGTTCATGGTTAGAGAGTGGATGAATATTCTTTAATGTTTCTTGTGTTTTTATTAAGCATATGGCTTCTGGAACATGAAAACAGTTGGCATATTTATTATCTGTGTTGTTAATTATCTCAGCAATTGGGAGCCTCGATTGTTTCTGTTGATTATCATTGGTGTTTCACTCATGTAGTCAATGTTGGCACAAAATTAACTTGGAACTGAGGATTTTCTTTTGTTAGCAGGTTCAAGGGGCCTAAAAGGTAATTTAAACCTATTGATCCCTATCTAATTTTGTGTTGTGTTGTTTCATATACTCCCTCTTTTCTGATATGTTGTATAAAACAATAGGTAAACATAGGCCAATAGGAGTGTAATTTTGAGAAACATTAGCCCTATTATTCTAGAGAAAAATTTAACAGTTGTGAGGATGCCATCCCCAATATGGACGTTGTTATTGTAAGTTAGAAGGTTAACTACTTTGAATAGACGCTCCTTTTCCATTATAATGCCATCCATTAATTGTAAATATGGTAAAGAGAGGCCAGTAGGAGTGTAATTTTGAGATTCATTAGTACTGCTATTCTTTAGAAAAACTTAACAACTGTGAGGATGGTAAATGTTATTGTAAGATAGAAGATGTAATTTGAATTAGTCATCCCTTCACCATTATAATGCCATCCTTTTCTTGTTTATTGTATTAGCAATGTTTAAGACCCACATCATTGTGGCCACTATGATATTCTTTCTTGTGGGCACACAGATTACGAATCTATTTAGCAATTTGTTTCATGTGGAAGATTGGCCAACTCTACTGAATATTGTTTAGTAGCTTGAGGTACGTTGTATTCTCATAGTTTCTTGGTTTATGCGTGTGTTTCTTGTGAATGCATTGAGTTGAAAATGATTTCATTTTATCATTTATGTTGTGTTGTATTAAGTTTTTTGATAAAATATGTTGTACCTTAGGATTTGAAAACAAATTTCGCATGCTATTATTGTAAGCATTATTTAATTAAGAAACTAACAAGGAAGAAAATCAAATGGAATAAAGGCCAACTTAAATTGAAGAAGAGGTAATTGGAGAAGGGGTCTACTAGTTGCAAGATGTTGGCCCTGTTGATTTTCTCTTCACTTAGAACCCAAATTTCCTGTGTCACTTTATGTTTGAAATTTGAGCTTTATAGGCAACTTGTTTCCCTGTTTCTTGTTGTAAGAATTGATTCCTTTCAAGTTTGGATCACACCATGGAGGAAATTATTTATGGGAATCTAAATTGATGTGGATCAGATTTATATTTTGAACATGTTTAATTTAAACACTTAAAACACAATGTATTTGTACAAGATGTAAGAGCATGAAAGTAGGTTCCATTAAGTATGTTTGAGATAAAGTGGATGTAGCAGATTTATTGCATACCAACAGGTACAGGGGAAGAAGATGCATATAAAAAAAGATTTTATTATTATTTATGTCATAGAAGAGTACATAATTGTTGTGTCATGTTTTATAATTTTTGAAATAGTTGTTAGAAATAACATAGATCCATCTTAGCATTGATTCTGAATTAAAAGACATGAAGTGGAAGCCTTAATGTTTTTGTATTTCCAGATATTATTTCATAAACCCTGAGGTTTGTGTTTCATCATATTTGATTCATCTTGATGCATAATAGATCTGTGGTTAATATGTAACTATGCTAGTTTATTTATAGTTGTTTAAATATAGTAAGATAGATAATTAATAGATGGGTACTATTTAATAAATATTGAGGTTTGTGCTTCACCAAACTTGATCTTTCATGACGCTTAATATATTTATGGTTATTATGGATATATACAAGTTTATTTATAGTTGTTTAAATATAATAAGATAGATAATTAATAGATGGAATTCTTTTAAAGTTATACATAGCTATCTTCCCCCACCCAGATTGAGCACATCACTTTTCTCTCTACAATGATTCTAATAGTATAATGAGATTATATACAATCCTCACCATATCCTATCTAACCCAAAAGGGTCAGTTGGACTATATACACTTCATACAGGAATCCTCACCATATCTTCTCCAACCCAAAAGGTCAATTGGACTTTATACACTTCATACAGGAATTGCCTCTATAAGTACCTAAGCGTTCATAATCATGAAAGCCATTATTTATTTTAGACTGCTATATTTGATTTTTAGATAATTATGAAAAATCACCTAGTTTAAGTCTAGGATTTTAGAAAAATGATTGAGTAGATATAAAGGAGCCAATCTCGACTCTCAATCACGTGCCAATTTCCAAAGAACAAAACAAAGAGTGAAGCAAGTTTAAGATGCAAAAATGGTTAAATATGAACTGGAAATTTCTATAAGCCAATATTCTCGGATGAAGAGGCTATACATATTACATGATGACTCAAATGGGTTAGATGTTGTGCTATGTTGTTGACAAGAATCGGAAATCTTGTTCAACCTGGATTTCTTAGCTGGCAGACTGATTATAGTTTGAATGAGAGAACAAAACAAAAGAGTGAAGCAAGTTTAAGATGCAAAAAATGGTTAAATCTGAACTATAAATGTCTATATAGTTAATTTGGAAAACATCATGTAATATGTTTTTCCTTTTCATGTGAGAATATTGGCTTATAGGATGATCCTCTCAGTAATTAGGAAATAATTATTATGTCGAAAGGAGATGACATAATGAATTTTAGGGAGCTCATAATAGTAAGTTGTTTGTTTCAACTACATTAAGAGGAATACCAACTATCTGCATAGAATAGAATAGTGTCGGTACCACACTACTTACCATAAATGCAATTGTAGTTCTTGTAGTGGGAAGTGGCTCCTTGAATGGCTCTTTGTACCTCCATCAACATCATGCTCGTTTTACTACTCACATAGTTGTAATAGTATATTAGTAAGGAAGCTTCTGCTCCATAGAAGTACCACACTAGAACACAAGGAGACTTTAAATCCATGCCAATTTTACTGGATTTTCTAAATCCAAACAAAGACAACTTCAACTTGGTACAAGTTTTGAGCAACTTAGGGTAACAATTGGCCTTGGTAAAACAGTTTCAAAACAATTACTTTCAAGTTCCACAGTGTTTCCATTGTCTCTTAACTCATCAAATTTAATAATCTTGTCTAGACTAAAAAGGGATGATTGTGCAAACAAGAAGTTTTTAGAGTTCAACATATTAGCCTTGAATTTACATATATGGACAGGATTAACATTCATTTTTCCACCATTTTACATAAGCAGATCCAAAATTTGACCTTTAAGCATATTTTAAATTAGTATTTTTTTTTTTGGAAAAGCTTGCAGGATCCTCCTCTTAAGATTACAGCCTGGTGAATTTTATTGGAATTTAGGGTTATCACCACCAAAATGATGTGACTTATCTAATTCTTCGCACTCTATACTCTAGTCAATTGTAAAGTCAAAGTAAAGGATGATGATTGGAACTCTACAATGATATTGAAATGGTAACAATTTCTCATGATTTTAAAGGCATTTTTCCTTGGTTTTCAGATATTCACAATCATGTGATTGATTCCCTTGAGGTTTTGATAATACGATATACTATATATGATACATATACCTCTAATATCTATGGATCAAGATATTAATACTAGGCCTTTTGGGTTTCTGTTTTCAATCATTTCAAGGGTGTTCAAAATGTTTCATGTCAAACAGGTGGTTGAACTGAACATTCAGTAGTCAATTAGACTGTTCGATATTTAATTGGCTTCTTGGTTCAGTTCAACCACTGGTTCAAGGGACGACATGTTTGAATTAGCTAATATCGATAATGATGTTTAACATGTGGAGCCTCAAACTTTCTCTCTTCACTGGATTTTATATCATATGCGTAACCCCTTTTCCCTTAACCAAGTATATCTCTCTTAATAGCCTATATGTGACTTACAAGTCTTCTAGCTATAACAATGGCTTATTGATAAGTTTTAGGTAAAACATTTTTACCTCAGTCCAGATCTCTTATCACAGTTGGAACAATAAATGTCCTACAACTGATCTAGAGGATGTTTGGTCATGGAATTCCAGTTGCAATATGTTCTTTGTTCTGAGCTAAAGTTCGTAAGTCTAATCCCAGTTGTAATCTGCTCTTTGAGTTGAATGTGCAAAGTGTTTTTGTTGTTTGATCTCTTTCCTAGCAATAAATCAATTCAATATCTATTTTTGGAGTTCTTTTATTTCAAATTTTCAGTTTGAAAATTGATGCATACAATTTCAACAAAGATATCCAATCCTTCTAGGGTTTAAAGGTTCAACAAACCTCTCATATTCTCCATTTTCTGCATTACTTAACCTCAATGGACCTTCCAACAATTACATAATAGGTAGAAGTGAAACAAGGAGTGCAAATACCCATGGTAAAAACCTCAGGCTTGATGAGGAAGCAAAGCGTGTAAAGACCACGAAGGAAGATACAAACGTATTATCTCTAATAAGAAACATGTGTAGAATGGGAGTTGAGTAAAGAAAATCTTAGCAGATTTATATGGCAGGCACACAATTTGTAAATAATCACAATTCCATGTGATGATTTACTTTTTTTTCCAAGGAAAACCTGGCAGAAAACCCTCCAAGTACTTCCCAATGATATGTGGATGGTAAATGGGTAAAAATTTTGTCCTTGATAAGCCTAACCTCTAGGGGATCAAGAAAACTAAACCTATGACATGTCCAACTTTGGGGGATCTCAAGTCTGGCTCATGACTGCATGAGTTAACCCTCGGGGAAATGTTGATACAATGCCATGTGATGGTGTAAGACTAATTATAGCATTGACTAGTCACTTTGGTTAATAAGTCATGTCTTTTAGTTAGGATGTGTCACTTAATTTACTATTATTATTATTTATTTGATATATTTATGTTCGCTACATAAATAGTGGGATGAAACTAGGGTCTTTCCATAAAAATCTTACAAGCAACCACATAGTTTGTTGTATTTTTTAACAAAAATATATTTATATTAACTTTTAAAGATATCTTTACATACATAGCAGGTGTGCATGTATCTTTTTAAGTATTTGGGGGAATGACAAACATCTAGACAAGAGAGTTGAAAATTTGGACTTGCCTTAATCCGAGCACTAGAGGCTAAGGAACATAGCAGGTGTGCATGCATCCTTTAAGTATTTAGGGGAATGATAGGCATCTAGACAAGAGTGTTGAAAATTTGGGTTGGCCTTAATCCGAGAACTAGAGGCTAAGGATTGGCCTTAATGTGGAGAGACACTTGTTAGTGAGTCCTGGATGCATATAACCTGTCCCAAGATTGAGTTCTAGGGGGAATAAATTCATGTAAGATTGTTGTTGCTTCTACATAGTATTTGTGGTTCACCTATTCCCCCCAAGTGATCTCTTTGTTCAACATAGAATGCTACTCCAACAAGGCATGGAATGAGTGAAAATAAGCTTCAAGGGTGGACATACTCCAATGTTTAACTATAAACTCCTCAGACATATCACTTAAATCATTTAAAATCCATACAAATGAGTTTGAGAATACTCTTAGAGAATGGACAAAATTCCTCTTTGGCTTCTTTTTCAACCAAAATTCTGAGGAAACCCTTCTTCATTCATTACATCAGAGGAGTGTTGCCTCAAAGGGACAATCAAAAGATGATAAGGATGGAATAATATAGGTGACTGCTTCCATGGAAGGCCCTAAACTGCCATGAAACTTCCAAAGGGTTGAACACTGGCTTATTTATGGTGCTCCTTGCCACATAAAACTCAGAACTAGCCAGACTTAAAGTTTAGCTGATTTTTACTGTTTTTATGCTCAAAGTTGGGTTTTGATGCTACTTCTACTTTCAATATCAACCTAGAATTTTCTACAGCCTACTAGTCATTTCTTTTCAGTGGTTGCAATATTACTTTTGGCCACTATTTGTGCTCAAAACTACCTAAAAGATGCCCAGATTTAAGTACTAGGGCATTTTTATGGTGGAATTAAACTCATAACCCAAGATGAAGAGTGTTTACCTCATGAATGATACCCAAAATCGCTATAGGCCTCTTTTCAATGTTTTCATGCCTAGAAAGCACCTAGAATTAGGGATTTAAGACTACTTGTTGTTGTTATTCATGCCCATATCTCAAAGTATATTTCTTACTGCCTTTTGGAGGCTACGACCAGGCACAGAGATGTCAAAATATTTCCAAAAATGTTGTTTTTCAGGCTTTTGCATCGTTGTATTTGTTATAGCTCAAAATAACACATCTATTCCTGTGACCACTTTCCCATGATTTCGTCGCATGTCGACACTTCCATGACGGCACTTCATGAAAGTCACTGAAAGTCACTAAAAAAACACCTAACTTGGAGGACCTATATATTGATTTTTGTAACTCCATTTGACCTCATCTCTGCACCCTTGGAAAGGTATTTCAGTTAGCTAAAACTTTCCACAAGACACCAAAGTCTGAAAATGCCCAAAAATACCCTAAAAATGCGTTTTTTTGTGTATTCGTGACTTTCCTTAAGGCATACCCGCGAATGATACGCGAGTTGCTCTATATCATACCCGCAAATACAAAAAGTTGCTCATATTTGTGACTTTCTGTACTAGCAACCCGCGTATACTTTTCGTATCCGCAACTGTCCAGTTATGCAACTCGTGGATGCCTTTTAAAAATATAAAAAACACGCCTTTTTAATTTCGGTTAGTTTGGGTAGTTATGCAACTGACTTCTTCAGTTGTAACCACTTTGTCTTCGCCCCTAAATCTTCCTTAACCATATAAATAGAGGTAGGGAGGTCCATCAGTGGGGACTGGAATTTCTGCATTGTTATGCTGGAGGAATCAGGACTCTCTTTTCCCACACCTTTGCCCTAGAAGCATTCTCCTTGTGTTGCAAAGCTTGGAGGCTGAGTTCCTTGGAGAAGAGAAGCAGCGGAACCAAATCAAGGTTTCGTGAGGTGCCGAACTTGAAGAGAAGGTATACTTGTACTTGTTTTCAAGATTAATAAAGATGTGATGTCCTTCTTCTTCCCAAATCATTGTTCAATGTGTGATTGAATCTCTGTTTATGATCATATGATGATGTTATTCAGATTATTAGTTCATGTTTATTTTATTATCATTGTTTTATATGTGGTCATAATGGTTTGAGGAAGGTATAATTCATTTTGCAAGTCTCTTGGAGCGAGACGAGCAAGAAGAGGATTGAAGAGAAAGCTTGGACCAGCCTTCAGTTAGTCAGGTGTGGACCTTTCTCATCTCTGAAACTTGCTTATATATGCTTGTTGAAAATTGTGCATCTCTCTTTCAACCCCAGTATGTTGATGGCCTCTTAAACCCTAGCCATAGGATACTTTCCTTTACAACAGAACTGGCGACTCTACTCGGGAGAGCCTTGTCTGTTTGGGGTTTCTCTTGATTTCTTTCAATCTTTTGCATTGTTTCAGGTCTTTCTTGCCACTTAGGAACACTTTATAAGTCTGATAGCACACCTCCCCTGCCTTCTTAAGGCATTTTTTGACCTTTTTGGGAGTTTTTCCACCCATCCGCGACTTGCTTGACTGAACAGTCGCGTGTCTGGTTTGACATACGCGACTTGCTCTATTGTAAACCCGCGTATGATCCGTGACTTGTCTGTTATACAACCCGTGGATGATCATATACGTGACTTGCTGTATTGGCAACCCGCGTATGATCCGCGACTTGTATGTTGTACAACCCGCAGATGCCCCTAAAACAGTGTTTTTTCTCATTTTTGTGATTTTTCTTCTGTTTGTGGGCTGTTGGGTAGGTCTTTTGGGGTCCTTCGTAGGTGCATGACTCTAGGGAGTTAGTGTCATCCTTTTTGCTTGTTCTTTATCTATGTGTTAAGCCTTTTATAGCATTAGGATTTGTTCTTTGCTCTTTCTCCCACCTCCTCTGCTTGGTTTGATTTTTGGCTTATGTTTCTGGTCAGCATATGTCAGTGATCTTTGTTTGATTTCAGAAGCTTGTTGGTGTTGGTTTCCTTCTTCTTTTGTTGTTTAACTTCACCATGCCAAAGTAGTTGACTTGTCTTTTATGCAAGCCTTCCGTCCAAGTAGGGTTTATACTGACTTTAGGGCATTCTAGAGTTTGCTTGGTGGTTGTATAGCAAAGTTCCTTTTGATTTGTTCTTGTTATCTGCATACTTTGCTTTGTAGGTAGTTTTTATTTTTCATTTATAAAATAAAATTAAAAAGAACCTATACTTGTTTTTGCTGCTTGCCCCCCCCACCTCCTTCTTTGGCTTGACCGTTGTTGGACAAGGTACTGAGAAGCCTTTGTTTGTAGGTTTAGATTGATACTTGGGACTTCTTTACCTTTGTTTATGTCAGTCTTTTTTCTCAGTCTCTTCATTCCAGATTTGTTGGCTTATTTAATTTTGTAAGCCTTCTTTTCAAGAAAGGTTGATATCTAACTTTAGGGAAACCTAGGGTTTGTTTGTGGGGTGTAGAGTAGTTGTCTATTTGCTTTGCTTACGGTACTTGCTTGCATTAGTTGATAGGCTGATTTTTCGTTTTCATTTATAAAAGAAAAATACAAAAACACATGTTTGCTTTATATGCATGTAGATTAGGTTTTTAGTCTAGATTGTATAGCATATCATTGTTTTTGAAAAAATATATATATAAAAGAATTTGTTCTTTTGTGGCTTTCAAGTTTCTATTTGAAAAATAAAGAGAATAGTTTTTTCTTTTTGCATTTCATATCTCTTTGCTTAGTCATTTTGTTTCAACTTTGAGTCAAAACACCACATAAGTTTCATGCCATTTACCCTCTGACTAAAAACAACCCTTAAAATAAACGATATAATTTAAAAATTACTAGTAAGTTTTATTTTATAGGGTCATACACCAACTAGCTCAGGCTAGACTTGTGGATTAGGGAGTTTCAACTCTCCACAAGTGTTAAATTCAAACGTAGTTGGCCAATCACTAGGTAAATCCTTGACTTTATCGACTGTATCTGGGAAGCTCCTCTCAAACAGGAGTTAAGCATGACGCCGCGTGGAGGCTTGGACCAAGGAGATAACCCTCTGAATCCTTGTCAAAGCGTAACTCGGGACTTTTACGCATCTGGGGATTCTGTCCTAGACAAAGTTTCGAGCTCAGCTACCCTGCCCATGTGTACGAGTCCAGCTTGCGACTGTCCCCTCGGACTGTTGGTATAGCCAAGGTAGCCTTTAGTCTCTTTGACATCTAGGGTTCATACACAGGTACACCGGATGGTTATTTCTGGTTGACCTTGGACGGACTTGGAAGGTAACCCAGGTAGAAAGTGTGGGAGTGCGTTGGGTGATTCCTCCGCTTGTGCCTAAGAACATCTATAGGGACGCCAAGTAACTTTCTATCAACTTTCTTCTGGAAAGTATATCTTATACATGTTTGTCAGTTTGGCTTTAGGAATTTTTAGTGAGTGCTGTGTGGTTTGTCTGTACTTAGTGTACCTTTAGGTGTGTGCTTTGTAATTTTGGTTGCTTATCAACCTCAGACTTTGTCTCCTGATTTGAAACTATGGCTAACACCCCTTTGAACACCAACCAAGAGATCCCCATGATGGGAACTCCTTGGAATATTCCTCTCACATGGAATGTTGGTGTTCCCTTGATGGCCACCCTGAATCTTCCTGGATTCACCCTAGGGCTACCGGTGTGGTTGTTTTCCACTCCAATTGTCCTAAATGCTCCTAATGCTTCTCAAGTAAGCTCCTTATATCAAGAGCATCAAAACACTGCTTCCCCTTCACCTGTAGTTGATTCTCCTCCTCCTTCTACCTCATGCGGTGAAAGTATTGATACTAGTAACCGACAGTCTAAAAGGAGTAAAAGAAGGAGGAATAGGAAGAAGGCACATAAGCAAGGGGGCACCTGTTCAACCTCTACAAGTCAAGTCGAACCTCACCACCCAGCCTCTGTTGTTCATGCTGGGGGCACCTATCCAACCTATGTAGGTCATGTTGGATCTAAGCACTCAACCTCTGCAAGTCAAGTTGATCTCCACCATCCAGCCTCTATGGTTCATACTGGTGGGATCCTTCCTACCTTTCTAGGTCATGTTGGATCCAGTCACTTAGCCTCTGTGGTTCATGATGAGGGAACCCGTTCAACCTCTGTTGTTCAAGCTGAATCTCCCCATCCAACCTCTGTTGTTCATGTTGGATCCATCCACCTAGCCTCTGTTGTTCATGTTGGGGGCAGACACTCAACTGCTGCAAAGCAGATTGATCCTAACCATTCAACCTTTGTTGTTCATGTTGGTGGTGACCATCCAACCTCTGCAAGCCATGTGGGATCCAGTCTCTCAGCCTCTGTAAGTCATGCTGGGGGTAGTCTCTCAGGCTCTGTGGTTCATGTTGAAGACAATCCATCAGCCACTGTGAGTCATGTTGACACTGTTGAAAAGAATACCCGTTCAAAACACAAGCCCAAGTTTCCTTGTAAGCTTTGTGAGGGAGACCACCTTACTTATAAATTCCCTTCTATCGTGGAGGTGCGAAGAGTTTTGTTTCATGGTCATCCTATTTTTGAACATTCTAAAGTCTCTCAAAAACCAGCTTCTTTTAGTCCGGTTGGACCCAGTCACCCAGCCTCTGTAGTTCATGCTGGGGGCAAACTCTTAGCCTCTACAGGTCATGCTGAGAGCAAACAGTCATCCACTGCTAGTCATGTTGACACAGTTGAGAAAAATGGTCATTCGAAGTGCAAACTTAAGTTCCCTTGTATGCTATGTGAAGGAGATCATCTTACTCACCTGTGCCCTGCTATCGCGGAGGTGCGAAGAGTGTGGTCCAAGACTCAAGATTCTCCTTCTCCTGAACAACCTATAGTTTCTCAACAACCTACTCAGCCTTTGGTTGATCAAGTGGTTGAACCAATATCAGATTTGGTCGATCCCACTCTTCTTTTGAAGAGTGATCCTGATGTGATTGAACCAATGTCATCTTTGGTCAATCCCACTCTCCCTTCGGAGAGTGACTTTCACGAAGCGGTTGAATCGATCCCAGTATCGATCAATCCCACTCTTCCTTTGGAGAGTGAAGTGTCTACTAGTAACATTTTCTTCACTGCCAGTTCAAAACTTACTAAATAGGGGGGCACTGAACTTGTTTCGGATCAACCCCCACCAAGCTCTCGGTTTGCTTCCTTTGATTGGGATAGCATAGTTGAGTCGTGCCTTCCTTCTAATGCACCTTTCCAGATAAAGGTCAAAGTTTAACCATATACGATTGCTCGTTGTATTGTTGATGAAGGAGCCTCAGTTAGTAGTTTGTCTGCTCGTGCTTGGCGAGGCATGGGATCTCCCAGCCTTGTGTCAACTGCTAGTCAGTTACTGGCATTTGATAGAAGAACTTGTATAGCCTTGGGAATTCTTGCTCAAACACCTATTAATTTGGGTGGGAAGACCGTCTTAGTTGACTTCATGGTGATAGAAGACCCCTTGGACTTTAATATGCTCCTTGGACGTGATTATGTCTATGCCATGCAAGCTGTGGTGTCAACATTCTTTCATGTGATGTACTTTAATCATGGCGAAGAAATTGTCACTATCGATCAGTTGGATTTTCTTGATCCGTCTCCTGACCCAACTAGAGACCAGGTCTTTCCTTTATTGATTCCAAGTGTTTCTATAGACACTACCCCGCCACAGGTGAACTATGTGGCCTTTTGTCCTTTGTGTTCAATTGCTACTGAGAAGCAGCCCCTATTTTCATGCTTACCTTCTCGGGACTTGGTCCCAACAGTTGAACGGGTGAGTCATCCTATACAGACTGTAGAGCCTTCTCTCCAATCTGTCAATCCATTTGAAATTTTAGACATGTGTCCTATCTCGGATGATCTCCTTCTTTTGGATGAAGTCTTCCTTGAGTATTTGATACAGTCTGATCTTCTTTTGGATGTTGGTTCAGTTGTGACTAAGTCTAACCCTGATTTTCCTAGTAAGCCTGAAATTTCTTCTTATGTTGGTCTTGTTGAGTCTCTTGACTCTTCCTTTGAACCGCAAATCAGTGATCCTGATGAGTTTGATTTTTCTTATGAATTTTTCAACTCCTGTGATACTAAGTTTGTTCCTGTAGACTCTGTATTCCTTGTTGATTTTTGCTCCCCTTCTGAGGTTGATCTTGAAGATTATAAACCCTCGAGCCTTGGTTCTATAGAATCCTCTTCGGTTGATTCTGCCTTGACTTTACCTTTTGTAGAAGTTAGCAAAGCCACATGTGTTTCTGCCAAAGTGACTCGCCTCGGATCTTTTCTTCTAAATATGATCCTGATGTTATTGTTTCTTGGAGACAGGATTTGTAGTTGGGTTCACAACTGTTTACTAGCCTCACCTTGTTGTTCAAGTCGTAATTGCATTTGCATGTATCCTGCTCGCGCTTTTGAGCCTGATGCCGGCTTCCACGCTTTTAGCTCGTTGTATAAACTCTCATCTTTGTTCTCATTATCACCCATCCTTGTATCGTTTTTCCTTTGCAACTTGACACCTTTTACCCAGAGGAGACGTTCCTCGAGTGTCCTTATCTTGCTCACTTTCCTTGCATTATGCATAGGTTTGTTCCTTACGCTTGGAACTAGTTTCGCCTGCCTATGACACTCGTCTCCTCGCATTTAGAGCATTCTTTCTGCTCTCCTTCGAGCTCGTTAAAAACAGTAAGGAGGCCGTGAGTTGAATTTTCTGGACTCATTAAAACTTCACGGGAAAGATATTGAGTTTCTTTAGGCCCAGGTCTGACTCCTCAAAATAGACTTGACTACCGAGTAAACTTGTTCGTTCAGGCTCGTTAAGAATATGTGAATGGGCGTCCACATTGGTGGTAGGTTATCGGTTTCTCAGACCATGTGGAATAATACGAGAAAGGATCCCTCTGTTTTCTTTTGAATTGAGAAGAGTATTCTCAGGCATAGATTTATCTCTTTTCCGGACCTGAGGGACTAAACTTATGGAAAAGGATCCCCCGGTATGAGCTTAATTTTCTCTTTTTCGTGCTCTGGACCAAAACATGAAAAAGATTTCGAGTGTACTTAATGTCTTTGTCATGCTCGTTAAACCCTAAAGAACAAAGCATCGATTTTATTGTTGTAAGCCCCATTTCTCGTAATCAAATGGATCTTTCCGAGTGATCTTGCCTTCCTTCGCACTTGTAAAACTCAGGCTATATGCTTCTTTTGAAGGAGCGTTGGGTAGGTGGTAATTTAACCTTTTTCGGACCTTCCTGACTAAGTACGAAAAAGGTGCGCCTTTTCTTCTTCAGAAGTTAAGAGAGTTCTTCTTTGGTTTTTTTTATACTTTTTCGGCCTCAGGAGACTAAATTGTACGAAAAAGGACCCCCCTGGAGTCTTCTTTGGAGTTTTTAGACTCTCTAAACTATGAAAACACCGTCGAGCATGTACTAGTTCGGGCTCGTAAAATCCACGAATCAGTGCTTTATCAAGCATTCTTCTTTCTTTTCTTCGAGCTTGCCAAAAATGAAGATGGTCCCGAGTTTGCTTTCTTGGACTCGTTAAACCTTTACAAGAAAGAGGGGAAGGGAAGTTCATTCACATGTTTTTTACATCATGGCAGCAAGTCTTGTTTCCTTGAACAAAGCACCAGTTTTGAGTCTATCAACAATTAGGTCCTAGTATTTTGACCTTATCCTGATTCAGAGTTTCTTACTCCTCTAGTTGGTCTCTTTTCCAATTATATGGGGAATCTGTCAATGTCTCCTACATTGCGGATTTGTTTCGTTGGTCCTTTTGTGTCAAAAGCTGCCTAAGTCACTTTTTGTGTCATGCTCACTGTTCAAGGATTAAACCTTTGTCGGCCATTCTGCAGTTGCCTTGACCTTTTGTGTCGGCCAATCCCTGGTATCAGTTCATTACAGCATGTCTTCATCGTTCCTTGTCGTGAAACTCAGTACCAATTCCAGATCCAATTAGTCTTTGCCTTACCTCATGTTGGATGATGAAGGATGCCTTAATGCCTTCCTTCCAACGGATCTCTTCCTATCGACGACAACACATCTTTCTCTGGGAACGAGATTTAGAGTTTATGACAGTACCTTGGGGATTGTTGTCATCAGTGGCAATTTCCCTCGCTATTGGGTCGTGGGGATACCTTAATGTCTCCTACTCGATGGATTCTCCAAGTGTTCGACTTCAAGTCCTTGTAATCACACTTGTTAGAATGTGCTAGGTACCTTGGGGAACATTTTCATTAATGGTGGTTTCCCTCGTGTTTGTTAACGGTTTTCATCATTGACCGGTAATCAAATGGTTTCCTCCATGTTCGACTTCAACTCATTTATTCGCATGGTTAGGATTCATACCTTTGTTGGGTGGTTTGGATTGAAGACCTTGGGCCAACAGTAGCATCCTCATTTTTCTATTGCCCAAGTTGCGCAAGACCTTGTTACATTTTATATGACATTTTTCTGAGACATAGATCCACCTTGTATTTTTGTGGCTATGATCGATTGTTGAGCATGGATCCACCTTGTTCATTTGTGGCCATGACTCCTTTAGATTTGATATGGCACCTTTTTGCATATTGAGCGACCATGATAGTTTCATCAGTTATACATATGTTGGATCCGCTTGTATCTTTATGGAGATGTTTTTTATATGGACTTGTATGTCCCAAAGATCAGTTTTTCTGACATTTATCTCTCTTACAGGTACCTTCATTCGAGCCTTTTGATCTTGGATTCTCTGCTCTCTCCATACTCAGCTGTTTCCTTTATAATGTATTTCGGCTATCGTCTTCCACTCTAACCTCACACATTAGGGGGCATCTGTTATAGCTCAAAATGACACATCTCTGCCTGTGACCACTTTCCCATGATTTCGTCGCATGTCGACACTTCCATGACGGCACTTCATGAAAGTCACTGAAAGTCACTAAAAAAACACCTAACTTGGAGGACCTATATCTTGAGTTCTATAACTCTTTTTGACCTCATCTCTACACCGTTGGAAATTTATTTCAGTTAGCTAAAACTTTCTAGAAGACACCAAAGTCTGAAAATGCCCAGAAATACCCTAAAAATGAGTTTTTGTGTATTCACGACTTTCCTTAAGGGATACCCGCGAATGATACGCGAGTTGCTCTATATCATACCCGTGAATACAAAAATTTGCTTATATTTGCGACTTTCTGTACTAGAAACCCACATATACTTTTCATATCCATGACTGTCCAGTTATGCAACTCGTGGATTCCTTTTAAAAATATAAAAAACACGCCTTTTGAATTTCGGTTAGTTTGGGTAGTTATGCAACTGACTTCTTCAGTTGTAACCACTTTGTCTTCGCCCCTAACTCTTCCTTAACCATATAAATAGAGGTAGGGAGTTCCATGAGTGGGGACTAGAATTTCTACATTGTTATGCTGGAGGAATCGGGACTCTCTTTGCCCACACCTTTGCCCTAGAAGCATTCTCCTTGTGTTGCAGAGCTTGGAGGCTGAGTTCCTTGGAGAAGAGAAGTAGCATAACCGGATCAAGGTTTCGTGAGGTGCCGAACTTGAAGAGAAGGTATACTTGTACTTGTTTTCAAGATTAATAAAGATGTGATGTCCTTCTTCTTCCCAAATCATTGTTCAATGTGTGATTGAATCTCTGTTTATGATCATATGATGATGTTATTCAGATTATTAGTTCATGTTTATTTGATTATCATTGTTTTATATGTGTTCATAATGGTTTGAGGAAGGTATAATTCATTTTGCAGGTCTCTTGGAGCGAGAGGAGCGAGAAGAGGATTGAAGAGAAAGCTTGGACCAGCCTTCAGTTAGTTAGGTGTGGAACTTTCTCATCTCTGAAACTTGCTTATATATGCTTGTTGAACATTGTGCATCTCTCTTTCAACCCCAGTATGTTGATGGCCTCTTAAACCCTAGCCATAGGATACTTTCCTTTACAACAGTATTGTAGACCTAACAACTTATATTATTGTTTCATGATTGTTTGAGTGATAAAAAAGAGCCCTAATGTGCCCAGAGTTTAACATGGTGGATTTTTACTGCTAATTCTAGTCAAATGTGTGCCCAGGGATCAGAACCTCCATAAGACTACCTAGAAGTGTCTAAGATGCACCTATATTTAAGAATTAGGGTGGTTACATGATGTTTGATGGATGAAACAATGCCCAGGATCACTGTTTAAGGATGTTAGGAGATTGGGACATACCCAAAACTTCCCACGAGGTCGATTCAACCCAGAGGAACCGCCCAGATTTTCACTTTTCACCTATGTTTATACTGTTTGATGACTTTTGTCACTATCATGGCTTCCAAAACTAAACCAGAATTGCTTTCTAGGATTTGAAGTTTTGACCCAATGTTGTCAGTAGTGAATATATTCCCCTTTTCCATTTCCAGAAGATCTAAGAATCAGACCAGCATTCCTCTGAAAACATAAGGTGAACACCCTATGCAAATAGGAGGGTAACAAGAGGGAATCCTATGTTTAGGAGGAAAAATTTCCTAGCCTGTCACCCTAGGGATTCCTATTGTTTTGTACTGGGTTTGCAACTAGGATCCAAGGTGCATAAGAATCAATCCTAACTGCCAGTGAATATATTTGAAACATTGTTTTCATATGTGAAGGGGAAAGATGATGAATTTTAATTCAATTCTCAGTCCCAGACAATAATTCTTCAATCATTTATTTTATCTCACAATTTCATTCCCTAATAAATATTCATTTGTAGCATAAACAAAAGCAAGGATCACTGAAAGATAACCATGCGCAAGAGACACAAATATGTATCCAGGGAAACCCAAACAGGATAAAACTTGGCAAAATTTTCTCAGAAAAAATTTCTCTCGTACAAGAACAATACCAATAATGAAGATTAATCCCTATCACAAGAGTGTGCTCTTCTTCCATAAGAAACCCTAGCAAACTTTTGGGAGAGATATAGATAATAAAATAAACCCAAAATTACTTCTAGTGATCTTGAATTTTCCTCCTTGAGAAGTGCAGATAATCTATCCCAAGCTTCAGTTCTAGGGGGAAGAAATTATTGTAAGATTGTTGTTGCTTCTACAGATTATTTCTGTTTTACCCTATTCCCCCTAAGTAAATTTACAGATTGTACAGCCTTGTGGGTCTAGTATAGGCCTCCCTAGTTATGCCTGTCTTGGATTTCATTTAGACAATCGATCAAAACAGGATGAATTTATCCAATCCATTTTTGTGTATCTCTCAGGGAGATCTAACTGGTTAGAATTTTTTTGGTGTGTGCAGGACTTTGGTTGGATGCAGATTATGGAGTTGTTACCATAACCACAGTCTTTTAATACTGTAAATTTTTTTCTGCTACAGGCCTTGGCCTTGTCTTTTTCCCTTGAAGTTGGAGAGAAAACTCTCTCAGAAACGATACCACTTGATTAGCAGTATTGGAGGGGTTGGATTCCTTATATTAGGTTGTTCCTCACTAACTAGAGTTTCTAAAATATGAATTTGGGAAGCAAGTTCAAGACTCTAGAAACAATGGGTTTTTCTTTTATGGAACTGAAGTAGAGGGAGTGTCAAGCTCTGAATAACAAATCCTAGTCCTGACCCAAAATGTCTCAACAATTCTGGTCTCCACCAGAATAATTTCCCACACATCCTCTATTAATTTACAGTCAAGAAAAGCATGCTTGGATGTTTCTATTTTAGATTCACAAAGTACACATTGATGATCGATAGATCCCTATTTTCTTTAGATTCTTAGCTGTCAAAAGTTTTTGATGGTTTAATGGTCAAAAGATGGTGTTTACCTTTTGCAAGGAATCCTTTGCCCAAATGTAATTATGATATTTATGTCAGGGATATTGTATCTTCATGGTATAGAAATATCTGGATTCCCCTCAGATTATATTGTCTGGATGGTTCGTCGTAGTTGGAACTTGGCCTTACATTGGTGACAAAAGGAGCTAACATTATTTGTATCACATTAGGAGGCATCTTTAGTGCTCTGTTTGATTTCCGACTTAACCACCTGAGGTATTCATCATCCCATACTAGATCTGACATGTGGGTAAGCTACCGGGCCTTAAACGATGCTTGCTTATTATGGAAATTTATACTTTCTTGCACATTTGGCCTGGCAGGAATTATATCCTCCTCCCACAGTAGGATACTCTTTAGTCCTGACACAGATTTCTTCTTTACATATTATGGAATATTATACTCTCTTGCACGGTTGTCTTGGAAATAATTATATCCTCCCACAACAGGATACTTTCATGTCTAGAAACATAGTTTCCTTCATTATCAGTCACAATTCGCTCAACATGTTCTTGCCCCACCTTCAAGACACTGACTCAAATGACTCACAAAGGAGTTTGATATTCTTTACCTGGTTGAATGGGTCAGCAGATTTGGGGAACATTGTGCAATCGGGGTAATAGTTGAGGATTCGCAGAACCAATGTGTTGTTAATGCCAACCTTCTGTAGTTGGGTCTAGGTGATGAGTTTGATGCAATAAAACCACCCTAATTTTGGCTTTTTAACTGAAGGTATCAATTGTGGATTTTAACAAAATGGCTCACTTGTAGCTTTATGACTAGAGGTCTTATGGATGTAATACTTCTAGGTTGATATGTTGCATCTTTGGTTAAAGGGGTTTCTAGTTTTGAATTTTGGAAATATTTCACTTTTAAGATTTGTTGAAGCTAGCACTTGTTAATTGCTTAACAACATCTCAACTCATAATTAGTTAGTGTTTGTTGTCTAATAACATTGATACTCACAATTAGTTGAGAAACCAACCTTATTTCTAACTAGCACTTATCAATTGTCCAAAAAAACATTGGTGACAGCCAATGAAGTAACATGTCCCCTTATACTAAATTTTTAAATATTGCAAGGCTAATTTCCAATAACATTGATGGCAACCAATTTAGCAAAAAGTTCCTTTGTACTAATATTTAAAGAATTTATATTTCCAAATTCTTTAAATATGTTTTTTTTTCTCTTTTCGAAACTCCTTTTGGAAATTCCCTTTATATTGGGTTCACAATAATTAGAGGCAGCACGCCTGTGGAATTGACCTTGTGATGTTAGTATTGTGTGATCAATAAGCACCATGTAATGTTGTTGCTGTGGTATTTAGAATGTTTGGATTGGACTGATAGTTGGATCTGATCCAATGGTTCATATCTCTGCAGCAATAGCATTAAATGCTAATTGAATGCAGTAGTGATGGCTATTCTCACTGCTAGTATGACAACTGAATTATTATGATAGGTTTTGATTTTTGAAAATTTACTGAATTATTATGATAGGTTTTTCTTATAAAAAATTTATTGACAATCTAACAAATGAATTATCATGATAGATTTTGTTTATAGAAGGTTTTGCTTATAGAAATTCTATTGACAGTCTCGCAACTAAATTATGATCATCTTACAAGGTTTGTTATATAGAGTATGCCTTTAACAAGTTCAATATATTATAATCATTGATGAATGTGAATATTTTGAGGGCCATACCTTATTTTGTTGGGTCGTGGGCTATACCTTATTCTTAATGGTAATGTCCTTTATCTTAAATGTGTATACAAATTCTAGGGACATTAGAATTCAGATTACCATTCATCAATTTAGAGATAGGGTTTCAATGTTAAACTTATAAGTCTTGGGTCATAGTTTTAGGGTTAGGGTTTGAGTCTTCACTTGTAAGTTTTTTTAATTGTTTTTTCATGTCCAAAGTATGTTGAAAAATGTAACTTCCGAAGATATTATTATTTTAATTTTATTGTATTAGTGTTATACCTCCTTCGGGGGATCTTATTGATGTATTTGGTCATGTAAAATTCATTAAAAGAGTCAATGTAAACACTCATTGTAAGTCGGACCAATATAAATTGATAATGTGTTATTGTACTAATCTTATATAATTTTTCTCATGCAGGCTTCACTTCTCATTTCTATATCGATTTGGAATTTCAATTTATGAATATTAAGTAAGATGTCAAACATGGATTATGGAAAGAAAAAATAAAACATCAAGACAAAAGGATGTAATATCATATTTTCGAAAGTCTCAATCCAATAATCCACATCCTATTTATGCTTTAAGCTCTCTTACGAAATGTATTGGTGAGACATATGTCAATACTTTTGAGAATGCATCCACAATCCATACACTGCATGGTAGAATACATTCCTATAGTGATCAAAGTGAGACAAATGCATTTTCATCTGAAATCGGTAGTTCAAATGTTGAATATTTTTCCTTGCAAGGTGACACAGTGCATTCACATAAAAGGAAAAAGGGCCAATGGGACATAGGGAGAAAATTAAAATTTGATTGGGTCTCAAGATGCCCATTTATTGAACCAATACCTCCAGCAAATGAGAATGAGACCTCATGAGAAGTTAAATGCATTTCATGTACTTGGAAACTTGGAAAGGTAGTAAAATTGCAGATGAAGTTAGACACAATAGAGAAGCATGTTGGAAAGGTGTATGATAAGAAAGTTTCAAATGATGAAAATAAATCTACTTCCAGATGGAAATCTATTAGTCAATGTCGACATCTCCAATTCGAAGAGGAATATAATAAATTCTTACTAAATAAGAAAAAACTTGAGGAAAGTGGAGGAACCATCACATCTCAATTTGGAAAGATGATGGAAACAAATTTGTTATCAAAGATGATACAATTAAGCATTTTATTTCACCTCTTATCCAATAGTTGACCAATGACAGATTATCCAAAAATGATGAAATACTTATCTTTTCTTCAATTGCCAAATTTTTCATCTTCTTATTGGTCTTTATCGAGTGGTTGGGAATGGGGAAAATATCTAGCTAGCGTAGAAAAGGACGACGTGAAAGAGAAGATTGCAAATGCTACATTTATGTCACTGTATTTGGATGAAGTTACAACTATTGATAATACTTCATGGATTTGCATGAGCATTTATATACTCAATGGCCATATCAAACATTCCTATCTACTTGGAATTCATAAAATGACCAAAAGTTCTACAGCAGAAAATATTTATGAACTTGTTATTGATAGTTTGAAGGAAATTGGTGGTTTGGATCATTTCATGATTGCAAAAAAATGGGTATGTGTTGGAGCAGATGGAGCATCAGTAATGCAAGGACAAAGGAATGGACTTTGTTCTAGACTGCAACTCTCAGCTTCACCATATATTCTTAGTATTCAGTGTATGGCTCATAGGATGAATATTGCATTTAAAATAGTGAGCAACTTTTCATTCGTTTCAAAGGTTGAATATCTTAAACGTGAGGTTCATGCATACTTTCATCGGAGTCCCAAACGATTTTTAGAGTTTAAATTTTTTTCTAATGGTGTTACAAATGGAAAAAAACTATTAAAAGATGTTGATACAAGATAGATCTCACTAAAGACCAGCTGAAACACTATTCAATGAATATGCATCCTTGGTAGGGGTGATGTATGAACATCATTCAAGTGTAGAAAAATATCAAACTCTTATATTTTTATTAACTGATATAGAGACATTATTAACATTGACTTGAATTCTTCATATGCTTCATGAAATGAATAACCTCATGAAGATGGCTCAAAGTTGCACGATGTATATTGTTGAATACACAAGAGCAAGAAAATTAACATGTCTTGCATTGGATAATTTGTATATTATGGCAGAATTTTTTACAGGTCTAACATTTACAAATTGGAGTAAGATAATCAATACAAAAAATGATGATTTTTTTTTTAAGTTTGATGAGAAAAGGATGCTATGTCTGGAAGTTTGTGGGCATATGGTTCGCTTTTATTATAATGATAAGATAGGAAGATCCACTAAAATGTGCCCCATGTCAAGAGAACGATTTCATGATGTTTTAATTTTAGTGAGATGCAACTTGATAGAAATTGAAAACTCACTATCATCGGAGATAAGAGAACAGTTTCCTCAATATGAATTGTTGGAGGCCATGTCTATCGTATACCCTCAATATTGGAACCATAGTCAACATTCAAATACTTTAAAGGTTGACTTTATAGAGAAATGCAATATTTTGCAGAGCCATTTTTGTCGAGAGGTCAAGATACAAGGAGAACATATTCAAGGTATTTTAGATCGAGAAAAAATGATAGATCAAGCTCAATGCTTTGCTACAACAATGTGGGACCAATTTTCTTCATTGGATAATAAAGAATATGGTGTAATTACAAGATTATGGACTAAGATCAGTGGTAGTGAAATGCTACGGCAAAGAATGTCAGAATATTTCAAATTAGCAGATTTATGTCAAACCATGATTTTGGGATCAATGGAGGATGAGAGTTGTTTAGTGCACTGACATTCTTGAAGTCAAAGTTGAGGAACAAGCTTGATAAAAAAGTGGATACATGCTTAAGATTTTATGTAACAAAGTATGAGGTTGACAATTTTCGATATGAAAGAGCATTAGCTCTTTGGCAATCATATCATGAAAGAAGGGGAGAAAACAATATAACAAATTTCTATAATAAACTTGATGTGGAACATAATGTTTTGGATGATCATAATGACGGTTCATCTGGAGAAGGTCGTGTTTAGAATGTCAAAAATGAGGACCAGGGCCAAAATGTGAATTGGAAAATGAATTTCACCTAAGATTGTATATGATCTAATACACATGAGGGACTCTTGAGTCTTATTTTGCTCAAGGTGTTCCATGTACCCTTGTTGGTGATCACGATATGTGAATTTGAGGTTGTGTTTTAGGTAAAAATAGACTCTTCATTGTATTTTTTTTTGTAACATTGATTATTTGAGCTACATCACCTTCATGCAACTTATTTTAATATTGATGTTTCGATATTTATCTCTTACATTGTCTCTTTCTTGTATGTGAGAGGAAATAAAGATGGAATTTGAGAAAGCTAGGCCTAGGAGCTATCTCTTCACATAGATAGTGTCCTAACATTAAAGGATAAATAACTAATTTGACAACACTTTCGCTAAGCAATAATGGGATCATTCAAGTACATGAAACCATGTTGTTGTTTAGCATGAATATATTGACAATTTTTTATGTTTTTTTTATTGCTTTTGTTTGAACCATTTTGTCGATTTTTGAAGTTTGTGTGTATTTTGGTTAAATATTGTGTTGGTCCCTTGAATGCTTCTAGTTCTCATTTGATGCTTGATTTAACCCTTTGTTGTAGCTTGAAATAAGATTGGTTTTAGTTGATTTCCATTGATTCAGGGTTTGAGAAAAGATGTTCTTATTACCTTTTAAATGCATGAATTAATTGTCTTCACTTTTTCGAATCTTGATTCTTTAATGTTGATTGTAGATTTTCTTTGTAAATACTTATCGTTATTCAAAAAAATAAATGAGCTCTACATAGCTAAGAGAAGAGAAAAATGTTCTATGCACTAGGTTCCTATGCATTGATCATAGGATACCTATTGGCATGAGACCAACATTCATCTAATGCAATAATCATACTGGCATAATTGCAATGCATAATTTAATTAGCCTCCATGACCACAATTGGCTAGTGGAGGCCAAGATCAAGCATAATGTTTGTTTCTATCAGTTTATCGGTTTGTCAAGATTCAAGTCCCCACATGTCCGTTGGACCATTAAGGGATGAGATAACAAGTGGAGTCCCCACTTGCCCTGAATCTAGTCAGTGCAGTTGTGTTTCACTGACACCTTCTAGTTGTGACTCGTGAGTCTACATGTTTTGTTGTTAATGATGTGATTCATGTTATTTGACTAATGTTGTTGTTACTCTATTTTTGAAGTAGGTTGAAAAGTCTATATGGTAGCAAGATAGTTATATGTCAATTTGAGGTTGCATTTAAGGTAAAAATAGATTCTATATTTTCTGTTGTTTATTGTAACATTGATGATTGGGACTTCATTTCCTTGATGTTAGTTATTTAAGATTGATGTTTAATATTTAACTATTACATTGTCTTTCTTGTTTATGAAAAGAAACGTAGTTGGAGTTTTGCAAACTTGGGCCCTATCTTTTCAGATAGGTAGTGTCCTAACTTTCAAAGAAACAATTTAAATCTGAAAGAAAAGAGTGTTGGTGCATTCCACACATATAGCCTCATGTCTCTTGATCACAAGTAATAGTATTTATGCCTCCATTTTTAAATATAACCTTTCTTTGTCCTAACTTCTATGATCTCATATTGGAAAATTAAATCATCTCCTATTATAAACTTCTCTATACATCCATAAATATGTTCTTATGTTGTACTGGATCAATTGTAGATTTTGAATTTCAACATAATGTGTGTGGAAGGTCCATAAATGCCTAGGGTATATTGATACTATCATTTTTATCGCAAGGGAGGTATGTTCCTTTTATATCAAGCATCCCTTGTTTTTAGGTTTTCATTTTGATTAAAGTCCAATTTTCATCATATTCTAGTGCTAGGTTTCTTTTAATGAGGCATGTTAAGAAACTTAATGAAGTTTGAACAATTAATGATGAGGAGTTCTTAGAGTGATTATGTTTTCCATTTTTTCATTGTAGGTTCAATTGAAAGCAAAGAAGAGGCTTTACAATATGATTAAATTTTTGCATGAAGGTAATATTCCTTGATACTCTTTGTATTTGATCCATAGTTTGGTGTCAAGGGATATTCCCTTTTCCACATCTGCAATGACAAGAAGAAATGATAGAAAGGTTCTTAGCAATCTCATTTACTACATTGGTAGTTGGTGCCATATCTTATTCAACTTGTTCTTCCATAGTTGTAGGTGAGTTTGATTGTTGTCTATAAACATATTTACGTGTTGGTTCTTCTGCTTTCTCTAATTTATTGCTTTTAAATTCCTCCACTTCACTCTCAGTTACTCCACTGATGGTTGTAACATCTAAAATTATATTACTCTTTCAAAAGCAGTTATGTATGAGAATTTATGCAGTTCTCCATAAGATACAATTAGGTCTTCTTCTGATGCATTGTCCTGTGTCTGAATGGTATTTGAAACTTATGTGTGTACATTGATATATGGATATTCCTATGGTTCTTCATGTTTTTCTTCTAGAGATGGATATGAGGTTAAAGGTTACTCATATGCAGTTGTAGTTTTGGTCTTTTATGAATTTTTCCCGTTGTCCTTTTCATGGTCTACATCCTTATCTTGTGTTATCGTATCAATGAGAAAATAATTGGCCTCTTTTGTTGCAGCATTAGCCAGAGCTCTATTGGATTCTTTATCATGTTCTTCCACTACTTCCAAGTCTAATAGTTTTGCATTGTCTCTTGTTGGGAGGCTATCAAAAATTTTGGTTATTGCAATGCTAGCTAGATTACTGTATGATTCCTTATGTTGTTGTTATGAACCTTGACACAATATTGTTTGATGTTGTTATGGTTTTCGGTTCTTTTACAGTTTCAAAACCATTACTTTCAAGTTCCACAAATTTTGCATTATCTATTACTTCATCAGTAGTTGTAATATCTATCTCTGTTATTGCATATATGCCAAGTGTTATGTTGCATTCTTCATGTGGCTCTTCCAATATCATTGTTTGTTTTTCTACCAATGCATCATCCTCTGTGTAGAAGGTCTCAACAAGTTCTGGTGGTGTATATATGGCATGAATTGTGTTTTCTTCATAACAATTTTCTTTCAAAAATAGAGATGAAACACTTTCATGTTACTCAGCATCTGTGCTCTCTTTCTTTTTTAACTTCCTTGCATTCAAATTCCATAATTTCTTCCACTTTTTCTACTATGTTAGTAGCTAGAACATCTTCCTTACTTATTGTATTTATGGATGAAGTTATGCAAGTTTCTACTTGATGGAATTCTATCGATGCTGATGTATGTGGGTTTTATACTAGAAGAGAATTTGGCTATGCCAAGTATATTGTAAAGTGTTGGAACTGTAACAACCCTAGACATAAGACTTCGGAATGTAGATGTTTTTCATCAAGAGATTGTAGGCAAAAGGTTCATCAAAGTTTGGATAAGGAAATAGCTATCTCAAGCCCATGAAAACAATTTGTTCAAAGAGGAGAATGAACAAGTCTTCATTACACAACTAGATAAAGACCAGGTATATCCAGATGATAGTATTCCTATAACACCCTGGTTTTGACCCCATTTGCATTAAATGTATATGATGTAAATATTGTAATTAATCATGGTGTGGAGCTAAAGGAAAAACCCCCACCATTGATTTATCATTTTATGTTTCAGCGATTAAAATCGATGTCGATGGTATTTTGTGCTAGCGGGCACATTATAATTTTGGACATCATGTAAATATGTAATCTAATTAAATACCCACAACCAGTTATGTCAATGCAACATTAAAAGAGATGGGGGCATGATTTCCTAAGGATAAGGGGGAGGGGTATTCAAAACTTTGGGCCAATGGGGAAAAGCCAAATGTCAAAGGGAGAACCCATCAAACTGTCAACTACCCATTTTTTCTTTTGTTCCCAATCATTTAATTCTACCAGAAATTGGTTGGGTTAGTTATTGCATGAGAATGGGCAAGGTATGGGAGTCAGAAATTCGAATTTGGGGAAGCACCCATTTTTGGGAAAACATTTTTTTATTTTTGGGGCAAGTTAACACCCAAAAAATCATGCCCATTTGGTGGCTCATCCACGTCCTCCATTTATTCATGTAGGGGAAGCTTGGAGAGCTCTTTTTCCTCCACGACTTTGGTCTGTTTTTTTTCCCCTTCATGTTGGGGGATCCTGGGCGTTTTTCTCCCCCATCATTCATCCATGTTAGGGATGTCTCAAGCATATGGGAGTAAACTGTGTGTGGCATTCACATTTTTTGTCTCATGTGTGTGTTTTCCCTCACGTGGGCAGTCGTTTTCTTCATTTTTCCCAGGCTGGGAAATCATTTTTGGAATGATCATTGGTTGGGTTGCCTCCCCCACAATTTTGCTGCATTTCCTCATTGTTTTCCAAGTTGGAAATCATTTTTGGTAATGCCCATCAAGTGGGAGAAGAGACCCATGATTTTTGGGTGTTATTGAGTATGTTTTCCCACGTGAATTCCATAAACATTTATGGAAATTGAATTGTTGTTAGGGGGTTGTTTTACCTATCTTGACAATTTGTTTTGTTGCCCAAATTGTTTTTCCTCAAACCCATAAATTATATTGTGTCAGTCTGTTGTAGTTCCCTTATTCCTGGTGGGAATCATGCCCAGCTCGGGGGTGGTAGTGCTGCTGAGAGATTGATTAGCACACTGGACTATGGTTGGGTGGAATGTTGCAACAATGTAGTTGGTTGCGGGACAAGCTTCTTTCAAGATAAGTATTCTTGTGTATTTTATCTCTGCAACTGTATTTGTTTATGAAATAATATGAACCTACTGAATGCTTGAATGGAATGTGTTTTTCTTCCGTTTTATGTTAATGATTTATGCATCTGTGTATACTTTTAAGTTCAATGCATTTTTATATTACGTTCATGGGGCTTATATTGCCCAGATTGATAGCAGCATAGTCGCATCCTCTCTCTGGTAGAAGGGCGGGGATATGACAGTGCGCTATCAGAGCTCATGTTGCAGCTTTGGGCCTCAATGGACTAGAAGATGGACAATGACAAAGGTAGGATTACCCTCTATTGAGCACAGGCCAACGAAAAAATTTCTAAGTGTTGACTGTGTCAGCTCAGTTAGCTGATTTGAGCCGACACATGTCGGCTGAGTTGGACAAGTCGATCCGATGAAGCTCACAGCAACAATGTCAGCTACAGCTCAAGTCGATCCGATGAACTCGGTATTTTTTTCTGATACATCCGAAAAGTTTGATGAGTTTTCCGATCAGAAAGAAAATGTGAGTTTTTGTCAATACATCGAATGAACTCGGCAAGTTCTATCGACACATCGAAAGGAAACGACAAATTTTACCGATTGAAAGAAAAGGGCAAGTTTGTCGATGTATCGGAAGAGAAATTAGAGTTTTTCTAACACTTCAGGAGCCAAGGCAAATTTTTCGATCAGAAGGAAATGATGAGCTGAGCCGACATGTCGAAAAACTTTGGTGAGTTCGTTGATCGGATGGAAAAGTTGGGTTCGGCCGAAACAAAGAATTTTAGCAAGTTTTGTTTTTCTGTGAGATTGCAGGGGACAGAAGGAGTGCTTGTTGGGGCGCGCACCTTAACGGTCCTTAATTTTGGTAACTCCGTGGTTTTTGTGGAAGCTTGTAAGCGGAGTTGCGACTCAAAATAGTCTTAGGGGTGTCGGGGTTGAGTCAAAGCCCTCTTTTTGTAATTAGCCCATGGTTTAAGTCCAGGGTTTAGGGTTCGGGGTGCCCATGGTTTAAGCCCATGGTTTTGTAATAAGTGCACTTGTATAAATAAGCACTTTTGTAAAAGAGTCAGGTTAGGCTTTTAATGTAAGATGATTCGATGCGAAGCTAAGGCTAGTTTTGTAAGAAAGGTTAAGTCCCAGTTGTGTGCATGGACGACCTCTACAGTTGTGTGCGTAGAGGGTTTTGGGTGATTAAGAGGATCTACAGCTGTGTGCGCAGATATCTACAGCTAAGTGCACAGCTTGAGGAATTAAAGGGATCTGCAGCTGAGTGTGCAAATCAAAACTGTGGTTTTTGTAAAGAGTTGAATAAAACACAGTTCTGTGGACGTAGCCCCTAAACTGGGGGTGAACCACGTTATATGTTGTGTTGTGGTTCTTTTGTGTTGCCTCTGTTATGTTCTTTTATGCATTGATAAGTAGATAACTGATAAGTAAGATCACTGCTAAATACTAACTTCGCTGTGAATTCCCAGTTAAGGGTTAAGCAAGACATTGTTTGTTTATCTAACTGCGAAGCTATATAAGTGAATGTCGAAGATCTGTAATGTATGATTATTATTTGTTAAAAGGATAAAGGTACAGTAATATCCCTCTTCTGCTTGCAGAAACCTAATTCTGCGGCACCCCATAGCTATTTCGGGTGAGACTGCAACATGTTCGCAGGTTGTTGCCGAAAGGGCCAACACTGTGGGTCTTTTGTTGGTGCGAAGACAAAAGTATAGAACCCGGGTCTGCCCTAAGCCCAACAGTGCTAATTAGCAGAATTGCTAAAATTAGCCAACCCGATGAAAGGCACATTGACCATTCATGCTTGCAAGAAGAAATTGGTAAGTAATTGTTTGAATTTATGAGATTGGCTAACAAATGATGTTGTTAACACATTTTGCAGAGTCATAGTGCAGATTGAATAGTTGATCTTGGTCCAACCAAGGAGGTCAAAGAATATCAACGCCAAGAAAATTAGCAGCATGGATGATGCATAGGATCCCTGTGGACACGGGAAATATTTTATGGGGGGCAATCCAAGAGACCCACACGACGGCAGGAAGCCACTCCAATGCTAGAGATGTGGAGGAACCCATTTATGTTGGATGTGTCCACATGGGGAAGGGTATGTAAGGCCAGCTTACAATATCCAAGGTCATGGAACTGAATCTGTTGGGAAAAGGGAACAGGATAGTTCCCCAGATGATGCACCTACCATAAGAAGCCTAAGGGCATAGTTGCAATATTGCAAAGAAGAAAATAAAATGTTGGTCAAGGCTTTGGTAGAGAAAAACCAGTTGACTACAACCATGCTACAGATTTTGGCATATCTCCAAAGGAAGATAAACTCTAGGCATCACTTAACAGAGATAGAAGGGAGTAGGATAAATTCCCACGAGAAGAATGAGAATATTAACCCAATGAAGAAATATTTTAAACCTTCTCACCTCCTAAAGCAACAAAGGTGTCCATCACAAGCTGTGATTGAGCCGGCTAGAGTGATGGGGGAAAAGCTAAAGGAACCACTCAAATGTTGGGGATGTGAAGGACCCCATATGTACAGGAATTGTCCACTTGAGAATAGGAATGAGGGTCAAGTCCCTAGCACCTAAGAAGATGAAACTGTGGGTCAGGAAGCAGGGATCATTCCTAAAAATTTTGCAGTGTTAGAAGACCACCAAAAAGGTCATAACTCAACCATGGTGGAAGTTGAGGGTGAGATTTTTGAACAGACTGTTTCTATTTTGATCGACCCTGGATTGACTCACAGCTATATCACTCCTGGGCTTGTTGAGATGTGCACCTTGAATAAGTCAAAGCATATAAGATCGTGGTTAGTCCAGCTAGCCACTGTAACTAAGAAGAAGATCAGTGAGGCAGTAATGAATTTTCCATTGGCCATGGATGGGTTAGTCATTGGTGCAGATCTGAATGTTTTTCCACTTGGATCCTATGATTTCCTCATTGGAATGGATTGGTTGGAAGCAGATAGAGAAAAGCCACATTGTTACAACAATACTTTTAAGTGCTTGGATGAAGAAGGCAACCTAAGGGTTGTGAAAGGGTTTCCAAAAGTGATCTCTAGAAGGAAGCCTTCAAAAATGCAACTGAAGAAGTTCTATGAGAAAGGTTGCAGAATGTATGCATCTAATGTTTTGGAGTCAGTAGAGTATGATACTCCTAGGTTGGAGGGATTTCATATGCTACAAGAATTCGGGAATGTTCTTCCTGGTGAAAATCCAAGGATTCCTCCAAAGAGTGACATTAATTTTACTTTTGATCTTGTACCTAGAGCAGCACCAGTGTCCCAAACATCCTGTAGGATGAGCATACCAGAAATCCTATAGCTGAAAATGCAACTGCAAGAGTTGTGGGAAAGGAAGCATATCAAGCCAATTGTGTCCTCGTGGGGAGAACCAATTTGGTTTGAGAAGGAGAAAGATGATACACTATGGTCTTGTATTGGTTACAAACAGTTGAACAAAGTTATTGTGAAGGAAAAATCTCATTTTCCTAGAATTGATGACCTCTTTGATCAAATGAGAGAAGCAAAGGTGTTTTCCAATATTGACTTGGGGTCTGATTACCATCAGGTAAGGATCAAGGATGACGATGTTCATAATACAACCTTCAGAGCAAGGTATGGATCTTATGAGTTGGTAGTAGTACCATTTGGGTTAACAAATGTACTAGCTACATTTATATGCCTTGGGAATAATATTTTCAGCAAGTACTTGGGAAAGTTTGTTCTCATTTTCCTTGATGGCATTATTTGTAACGAACCCAAGTCCACTAAAACAAATTCCTTTCACAAGACAACTTATACCTATGTGACAAATACCCTTATGAATTTTGAGTGATAAAACTAAATCACACTATAAATCAATCACCGGAATGGCGTTGGTCATTAAAAGGAAACTTGCTATCTCCAAAATAACATAAGTCCATTGTAATAAAGTTATCCATTTCAATCCTTCCTAAGATCCATGTTGTTTATAATAATTAACACATTAGGAAAGGACCTTAATAAATACCTCTATCTTTTATCCCATATTAGACTATCTAACATATTATAAACATCAAATAGACAATCTTCTTCTGGATTTAAAACATTCATATCGAATCATTCAACAACTACACCATCCTTATCATAATTTAAATACATCAAAAGCACATAAAATAAAATACATCAAGAGCACGTAAGATAAAATACATCAAGAGCACATAAGAGCGAGACCAATGTATGTGGTTCACCCAATCCATGGGCTACGTCCACAAAACTGTCACATCATGCAATATTTATCCGGCTAAAAGAATTACAATCTGCAACATCATAGTTGTCATGCTTTCTTTCTATTATTCTCATAGACTCTCTTTCCCATAGTATCTCTAGGCTATTTAAAAATTAGAAATTCTTGGTTAAGTAATCCATTGAAATCGATATGGATCAATCACCAATTCTTTATGCAACAAAACAATGAAATAATGTTCATAAGTTGGGGCATATTATAGCAACAGACTGCTTGCCAAATTAAGCCAATATAGAAAAGAATTATAGTTTCTACATGTGTGTGAGAAAGGGTTAGTATAGTTTCCAAATTTCTCGTTCCAATTTAAGACTGCAAGAACATTTGCGGAGCCAAATCAGGGGCCAATCTCGAAATTTTAGGAAAACATAAATATCATTTCATGTCTAACTCAAGATGTGAGCAAATCATTTATAAAAATTACCTTTTTCCCTTTATATTCTCAGCTACACCCTTCCTTTTAATGTCCCTCAGTTTAGGCTCTTCATTTTCCTTCTTAAGAGTGAGTGATCTTATTAAAGAGTTGGTGGGGTCTATTCAGATCAATTGATCCTCTGCAAAACCTAAGCAGTAAAACATTTTCCATAATATCCACAATTACTTGTTTGTCTAAATGGAAAATTCTCCCCATCGTAGTTCTATAATTCATTTCCTAATATATTAGACTCATGATGTTGAAAAGAGGCATTTTGTAAGTGGTCCTATAAATGTTTAAAATTACAAGCAGAAACCATACGGTTATCTTTGCTTTAAGTTTAAAACTTTAAACAACGCCAAGAGAGAAACAGAGTAATAATGGTCACAATAACATCACCCCCTCTCTCGACACAACAGCCCAAACATCATCTAAGGGTAAAACAAAGAAGATAAACCTGAAAGATGAGACCTAAAAGTGATCCTGCATTTTAGATCTAGATCGCATACACCGGAACAATCATCCACACGTGGGAAATAGTTTTTTCCATTAAAATATCTAAATTGTTTCGCATTTCTTGGAAAGTGTAATCTGAATATGTATTAAAACAATTCTTTACAATCCGATAAAGAATTCAACCATAAATCCCATCAACATTTTTCCATATATTGACTGTTTGAAAAATCCATTCACAACATTTCCTTTCCAAATTCGATTTTCAAAGGGCATAAGATATGCATTCGCAGCTTGAAACAAGCCGATGGTAATTATTAAGTTCAAATCCAAAAAATCCACATCAAATAAATTAAATCCCGACTTGGAACAAATCGATGGAGCTCTACTCCAAACAATCCACATCAAATAAAAGCAATCGCAGGCTTGGAATCCATAACACTCAGATCCAATTAAAAAACATAGAAGCTATATGACAAATCACATGAATCCACATCAAACCAAATGCAATCGGAGCTTAGAACAAATCGATGGAGTTTTGATTCAAACAATCCACACCAAAAATAAAATGCAATCACAGGCTTGGAATACATAACACTCAGATCTAATTAATCGCAAGAAACATTACCTTCAGATCTAAATCTATTAGACCGAAATTTCCGGCATCAATAAAATATTCAAAATTGCATACACATACATTCAGATCTCGCACACATAAAATTTCATAATAAAACGAAAGAAAAACGCTGGAAGTTCTGGAGTTAGATCTACATTCTTGGCCAAAAACACAAGCTTGAGGAATCATATCGCAGGTCATAAAGGAGATCGTGGCTTGCAGATCTAATCATGAAGTAATTTATTCAAGATGTTTCAAGCAATGATGATCCAATCAGGTTTGCAGATCTAATACACAAAAAGAATCATGCAACCATAATCCAGATCTTGATAAAAACAAACACAGGAATTAATAAATTACTCCATATCTCTACATCATGCCAGCATAAACAATTACTCTAGTATCTTTTTTAACAAAATAAATTCATAAATAAAATACTCCATACAGATAAACACCATATACCTAAGTAACGTTCGATATTCAAACTTACCGGTGAAACGTTTGCATATTAAAATCACACAGCGGATCAAAGGAAGCAACATGTAGAGTTGCACCCAACCGCCCTCCAATGAATCCAAATGGAATCCCTTCCTCTCACACCAACAGTGTGGAGGTCTTGATACTGCCCCCTTTCCTATGAACCATTTGGTGGTTATAATTACAAAAGGTGGATGACAAATGGCACAAAGGTTTTCCACGTTTTTCTCAAAATATAACACCACTGCCCATGTAGCATTTATCCTTCACGATGACACACCTTTATTGGCCATTATTCATTTCTTTTAAGTGTCTTCATCATTAATCTTGAATTCGGAAATTTTATAGTTTACTGTAATGTCCTAAGTCTGGTGTGCAAACCTGAACACTTTAATTCTGTAATTTTACTTAAATAATTCTGAAATTTAATTGGTTCACACAGAGCCTTCTCGGATTGGGAAAAACAAGGATTTATTCTAGGATATTTTGTAGAGTACAAGAGTGATCAGTGGGGAGAAAACAAAGATATGTCAGACATGGAATTTCCTCTCCCCTAATACATTTAGATCTGGTGCCATTTAGGTTTCAGAATCTGCACCGCGGAAACCAACTACCATGCTTCTGGGCAACCAAACCGTGAAACCGTAAGGAGAGTAGTTCGGTTGTTTCAACTAGAGGCTTCAGGAAACTTGTAGAGGTATGTTAGAGCCTTTATTTAACATAATAATAATAAAATTTATTTATATATTTTTCTGAGGTTCTGGAAAGTTTGAGGTGTTTTGGGTGAATTTGGGGATTTTTGGCAATTTTGGTCAAGAGAAACCCTACGCAGAGGAGGATGCAAAAAGGTGGTACGAACCAAACCAAAAATGGTTCTAGAGATTTATATGGGAATTTAGGCTTGTTACTAACCTACAGGAACTGACAAATCTCAATTTGAGTTTACAAAGCCTATTTTGCATCAATTTCAGTAAAACTAGTAATCTAGCTAGGGTCTTAAAAAAACTATTAAATTAGCTTAAATCCAATTATGTGAAACCTGAGATTTATAAAAGAGATAAATATGAGCTCTCTGAACATGAATACTTATTTCAATCCCTTACCCATCATGAAATATTCATTACAACACTCATATTCACTCAATCCCCCCATACACTGATAAAATAGGATCTTTTTATAAAACTGAGATAATATTCTTCGGAATATGAGATATCTCGACCTGATAAATGTAATTTTCAGAAGATATTGAAACTAAAAAATAGAAATAACATTATTGAATGACCATTACAAATAGGCTTCCAAAATTAAGGGGCAGGAGGCCCGAATCATGACCAGCAAGGGGTTGTGAGCATAAGTGAAGCATGGGCTTCACTAGAGCTCGACCTGAACTTGATGGAGGCTATAATATAATTCTGGAATAAGCTTCACTGGCTGAAATTAGCACTCCATAGATCTACAATATATAGAAAGGGAGATGGAAGAGAAGGGAGGAGGGGTTTGGGGATCATCACCCAATGGTCTAAGGCACAACACTCAGAGAGTATGCTCACATAGCATAACCACAATATCAAATCATCCAAACTGAATCAATGAGATCAAGTTCACCTTTTATATAATTCTGGATGACCTGCTTAGTAAGTTGAGGCCAATGGTGACTTGTGAGAGCAAGTCAACCCCATGGGTGACCTAACCCTAGCCACAAAAGTGCCCCCTTTAGGCAATTAGGCAAGTAGGACTGTGTGGAATTGTTTCCAAGTCCAAATCATCCTTCAGAATTAGAAACTATGCCCTCCCTTAGTCAAAATATTCCTCTTTTGAGTTATGATAGCTTTCTGCTTTTCTTGGGTCATAAGGAAACTTTTTCTTTCCTTCAAAAACTTTCCTGCTTTTCTCTTACAGCTTTTCTGAGATCCATAAGAGGAAACTACGCCCTCCCCTTTGAAAGACTTTCCTACTTTTACCTCTGTATGATTTTTACTGCTTTTAGGCAACTTCCATTTATTCTCCTGTTTGCTTTTTTCATGGACTTTCTTATTTTTACCAAGGCAAGTTGACTAGCTTTCCCCATTGTTCCCTCCTAACATGGCAGCCTTAATTCCACATCATTATTGTGCATAATAAATAAAATTGCTGAGATAAAATTAAATACATGCCTTAAAACAGTTATTAGCAAAATTTATCCTATGAGGAATAATTAATATCAATTTTGAGCCCCTAGGAACTTAGCATGGTCAACACTTTTTAATGGTCAATTTGAGGGGACATGAAAGTCCTCCCCTCCCAAATCTACTTGTCCTCAAGCAAAAGCACTCCAGAGTGCTGCAAATTTGTTCATCATGTAGGAGAAATGGAGCATGAATCCATTTTGCAAAAAGGTTGACTTTCTCCGTCAATCCATCCTGTAAAGTTTCTCCAAAACAAGCAATGCCAGGGTCCCATTGCTTGCATTGCACCCCCTTCAGTGAGAATGCCTTCGCACACAACTTATCAAGAGAATTTATTCCTTGATCCCATTTCCTCAACTATGAGTATCCAAACATTAGAATCCACCATACAAATTTATCATCACAGGAAATTACATTCATGTTGTGGAAATCATACCACTGCACTGAAAACTGGAAATTCTCAGTGCAAAGTTGGAAATCTGTCAGACTTCCCCACCCAACATAAGGTTCCTTATGTGCTTGATGCACATCAGCATTGAATCTCATAATTATGTTGCTGCAAATACATATATGTGATTCCCATGTCCAACCCCAAAGAGTATAGGCATCATTCAAGCAACAAGGATGCCCAAACTGCTCACAATAAGATGATGCATCACGATTATCTCCACAAATGCAAGCAGGAAAAATAAATAAGTGTCCCATCATCCAATCTGAGAGGGTACTGACACTCCAACCAAAAGTTCCATGTGAAATCTTCCAACGGCTCAATTCTCTGCCACTGGTCATAGGGTACAAGAATCCATCCAGCTATGTTTATTTCCTCCACCAAGACCACTTGATGTAAGATGTTTTTCTCATCAATTCCTCTTGACAGTTTGATTGCTCAGCTGGCTTCCACTGCTCATGAGCAGAAATTTTTCTGCAAGAAGACTCCATGTGTGACATGTAATCTTCCACCCAATCCACATGTGGTTGAATGGAAGAAAGTGACAGCAATATTTTCCTATGTGGCTGATGTGAGGGTGATTATGCATTCCACAAGTCATCACGAACACCTAGGAAAGCCTCTAGCTCTTCCTGTTGTATCACCAATGAAAATTCCTTCTCCCAAATTTCATTCTCTCTTGATGAGGCTGAAATAGAAGTATGTGTAGAACTGTGAATCATATCTTTGAAATACTTATCCACCCAACTTATGGCTGCACCATCTTCATCCTCATATGAATCTCCCATGGGAAGAGATTCTTTTCAGGAAACATTTCCAATTTTTTTCTGGAAAAGACCAAGTGCTTGGTTCTCATCAAACTTGTCTGTACAGTCCTCAAGAACAAAAAAATCAGAATGCACCTCATGTGCATGTGTATGGAATGTATCCAATTTCTGCAAATTAAATCCTTGTGGCTGCCCACATGCCAAGGAAAGGTCAGTCACAACAAAAAATTTATTGCAGAAATTAAATTCTTCATCTCCCACCTTCTTGACTTTAAAGGTGTCTCTATCCACCCAATCAATGGATGAATAAGGAATTGTATTTTCTGATCCATAAGTAATGTGATTATCCATCTTTATGGTATAGAATAACACTTCATCCTTCCTCTCAACCTCAATGAGTGCTTGGCTAATATTCTTCCTCGTAGCTTTTTACAAGCACCTGCAGATCTAAGTGCATCTCATGATCCACCATCTCATGAGATTCCTCCCTCTGTTCAAAAATGCAATCATCCTTGTGAATATGGCTGAATGGTGTGTAGGAGGGTATGTAATACCTTTTCAACTTCTCATGAAGTTTATTTATCTCCATCTTGGATTCTTGGAGTGCACATTGAGTGCTCTTCAATGAATCTTGGGTGGTCAATAAATCTTGTGTGAGCTTGCAAATTTCTTCTCTGTCCTTCAAGGATGCTCCATGCAACACATCAGCAACCTCAATCAAATCATCTCTATCATAAATCAATTTTAGAATTCTCCTTGTATTGTAGACAATGCCTTCTGCATCTCCTCCTTGGATTCAAAAGAAGATTGATCTTCCAATGAAGCAGCTATCCAACACTGGTGTGCCACTGAAGAATGTGTGTCTTGGAGAAGGTGTAAAGCCTTTTGAATATTATTTTCATCCATTTTCAAAGGCCAAGGAAATGAGTGGGGCTCTTGAGGAAAATCACCCCTTCTTCTTTCTTGCAATTTTCTTGCTGTGACTTGTACTTCTCTTTATGAATCTTTCTTTTTGCTTTCCCACCTGCAATACTAGATGGCTCATAGATCTCCACAATGGTGATAGTGGGATTGGGATTCTCAATGAGTTCAAGCCTCTCCTCTAATGTGGATGCAACTTCATCATGTTGCAAGAGAGTCCAAAATTCATAATGTTTTGCATCCCTTTGCACCATATTTTTCTCCTTCAGATTTGCTAGTTCACACCTAGCTGGTGGGGGCTTGTCTTCCACTTCAATGGAAAATTCAAATAATGAATTCAGATCTGATATTTCCTCTTCTTTTGGATCTGATCCAAAACAATCCTTCACCATATTATCATCATTGACAATATCACCCTTCTTTGCACTGATTGTGTGATCACCAATAGGGAAAATAGGACTGAATTTATCTCCCTCACAATTGGTCTTCCTTTTGCAGTCCTCAAATGCAAGTGAAGACTTTTTATCTTTACATGGATCAGATGGTTACAGGTGTACAGGGCTGCTACAAAAATCAGAACTTTTATTATCCATGTTCTTAACATTACCATCTTCCTATATGGATACTATGGTGGCCTACTCTTCCACCAAAATTCCTGCATCACACCCAAGCGGTGTGGCCTTGTTTTCATCTTCATTATGTGGCTCAAAAGGTGACTGTAAATCTGATTTGTGTACCTCTTTTGGATCTGATCCAAGATATGTCTCACCACCCATACATGAGCCAAAACCTTGAGCAGTGATCCGGAGATCACCCACCAAGAAACTTGAATTGCATTCCTCTTCAACCTCTTCTCGTATGCAACCACCTTGTGTTGATTTGTACTTCACCTCTTGGATCTCTGCCTCCACTTTGTTTCTCTTCTTATTCAAGGAACTTAAAGCTACTTCATATTTAGTGGTACTCATGTCACAATATTTAGAAGATCTATTTGAAGAAAAACCAAACAAACTCTTAAATATCGAACATGCAAATGACTTGGAGGAATCTTCACCTTTGGTTCTCTCTTCTTCTTCTTTTCTCAGAGAGTTGGAACAACTTGGTTCCTATCTGGATAAGCTTTCTACTCTTGAAAGAATTCTCATAATTATTCTTGGTCCAGAATCCATACTTGAAATAAATACAATCTCTAAAAGAAAGGTTTGCACAAATATTCCTACCCAGATCTAGATAGTCCTCGTAGAAGTGAGACATGTTCTCACATGCTTCAATAATATTTGTCAAGTTTTTCTTAACCATTGGAGAACCAGATCTGATATATTCCCCTTTTGATGTCCAATAGTTTTCATCATATTCATTTTTTGGTAGGCCTCCATCAACATAGAGGATTTCTTCTTCTTCATATCTTCTACAGTATTCTTCATACTGCTCATCATAGTCATCCCCATTGTATGACATGGCTGCAAATTTCTTCAATGAGAGATTTCTTTCCATAAGATGATCCAAGGAAAGAGCTCTGATACCACTGTAATGTCCTAAGTCTGGTGTGCAGACTTGAACACTTTAATTCTATAATTTTACTTAAATAATTCTGAAATTTAATTGGTTCACAAAGAGCCTTCTCGGATTGGGAAAAACAAGGGTTTCTTCTAGGATATTTTGTAGAGGATAAGAGTGATCAGTGGGAAAAAAACAAATATATTTCAGACATGAAATTTCCTCTCCCCTAACACATTTAGATCTGGTGCCATTTAGGTTTCAGAATCCACACCGCGGAAACCTACTACCACGCTTCTGGGCAGCCAAACCGTGAAACTAAGGAGAGTAGTACAGTCTGCTTCAACCAGAGGCTTCAAGAAACTTGCAGATGTTTGTTACAGCATTAATTTAACATAAAAATGGTATTATATAGTTTTCTCAAGTTCTGGAAAGTTTGAGGTGTTTTGGGTGAATTTGGGGATTTCTGGCAATTTTGGTCAAGAGAAACCTTGTGCAGAGGAGGATGCAAAATGGTGGTACGACCCAAACCAAAAATGATTCTGGATATTTATATGGGAAGGTATTCCTGTTACTGACCTACAAGAACTGATAAAGCTCAGTTTGAGTTTACAAATCCTATTTTGCATCAATTTCAGTAAAACTAGTAATCTGGCTAGGGTCTCAAAAAAACTATTAAATCAGCTTAAATCCAATTTTGTGAAACCTGAGATTTATAAAAAAATATAAATATGAGCTCTCTTAACATTAGTAATTATTTCAATCCCTTCCCCATCATGAAATATTCATTACAACACTCATATTCACTCAATCCCCCCATAGACTGATAAAATAGGATCTTTTAATGAAACTGAGATAATATTCTTCAAGGTCTGAGATATATCGACCTGATAAATGTAATGTTCAGAAGATATTGACACTATAGAATAGAAATAACATTATTGACTAACCATTACAAAGAGGCTTCCAAAATTAAGGGGCAGGAGGCCTGAATCATGACCAGCAAGGGGTTGTGAGCATAAGTGAAGCATGGGATTCACTGGAGCTCGACCTGAACTTGATGGAGGCTGTAATATACTTTTGGAATAAGCTTCACTAGCTGACATTAGCGCTCCATAGACCTACAATATATAGAAAGGGATATGGAAGAGAAGGGAGGAGGGGTTTGGGGATCATCACCCAATGGTCTGAGGCACAACACTCAGAGAGTATGCTCACATAGCATAACCACAATATCAAATCATCCAAACTGAATCAATGGGATTGAATTCACCTTTTATAGAATTCTGGATGACCTGCTTAGTAAGTTGAGGCCAATGGTGACCTGTGAGAGCAAGTCAACCCCATGGGTGACCTAACCCTAGCCACAAAAGTGACCCCTTTAGGCAATTAGGCAAGTAGGACCATGTGGAATTGTTTCCAAGTCCAAATCATCCTTCACAATTAGAAACTATGCCCTCCCTTAGTCAAAAGATGCCTCTTTTAGGTTATGACAACTTTCTTCTTTTCCTGGGTCATATGGAAACTTTTTCTTTCCTTCAAAAACTTTCCTGCTTTTCTCTTACAACTTTTATGAGATCCATAAGAGGAAATTGCGCCCTCCCCTTTGAAATACTTTCCTGCTTTTACCTCTGTCTGCTTTTTACTGCTTTTAGGAAACTTCCATTTATTCTCCTGTTTGCTTTTGTCATGGACTTTCTTATTTTTACCAAGGCAAGTTGACTAGATTTCCCCATTGTGCCCTCCTGACATGGCATCCTTAATTCCACATCATTATTGTGCATAATAAATAAAATTGTTGAGATAAAATTAAATACATGCCTTAAAACAATTATTAGCAAAATTTA
>LPNX010022087.1:1270060-1300158 GCA_001517045.1 Pseudotsuga menziesii
GAAAAGGTTACCATATGACCATTAATTTTCAAGGTTCGTCTACTTCCATATGCATACATGAGGTTCTATGTATATATGTAATAATATATTTTTTCTTCTTCCTTTGTCTAAACAAGTTTTACTTGTCGTATTTACTCTTTGGGTTTGAAGCTATGTTTTAAGGCAATAATTTCTTCATGCTTGATCCTTAGGCTCATACGTTCTCCATAAAAGGAATCATCTTAATTATAAGGGTAAATCATAAATGAAGCGTGTCAAAATTTGACTAGTGTCTAAAAAGTGACTTAAGGTCCAAGGGAAGGATTGTAACTATTTGTTTTCTCATCAACATCAATGTGATACCAAGTTATCTTTATCAGACCCCCAAGGCTCCCTTCATCGTTCACCTTTCCCCTAGTGGATTTAGTTTCCCATCTTTAAGTTGCGTCAAAGTCTTAAATCTCCTAAGTCTACAACTTAGGAAATTTAATCACCTAACTTACAAGGTTTTACTAGTGGGGCCTTGGCCTTGAGCTCCTCACCAGAAAACAAGTACAATAAACATTCAAAATTACAAAATATTTAGGGGTATTCAAGAGGGATATTACATTCTTACTTATTCAAAGGATGAGGAAAAACATGTGGAACAGTTGAGGATGAGTTTGAAATTGCTCAGGAAGCATCAAATGTATGCAAAGTTGAGCAACTATGACTTCTACGAAGATGGAATTAATTATTTGGGTCACATTATCTCAGATAGAGGAATGTCTGTAGACCCTTAAAATATTGAGGCCATCATTAGAGGAAATTTCAACTCAAAATGGACCTCCTAAAAAAAATTAATAAAATAATTGTTAAAATAATAAAATAATATTTATTAATTTTGGAGGAAGAAAAGAAAAAAACTACTTTTTTGTTTGTATTTTCGACATATCTCCGCGTGTTTTTACTCAAATTTAGATCGGGAGAGCTCATTGGATGCGAAATAAAATTCCGCATCCAACGAGTACCCACTCGGCATACTTTTGATAAACCCCGCTACCCCAAAAACAAGAAATACCTGAAAAAATCGTGATGATGACATCATCATCACGATTTTTTCAGGTATTTCTTGTTTTTGGGGTAGCAGGTTTCGTCAAAAGTATGCCGAGTGGGTACTCGTTGGATGCAGAATTTAATTATGCATCCAACAAGCTCTCCCGATCAAAAATTGAGTAAAAACACGAGGAGATATGTCGAAAATACAAACAAAAAAAGTAGTTTTTTTTATGATACCTATCCCCAAATTTATATTAAAAAAGTGTTTAAGACCTATACGTATTTCAAATTTAAAGCAATTTCATTGGCTAACACATGATGACATGGAATTTGAGTTAAAGTTAGAAGGCCCATTTTGAGTTGAAATTTCCTCTAATGAATTAGGTGGCCTACTCCAAGAAAGTTAAGATATGTAAGATCTTTTGTGAAACTTGCAGGGTACTACAAGAGGCTCACTTAAGGATATTTTGCAGGAAAAGTTGAGTCTACGTATGGGTTGAGGAATCCTGCATGTGAAATTGTAGTTCCATGAGAAAATGTCCCTTTTTTAAGGCTGCAAGTAGAATGACTTGAGCAGAGAAGTCTGGTTGTACCCACTAAAACCAAGGCAGGAAACTGCCATGTGCCATGAGAGGGATCTCATGACTGAAATCTAACTTTTGAATAGAATAGATTTTGAACTTCAGATTTTGTATTTTGTTGTTAATCGAATATTATTAACTGTTTGGCTGATCTAAAAGGGTGTCAAGATGACATGTTGTATGTGAATGTTCAGGTTTTGGGCAACATGTGTAAGTAAGGGATGAGTACTTCCACTTGCAAAAACCAAACATAATGAGAATGATCTCATGGTTGCAAAAATCTGATTTTCTGTGGGAAGCAGAATTGTGAATTCAAATTTTGATTTAACTATCAATATTATTGATCATTTGATAATTGGAAACTTTATTCATGCATGAAATAGATTTGAAAATCTATGATTGAAATTTTTTTTTATGATGACATCTCATATAAACCGCATGCTTATATTTAACGCGAGTGAGATGATGAAAATATGTACTAGTTGTACATGGCTCCTCGGAAGGATGTACTTGGATAAATAGCTTCTCGGAGGGATGTGTTTAGAATAGGTTTGAACACCTATGGTTGATTTTTTTTATGATGACATCTGAACTACATGCTTAGATGTAACGCATGTGAGATGATGGTGGCCCGCCCTAGGAGTACATAGCTTCTCGAGAGGATGTGATTGAGAGAGATGGCTCCTCTGGAAGGATGTACTTAGGTACATAGCTTCTCCCCCCACCAGCTAGGCACCAGTATGCATCACTGGGGACGCCCAAGGTATAATACATCTGGTTAGACTTCTTTCCGCACACATTCACGCCGAAAGGGGACTGTCACGAGAGTGGGGGCTCCATGAAGAGAATAACCCCTAGGTATTATGATGTCTGGAAAGTAAACGCCTGAGCATTGGTATGAACTTGGAGAGGGTGCTAGGCCCTTAAGCCAGAGCTATAATTAAGCACCCAAGGAGGTGTTAGGCTCTGAAGCGGGGCTGACCAGATCTCGGTTGAGAGATTCTACGCAGATAAGTATTTGATTACTTGGAAAATCCTTGTTGATTTTCTGTAATTATACATATGCATATGATGCGGTCCGGATTTTGGAAAATCTTGTTAAAGGTTGCATCTTATAGAAATGAATCTGACAAGTGAGTTGATTCATTTTTTTGTTTGGAAAGGAAGTGCCTGAGCTTGGAGAGCACTGGAGGAGGTGCTAGGCTCTTAAGTCGTAGCTTTCATTAAGAACCCAAAGAGATGTTAGGATCTAGAGCAAAGCTATCCAATCTTAGTTGAGATATGCTTCACAGATAATGTCGGAGCGTTGGTAAGAACTGGGAGGAAGTGTTGAGCCTTAATAAGAGCATCCATTAAGAACCCAGAGAGGTGTTGGGCACTAGAGCAGGGCTACCAAATCGCGGTTGAGCTGTGTTATACAGATAAGTATTTGGTTTACTTATCAAAATTTTGTTGTTGTTAATTTTCTGTAAAAATACATGAGCATATGATGTAGCCATGGTTTTGAAAATATGTTATAGATTGCACCTTATAGCAATGAATCTGACATGTGAATTAATTTGTTGTGGTGTCCAGAAAGGAAACATCGAGCTTGGTGGGAACCTAGAAGGAGTGTTAGACTTTGAAGCAGAGTTGTCAGATCTGGGTTGAAAGATATTTTCAGGTTATCCGAGGTTTGCATCAACTTGGCTACCCTTTAATGCACACCCAGGTGTGGGGTGGGGCAGGGTTGTGAGTGCCATGGTTGTGTTTAGCCCAGTCGGACACATGTGAAACCAAAGAAGATACTTATACAAGATAAGTATTTGGTTCACTTGGCAAATTCTTGTTGATTTTATGTCGATATACATGTGCATGTGATTCATCCATGATTTTTGAAAAACCTTGTGAAACTGACATGGGAATTGACTCATTGCCACCTCATTTCTTGGGGCCCTAAGCATAGGTATTGTTGGATGCCAAAGAAATTGGAGATGTTCCAAGCTGTGGAGAAGGATTCTCCAAGACCAAAAAAATATTCGGTGGTATGTACCGATGCATACAATCAAGGACTTGGAGGAGTCCATACGCAAGACAACCGTGTAATGGGACCAAGGAGGAGTTCTAGGTCGTACCATTGGACAAGCAAAAATGCAAAATGAGCACCACGATCTCAATGAGGCTACATGGGACCTAGAGGATGCCATACAATTGGCACATCCATTTTTATTTAATTTTGCATAGCACTGAGGTAGTGCTAGGGTATCATTTTTGTTCAGTTTTGATGAGCACTGAGGACAGTGCTGTTGAAGGGGGAGGGGAATGTAACACCCAAATTTTGACCCCATTTGCATTAAATGTATATGATGTAAATATTGTAATTAATAATGGTGTGGAGCTAAAGGCAAAAACCCCACCATTGATTTATCTTTTTATGTTTCGGCGATTAAAATCGATGCCGATGGTGTTTTGTGCTAGCCGGCAAATTGTAATTTTGGACATCATGTAAATATGCAATCTAATTTAATACCCACAACCAACTATGTCAATGAAACATTAAAAGAGATGGGGGCATGATCTCCTAAGGATAAGGGGGGGTAATATTCAAACCATTGGAACAATGGGGAAAAGCCAAATGTCAAAGGGAGAACCCATCAAACTGTCAACTACCCATTTTGTCTTTTGTTCCCAATCATTTAATTCTGCGTGATAAATTGGTTGGGTTAGTTATTGCAAGAGAATGGGCAAGGTATGGGAGTCAGAAATTCGAATTTGGGGAAGCACCCATTTTTGGGAAAACGTTTTTTGACTTTTGGGGCAAGTTAACACCCAAAAAGGCATGCCCATTTGGTGGCTCACCCACGTCCTCCATTTCCTCATGCAAGGGAAGCTTGGAGAGCTCTTTTTCCTCCACGATTTTGGTATGTTGTTTTTCTCCTTCACGTTGGGGGATCCTGGGTGTTTTTCTCACCCATCATTCATCCATGTTGGGGCTCTCTTAAGCAGCTGGGAGTTTCCTGTGTGTGGCATTCACGTTTTTTGTCTGATGTGTGTGTTTTCCCTCACGTAGGCAGTCGTTTTCTTCATTTTCCCCAGGCTAGGAAATCATTTTTGGAATGATCAGTGGTTGGGTTTCCCCCACAATTTTTCTACATTTCCTCATTGTTTTCCAAGCTGGAAATCGTTTTTGGCAATTCCCAGTGAGTGGGAGAAGAAACCCATGATTTTTGGGTGTTGTTGAGTATGTTTTTTCCACATGAAGTCCATAAACATATATGAAAATTGAATTGTTGTTAGGGGATTGTTTTACCCATATTGATAATTCATTTTGTTGCCCAAACTGTTTTTCCTCAAACCCAGAAATTATATTGTGTGAGTCTATTGTAGTTTCGTTATTCCTAGTGGGAATCATGCCCATCTCAGGGGTGGCAACGCTACTGAGAGATTGATGAGCACACTGGCCTATGGTTGGGTGGAACGTTGCAAAGACGTAGTTGGTTACGGGACAAGCTTCTTTCAAGATAAGTATTCTTGTGTATTTTATCTCTGCAACTGTATTTGTTAATGAAATAATATGAACCTTCTGAATGCTTGAATGGAATGTGTTTTGCTTCCGCTGTATGTTAATGATTTATGCATCTGTGTATGCTTTTAATTTCAATTCATTTTTATATTACGTTCATGGGGCTTAGATTGTCCAGATTGATAGAAGCATAGTCGCTTCCTCTCTCTGGTAGAAGGGTGGGGACGTGACAATTCCAAGTCTTACAACAAATTTGCAGAACAACAATTCGCTTAAAGCAGATTCAAATGATGAAGAAAACTTGGGAAGATTACCCATCTTATTTTGAACCATAACCAACTCTATATACAAGTCTAAGATCAACAATCATGATAAATGTTTGTCTTTGATAATAACAAAGTGAAAAAGCGATTAGACTTGAGAATAGCAGTCCATGACATTTGAAGTATTGTTAAGTTCTTTAACAACACTATTTGGGACGTTATATGACAGTCATAGGACTATTTGTACACATGTTATAAATGCAGATTACAGACGGGTTGATGACAATCATAAAAGTTATTTTTCAAACCTCAAAGGGATCATAAACAGTAGTAGTATATGGCAGTCTTAAAGTACAAACAAAGATAATTTTGGAGAAGATCTCAACCAAGTTTCAGATCTCAAGGAGACATTGTTCCAAAGATGAAAGAGATAGAAACACCAATGACATTTACATTTCTGGAGAGAAAACCGAACACATCAAAAATCAAGATCTAGTGTTCCTCACTATTGAAAATGAAAAATCGTAGAGTTTTGTGGAGCAATGTTATTTATTGCATAGAATCTTCAATAGAATATGTCAACTCTATAAAATAAGGCAAAGAAGGTGATGTAGAGAGTGGAGCTAACAAGGTTTCCAATCCTACTGTAACTAATCTTCCCAATAAAGGCCAAGGAAAGGGAGAGGATATCAATTCCCCTCAGGAGAATGAGAATTCAGTGTTGAGTCCACAACTAGCACTTGTTACACTCCCCTTGCAATGCAGGGTCTAACATTCATGACAAAGAGAGAGGCCCTTGCTGTGTGTACTGAAGGAAAAGACCTGCCATATTCAAATAAAGTTATGTTTTGCATGGGAGACTCTACTTCCCAAAATGTTGTATATGCCACAAACAATGATTCTGCAATTGAACACAAAGAAATTGGAGGTAAATATGAAGCCCTTGTGAAAAATTATTGCATTGATTTGGAAATTGGAGAGATAGAGAAGGAAATCTCTCGTCTTACACAAAAATTAGCAGAATTGAAATTGCAAAACGCTTGTGAGATACCATCCCAAGTACTTGGTATTCAACACAAATCTAGTGACAAAAACACACCAATGAGAATTACAAATAAGATAGAGACAAGGAATGGTACTCAAGAAGGGAGTTCTGAGAAGAGAAAAAAAAGGAAGTGTTTTCTCTGCTAAATGTCTTCAATGTAGTTCGAACGCCCAACCAAGATTTAAGAAAAAGAATGACAAAATGACGACAAAGAATGATTGCCAGTGGGACAATTTATCATATTCAGAAGAAATCTAGGTCATCTGGGCCTCAGTTAAGAACCACTCCTAGCAATGTAGGTTGTCTCAAAGAAGACAAGTTTGAAGGGCAGAAAGATAATATTGGCAGGCAATTGAACCAAAAGAAAATAGATGTGTCTAAGGATTGAAAAGGAGGTGTATATTATTCTGGAAGATTTGATGGAAAGAAGAACATATCTCCATGCTTAACACTTCTAGAGAAGAAGATTTAAATTCTAAAGAAGTTCCAAAGGATGAAAGGAAGCTAGGAAAAGGATTTCCTGAGAATTTCAAGAAGCTTTGTGAAATATTGGAGAACAAGAAATTTTAGAAGGTACCTTCCAATGTCATTGTTGGAAATTACAGCAAACTGCCCCTATGTAACAAGGGAGAGAAGGTATCTCCTGCTAAGAAACAAGTTCGAATAGATACTAGCAGGTATGCCCAAATCACTACTCCCAACAGGAATGCAAGTTCTCCTCAGATTTTTACAATGTTGAGTTCTCGGAGAAATGTGCATGGAAAGAGAATTTCAAAAGATATGGAGGTTGAAGGTGTGAAAGCAAGATTAAATAACCATTCTTCCAAGAGACCTGTTATGAGTTGTTTTGATGGCAGTCCTTCTATCAAGGACTTCACGTTGAGGAATGGATATCAAGGTGGACTGATGGGATTCCCACCAAATTATGGAACTCTTCAAAATTCCCCAACACCATATTCTATAACACCTCAAGGTTCAGCAACAATGAGTGAAAAAAAAAACACCCAACCCTTGCTTGAAAGGTGGCAGAACCACATCCAACCTGACAACAGTTTTGGCTGGAGGATGCAGGACAAGAACCAACAATTAGCAACTAGTTCATGTAAAATGGAAGGAACCTTCAAAGAGAATGAATGTTATAACTACATAGAGGAGATAAATACATGTCAGAGTTATATAAGCATATCTTTCCAACAAACAGAAGCAAAGACCGGTGATGTATGAAGAAAGAGTTTTACAATTCAATGGCATTCTGAAGCAGAAATCACATCTCAGAGGACTAAGGACAAGCTCAGGAGAAGCAAATAGAATCACAGATGAAGAGAAACAACATCCTCAAGGGGAGCAGAACAATTGAAGAATGAACCAACAAAGACAGTGAATTGAAGAATTATATGTGCAAATTCCATCTCATGTTTCTTCAGTGAATGTTTGGAAGCCTTGATTCAGGGGGAGCTAAACCATTGATAAAAGAATTGAAAAAAATTAAGCAAACATTATGAACTTATTCACTAAGTTTTCTTGAGGATAACCTGTGTGATAATTAACCAGGAAGTGTAAGTCCCTAGCATGTATCTAGATCAAATATGGTCAGTTAAATATGGTTCATGGTCAATTAAGCAGGAAGTGTAAGTACCTAGCATGTATCTAGGTCCCCCAACATTCTACTGGGGTTCTTAGTCTAGTACCAAGAGCCATGACAAAGTCCCTAGAGTGTGGCTAGGGCCCATATCTGTCTCTAGTTTATTATATTCAAGGACCAAACAGTTTCTTGATCATGAGGACCAAGTAGATCCCACGGGCAGAGGCAGACACATCTTGGTCTTAGACCAGGCATATTCTTGGTCTAGGACCAAGCAGGTTCTGTAGGTGTATTTCTGGTTAGTTAACCAGGTGGATATTGGTCAATTAACCAAGATGATGATGTGTGATGTCCTCCTCTCCCAAGTCCTCAAGATGGTTGAGATAGGTTGTTTCCTCAAGGGACTAGCCACCCCTTGATGGAATCAATGGCATTTGACCCTTGGAGCAGTCGGGAGGATCAGAGGATCACATCATCCAATTTGGACCTTCCTTATATGGCGATGATAAAACTTCTAGTTGTTGTATGGAACACTTGTGGACCACATACATTGAGAGACAAAGATAAAAGTTTGGCCTACCTTTGTTGTGGTTAGAAGGGTTTTCTTCCCACCTTGTCTTATGCTTAGAAGGCTTGTCTTCCCACCTTGTTGTGACACCTCTTGTTGACTTGTGGTTAGTCTTGTGGTGACTCCTCCCTTGTTGGTCCTATGTGCTAGTTCCTTCCTTTGAGTGTGGTAACTTGACCCTTGTTTTTGTTCTTGATACCTTCTCCTAAGACGTCTTAACATTGATTTATGTTTTATATTTGGTAACCCTCCTTAATTGTGTGACTTCTTAACCCTTCTAGAGTAACCTTAAAATCAAAGAAGAATTAGAAGTTAAAACCTTCTATAAGTCCTTAAAGGGTTATAAATTTGAGCCTAGCATTCAATGTTAAAATCTAAAAGAGGTATCTTAGCTCTGATTTCTTATGTGTGATTGATATAGAGTTTTAATAGTCTTATCTGGGTGATGTCCAAGGCTCTCTTGCTTCATGTGCTTGGATGCTCTCTTGGTTCTCTCTCTACTACTTAGGGTTGCTTACACCTTCTTTATCCCTCATGTGTGAGTTGTGGTTTGTTCTTGGACTGATGAAGGTTGTCACTGCTTGTTTTCTCCTATGTTGAGGTCACCACTACCTATGCTTGGACAGTAGAACATGTCGTTGTTTGTTTGACTATGTCGTTTCTTGTACTTAAGGTGTCGTTTCCTATTGAGAGGGATGCTACTTGTGTGGACTGCTTTTGGACAGTTTGTAGGGTTGTTACTTGTTTGAATTGCCATGTAGGTGTTGTTTGTTATCTTTTGACATTTGTGGACTATTTTGGAGAGTCGCTACCTATGTGGATTGAATTGTTGGTTCCGTGAGTATCCTTGTGACTACAGCTACCCTAATGGTGGATGCTATTGCTTATGTGAGAGTGTCACTGCCATTTTGAAGGTTGTCATTCTCTGTTAAGTCATCCTATGAGGTTGTTGTTGCTTGATTAAATTCTAGTTGGCACTGTTGTGAAGGTTTTAAGGCAATATTTGACTTGCCTCTAAGAGGCAATATTTGACCTGAAAGTAAATTATGAGTATAAGGAAGGTCCAAATCATCAAGTAAGTTATCAAACATGTTAGTTATATCTCTTACTACTGGTACTTTTCAGTCCATTTTAATGTTTGTTGATTAGTTCATTGTATTACTATTGTTACCATATTTTTTATGATCTTATTTCTGTAGTACTTTTACTGCAATTATTAAATTTCTTATGTTTCAAACCCTAACTTTAACAGAGTGATCCTTAGTGAGTGTTAAAGTTGAAAGAGATGAAAATTGATAGCTTAAAATTTAACATGGTATCAAAGCTTAGGGTTTGTAGCTATCTCTGTTTTGCATCCTAACTGAGCCTACATAGGTCCTAAGGTAAGGGTTTGAATTTTATTTAACTTTTCCCAACGTTTTCTTGGATATTTTCAATAGGTTGTTCGTGAGGGTTTAAAGATCACCTCTTCTTTAGTTAAGTCAGGAGATAGGCTTGAAGGAACCTCAAACTTCAATGCTTGGAAGGATAGGGTTTTGAATATCCTAGAGGAGAGTGACTTGGATGATCTGGTTACTGGGGTTGTGGAAGAGACCACAACAAATCAAGGAAGAACATCCTTTAAGAAGAAGCAATCCAAGGCAAATAGAATCATTTTTTATTCAGTAAAAGATAATTGGATGCCATTAATAACTCCTCTAAGGACAACTAAAGAGTGTTTTGATGCCCTAGCAAATATCTATGAGAAGAAGGCCCCTACTGAGAAGAGGGTTCTGAGAAAGAATATTTGTTCACTGAAAATGGAGAAGGATGATCTAGTTGCCTCTTTCTTCTCTAAGATCTCTCAAATAAAATATCAGCTCGTGGTCGTTGGGGTTGAAGTAGAAGATTAAGACCTTGTGCAGACAACAGTAAATGTTCTTCCTGCAACTTGGGAGACATTTATAGCAGCAGTAAATAGAAAATAGATTCAATCAAGTTTTAATAGGTTGTGGAATGATTGTTTATAAGAAGAAGGAAGGATCTGTAGCATAACTAGGCTTCCCACTGAAAAGGAGCATGCCCTTGCTACCAATACAAATCAAGGAAGGATATTACCTTAGCACAAAGGAAAAGGAAAGAAACCTCAAGGTAAACAATTTAATATGTCAAAGATAAGGTGTTATAACTGCATCCTTTGGTCATTTTGCAAAAGACTATAAGAAACCACCTAATAAGAAATGGAAGAAAGGAAAGTATCATGCTTCAACCACTGCAGAAGAAGAAGAGCCTCAACAAAAGAAAACAAGGGTTGAAACCAAAGATCAAGAACAAAAAGAATTCTATCTAGTTTTAGCACTCTCAGGTTCCATCCACAACTCGATAGATTCTTGGTGGATAGATAGTGGAGCCTCCAAGCATATGACTAGATTTAGGAAGGTTCTTGCATACTACAAGGACAAGAAGTTCAATGTGAAAGTGGAACTGGGAGATGATAGTACCTATGTCATAAGAGGAGTTGGTTCAACCTCCTTCCAGCGTGATTCAGATACATTTATGCACATTGAGGAAATTTTATATGTTCCTATATTAAAGAGGAATATTTTTTAAGTTGTAGTTCTACAAGACAAAGGATTCATTGTAGCCTTCTCAGAAGAAAATACCCTGATGTGACCCAAGGATGGAAAAATGAGTTCAGCCATTGTAATTGGGGTGCATGAAGGCAACCTTTATAAGGTTTCGGGCATGTTGTTGGAAGCGAACCGTGGCACAAAATAATGGTCAATGAAGGAGAGGTTGACCCTCATAATATTTATGATCAATGTCTGAATTTAGATATCAAGAGGGATCCAACTATGCTCTTCAATCCCCAATAGAATGGGAATGCGGAAAAGAAAAGTAGAGATGTGACCTTCCAACACTTCAGAAAGACTCCCAATGATATAGACATGAAAGTGCAAGAAGTTCCAGCTTAAGAAAGCCCATTTCATGAGTCATCTCTTTCAAATGAGTAGAGGGAGGAGGCACGGGAGCCTTCAGTTTTGAAGCCTATTGAGAGGCTTCAAAGGTGATTCGGTTTGATATCTTAGTTGAGCCACAACATTGATTCAGAATCCTCCAATTATGAGGAGGCATCCAAACATCAGGTTTGGAAAGGTGCTATGATAGAAGAACTCCAAGAAAATGACGTGTGGAAAGTGGTTCTCCGGAAAAAAGGGAAGTTAGTTGTAACTTCCAAATGGATCTATGACGTCAAGCCTCTTGCTAATATCCAGAGTTGTTTGAAGCTCTCAAAAAATATGTTATTCTGTGAGAGGTCTAAACACATTGAAAGGAAGTATCATTATGTCAGGGACATCGTGCATAGACTTCGATATGTTCTATCGGATAAACATATTACCGATGTTTTGACTAAGCCCATGTCCACAATGAAGTCTAGGTACTTTCGAGACAAGCTTAGTATTGTTGATAATGCCTCTTTTGCTAAGAGAGAGTGTTAAAGATAATGCTGCTGCAAGAGCCATTCTCTTAGAGGATGGAACCCTAGTAAGTTAACTAGGGCTTTTGGTCAGTTAACCAGGCTTGCAAGTCCCTAACAGGTATCCAGGGCCCCCAATAGTCTATTGGGGTTCTTGGTCTGGGACCAAGTGGGTCAGGGCCATGGAAAAATCCCTAGCATGTGGTTAGGGCCCCTATCTATCTCTATGGAATTCTGGTCAAGGACCAGACAGTTTCTTGGTCATGAGGTCCAAGCAGATCCTACAAAAAGAGACAGAGGCATCCTAGTTTGGGACCAGACATATTCTTGGTCTTGTAGGTGTATGCCCAGTTAGTTAACCAAGTGTATATTGGTCAATTAACCAAGATGATGATGTGTGATTTCCTCCTCTCCTAGGTCCTGGAGATGGTTGAGCTAGGTTGTGTCAAAACCCCAAATTTTCACAAAAATTTAAAATTTTGAGATAACATAAAATGCTTACAGTTGCAGTTAGATAACTGCTAGCAGCTAATAGAAGAAATGAAACAGATAATTAAAAGTAACCATTAAATTTAACACATAAGATTAATGTTGTTATAATTTTGGTTTGTGATGTGAATAATCTGCATTCAAATATTTAGCTGTATTGAAGGTTTGAATGTCAAGTAGGTGAGGAGTTACTTTCTAGCTAGGGCTTACTTAGCGATTACTAACGTATCTGGATTTTCTGGATCTTTACAGGCTTGACAGGTAAATTTTTGACCCAGTAAATTTTATTAAGGCGTTAAACCAGATATACTTCTTTAACATAAAAGTATTGCTAGAGTAAAAGTTTGCTTAGAAGACTCAAGGTCCTACAAGGTAAAGTAATGTTTCTTTTACTTGATTCACAAATATGATATTACTTAATCTTTGTGTCGTAAGGGTTATTAACGTTTCCCTAATGTTTGTCTTTTAACAGATAGATCTTTAAGATAGATAAAACCTTCTTCTAACTTTACTCTAAGTTATTTCCAGTTCTTAATAGAGCTCATGGTTTGTATCATAACTCTTTCTCTGACATAAGAGTTTATTGCTATTATTATTTTAATATTTAAAACGCTACTTATCATTATAGAAATAGACCTAAGTCTTTCAGAACATAAGCCTACTATGTACTTTTCAGCTCTGTTTCAATTAGGATTCAATAAAGTAAATTTATCAGCTTAACATCGCTTGTAAATTATAAGGTATCCTCTGCATAAAAATCGTCAAGTTGTAACTTGAATTCCCATTTTCTTCATGACCAACATAATGCGACAACTTCACATTACCCTACTATTTACTTATATGTAAAGGTAGTGCAATAATATCCTAGATAATTTACTATCCTAAACTCCCAATTCCAACTTAGCCTTGGTTCAATTCATCTAAGAGCTAGGTGAAATTATGGAGACCAAAGATCATGTATTTATAAGATATCTATCCTACATCCAGTACTGTAGGTCACTTAAAAGTGTAGGAGCTATTTAAGTGTACGTATGTTAACCATATATATAAACACTTTATTGATCTAAGTCTAGTTCTCATAGCTTATACATTCATAGTTCATGTTTGTAAGAAAATGTGAATAAAGGCATTTAACAAAAATTGCTCAAAACTTCTATTATCCTCTTGATCTATTTCTTATAAGTTTAATTAAGAAAGGTCATATGATCTTCACTAAACAAGGGAATCGAAATCATAAATAAAATGGTTCTTACCAAGAATGATTTCATGGTTTAAACATTAGGTTAAACAATGGCATAATCCTCGTTCATTATCAAGGTTGACTTCATGGGAAAAGATACGATTTTGACCTTACGCATATAATACATTATCATTGTGTGCAAAGATGTAAATAATTAACAATTATTTGATTCGAATTATTGCAGTGGATACTATACAAAGGATCCCACCGTGATGCGGATAGATTTGTGGACACGTGGAACTCTCCTCGCCATGCAATACGTGACTTATCATCTTTACCTTGCAACCCTATTCCTCATTGTTCAGCGAGGGTTTCGGTCTCTGCATTGTTGGGTTTACTGCAGCCATGAGGGCTCGCAGTTGCTCGCCTCCAGATCCACTATCTATGCATTTTCGAAGAGTCGTTGCTTAGAGTGAGAGTTGTGAAGTTCACAGCTCGTGCCTGAATTGATTTCTGTAACCAAATCTTGTTGTGCGTGAGGGTAGTGTTTACATAGTCAGTAGTTTCAGTATTGAAGTCGTGGTTTGGACACTGCCATTGCTTACTCTTGCTCCAGTTGTCGAGGTAGATAATAACTCGAACTCAGCTGCCTCCATCTTAGGTGAATGCGAGAGTTTCATTGTTCGAGGTGTTGGTCTACCTTCTTCGACCTCGGTTATTGACATTACAGGTAAAGGATTACTTTTACGAAGTTGTAAGTCAAAGATTTACAGTTAGGATTATAAAATCAGGCTTTTAACTTATGAATTGGTTTGCAAATGCAGGTGATGGTTCGCCTTATCGCTGGAAGGGACCACTTCACATTTGGACCAGCATTTAGTCTTCGAGTAAGCCCTAGTTACAGAATGGCTCTCCCTGCTTGTACAGACTTAGGGGATTATGTTTGCAGTTGGAAGGAGTTACGACACTGGTTTTTCCCAGTCTTGGGTTGTTAGTCTTCAGTTTATAAGTTTTTATTTTGTTTAAAACCCTCGCTTACAACAGGGTGGCTCCGGCTCAATGACGTGACTTGTAAATGCTCTTTTCTTGTGTTAAAAGGATTTTACAATGATGTAAGTTTTGATATAAAATCTGTTAGTTTTGTTTATTAAAACCCCATGTCACGATATGGGTACACCGGCTCAGAGCTGGTTTTTGTACATTGATTAAGTTTAAAGCCTTTCGGCCTGTCAAGCAATACATTGGGTTAATTTTTAAAAGGTTCCCTTCGAGCTCGGACTCATTTTTGCATAATACTTTGTGACTCTGTGTAACTTAGGGTTTTTACCCTATTCGACTGCGAAATAATAATTTACTGTTTATTATTTGTATTAGATTATTGTTAATGGTTTTAAGACTGTCACTCAGTCATATTATAAGTTGTTTTACTTGTTGGCTCAGGAATTTATGAGCTAGGGTTTTTTTTGAATGGACCCTTGTTAAAATAAATCTTTCAATTTGTCTATTATTTAATAGATTCTGTTACTTGTTAAATTTGTTTTAAATAATGTTACAGGTGTGTGTTGTGAAAACTTTAAGTGATATTTATAAAAAAATTCTTTTATCTGTCCTTAAAAATGAATGTTAACAACCTCTCGTAATTTAATTGTTTATTTATAAAAATAATCCAAATAATTGGATTGTAGCTTATATATTTGTATTTATAATAATGATTTCTAGTTTAGGGTTTCGACTCTGTAGATTATCTTTACATGTATAACCTGTTGCTGAATTTTAAACAGTTCTTTCTTAAATAGGTATTTAGTTTTATGTTAGTTATTATCATATTCTTATTGTTTTTACTGAAATGTTAGAAAGAATTTTATTAGAGTTATTTGTAAACATCAATTCGATTCTTGATAATTTAAAATACTTTTCATAAAACCCTTCTTGTTTATAATAATTGTTAGTCTTAGTTTAGTTAATTTTATAAGTAAATGAACTAAGTAATTATAGTTTATTTCCTTATTTAACTGAATGTACTAAAGTAGTTTAACTGTATCTCTTCTACTGCATTTGCAAATAGTTATTAAATAAAACACAAAGGAATATATTGATAACATAACACAGTTTATTCGCATGCATATTTTAACTTGAAATAAAAGGAATACTTCATTTATCTACTAAGGTATTTTCTTAACATAATAATCCTTCTTCCTGTAGTAAGCTACTGTTATTTCTTTTCCAATATATTTACTTACATTAGTTTGTAAAACAATAACATAGCTAACCAAGTTATTGTTCTTTTTTATAATAACCTACATACTAAAATAAATTACTTGCTATTGTAGAATGCATAACACATCTAATCATTTCAGTCTCTTATAATTTCCTTCATCTACCTTAAATACTCTATATGTGCTGAAGTACGGTCTAGTCCTTCCAGACGTGGAAAAACACAGATTAAAATTATTTTCCATCTATTTCATATCCATTCCTTTACTAATCCAAAAGATTACTAACTCTAACATTTTACAACTAAATATTTAACATTCATTTAGCAGTCAGATTCATATTTAACCATCTAACACAGTAAAATAAAAAAATGTAGAACCTTATTAAGATGAACAACAACAGCGTTAGGAGGCCGTTCCTCCCTACCAAACTCCTGGAGAGCGCTCAAACAACGCTTCCTCATGACCCCCGAGCCTGTTCCTGGTTTTCTTGGCTGAGAACTGGTGGAGCATGCAAACAATAGACTAGTCCAATGACTCAGAAAACACTCTGCACTTAGCAGTAAGATCCTTCAGCTGAAAAGTTGCACTAGATCACTTAGCAGTTAACCCCTCAAACTCTTACCAAAAATTCCCTTGCCATTGAATTTCTCTGAAGTACATTCACATGAATGATCACTTCTCTAGAATGAGCAGCCTCAGCTCTCTTCAATGGGCATTTTTATAAAGATTGCCTAGGTCTTTTGGGTCAGTTGTCATTAATTGAGCCACCTGCTCTGATCCCACTTTCTTGGAGGATCATGACCCCAAATGTACGGAGGTTGCCACCTGCAATAGTTGGAAGTGGTTTGAGGATGCTGACACATGTCTATTTTCTCTCCACCCGGTCTCCTCCACCAATTTGACCAGTAAACACTCTTTTAACAGCTCTCATAAGCTGTTGTCTCCACCTTTATTTATTTATAATTAAAATATTCAGAATTACATTAAATATCCTTGACTCTGTTGAGTCATCAATTACAACTTAGCATAAAATTTAACATATTGTCTTTAAATAAAATCAAATAAGATAATATTTTTTTTGCAAAATTGGGGCATTTGACAGGTTGTTTCCTCAAGGAACTGGCCACCCCTTGATGGAATCACTGGCATTTGACCCTAGGAGCAGTTAGGAGGATCAGAGGATCACATCATCTAATTTGGACCATCCTTATATGGTGATGATAAAACTTCTAGTTGTTGTATGGAACACTTGTGGACCACATACATTGAGAGAGAGAGAGAGGTTTTTTTTCCCTTCCTTGTGGTTAGAAGGGTTTTCTTCCCACCTTGTTTTGACACCTCTAGTTGACTTGTGGTTAGTCTCATGTTGGCTTAGTCTTGTGGTGAGTCCTCCCTTGTTGGTCCTATGTGCTAGCGCCTTCCTTTGAGTGTGGTAACTTGACCCTTGATCTTGTTCTTGGTACCTTCTCCTAAGTCGTCTTAACATTGATTTACGTTTTATATTTGGCAACCCTTTTTAATTGTGTGACGTCTTGACCCTTGTAGAGTAACCTTAAATTCAATGAAGGCTTAGAAGGTAAAACCTTCTAGAAGTCCTTGTAAGGTTATTAAATTTTTTTAGCCTTCATTGTTAAAGTATCTAAAAGAGGTATCTTAGCTCTAATTTATTATGTTTGACTGGTCTAGGGTTTCAATAGTCTTATTTGGATGATGTCTAAGGCTATCTTTCTTCTTGGTTCGTCCCCTACTACTTAGGATTGTTATTTTGAAGGATGATCACACCTTCTCTCTCCCTCACGTGTGAGTCGTGGTTTGTTCTTGGGCTTCTAAAGGTTGTCGCTACTTGTTTTTAGCATGTGTTGAGTCTGCCACTACCTATGCTTGGACTATGGAGGATGTTGCTCCCTGTTTGAATGTGCCACTGCTTGTAATTAAGGTGTCGCTTCCTATTGAGAGGGATGCTACCTATGTGGACTGATTTTGGATTGTTTTGTAAGGCCAACGCTTGTGTGAACTCTCCCGTAGGTGTTGTTTATTATCTTGTGACAATTGTGACTGTTTTGGAGAGTTTCTACCTGTGTGGATTGTTTTGTGGGTGTCGTGAGTCTCCTTGTGAGTGTCGATGCCCTAATGGAGGATGCTACTGCTTATGTGAGAGTGTCGCTTCCTGCTTGAAGCTTGTCATTCTCTGCTAAGTCATCCTATGAGGATGTCGTTTCTTGATTGAAGTCTGTTTGGCACTTATGTGAGGGATTTAAGGTTGTTTCTCACTATTGTGAGGTCTTGTGAGGTGTTTGAGGTTGCCATTCACTATTGGGCATTTGTTGGATGCCTCTACTAATGTCTTTGGGATGTTCTTGACCCTATTGTACCTTGTTTAGATCTCTGCACTCTTTATTTTACATGCCTAACCATATCCTTTCTCTCTCTCTCTCTCTCTCAGTAATGTGCTTACCCTCATAAGAGTCAGTTACTCGTTCCATTTGTTGACTTGCGTCTGAGAGGCAAGATTTGATTTGAAAGAAAATTCCGAGTATAAGGAAGGTCCACCTCATAAAGTAAGTTATTAAACATGTTAGTTATATCTCATACTGCTATTATTTTTCAGTCCATTTTAATGTTTGTTGATTAGTTCATTTTATTACTATTGTTACCATATTATTTATGATTTTATTTATGTAGTACTTTTACTACAATTGTTAAATTTATTATGTTTCAAACCCTAACTTTAACACAATGATCCTTAGTGACTGTTAAAATTGAAAGAGATTAAAATTATATCTTAAAATTTAACACAATGTCTCCAATATGCTCTTCAAATAGGCCAGAAAGCTTCAAGGGGCTTAATCAATGAATGGTGCTAGCAACAAAACTATCAAAAGAACAATGCAAGTTAAAAGGTTTGTACCAAAAAAAATGAAGGTTAAATCTTAATCCCTTCGCTTATTGAAACGATGACTTAACGATAATATATACTTTGAATTTGACAACTTCCTTTAATTCGCATTTGCCATTAGAGGAAATTTCAACTCAAAATGGGCATCCTATAAAAATTAATAAATTAATATTTAAAATAATAAAATAATATTTATTAATTTTGGAGGGAGAAAAAAAAAACTATTTTTTTGTTTGTATTTTCGACATATTTCCCCGTGTTTTTACTCAAATACTTCAGACGGACCCCGCTACCCCAAAAACAAGAAATACCTGAAAAACGCGATGATTACATCATTATCACGTTTTTTCAGGTATTTATTTTTTGGGGGGTAGCAGAGTCCATTAAAAGTATGCCAAGTGGGTACTCGCTAGATGTGGAATTTAATTCCACATTCAACAAGCTCTCCCGATCGAAATTTGAGTAAACACAAAGAGAGATATGTCGAAAATACAAACAAAAACAGTAGTTTTTTTTATGATACCTATCCCCAAATTTATATTAAAAAAGTGTTTAAGACCTATATGGTATTTCAAATTTAAAGCAATTTCATTGGCTAACACANTTATAGTTAAAAGACCCATTTTGAGTTGAAATTTTCTCTAATGCATTTATTTAATTGACCCTTTGAATGACTTACAAAAGACAAATGTCCAATGTCTAGTTAGTCATCAAGTCATTGACCTTTTTCAACCTTTAAAAAAATTGGTCACCACAAAGTCCCCAATATGCCTTTTAACCAAGAGTAATATCCCTTTGAAGAAGGGTGTGGGTCTCATTATGGTTTGATCAAGTTGGGCCATCAAATAAATTTTGCAACGAGTTAAAAAGTGAACAAACTCAACCCTTTTAGTGATTGCAATTTTTTTTGGCAAGGCAAAGTTTTTCCCTCATCCACGTTTTTTTGGGGAATTCCAACCCCCTAGGTCTTCTTAAAATAGATTAAAATCCTTATACACAAAGTTTCATGGTTAAAGTTTTCATCAATAAAGTGGAATATAACTTTCGGCAAGATTTCTATCAAAATTTTAGGAAAAATTTTAAATGGAAAATGGTTGAGTTCATACACTTTTTAACTAATTCCGCAAACTTTGGCCACTAGCCTCATTTCAATTTAATGAGTTTCCATAAGCCAAGTCGTTTTCACTCTAAATTCAAACTCGCATGGTGTAATCATGGAAGTGGGCCCTTCTTTGATTCATCAAGATCCAACCTATTTGTCCTCCAAGCTTCTTTGATTTTCTTTGTGCAAAACCATCCAATGAGAACACCCCATTTGGAGATTACTTCAAGGACAAAGGTAGGTCTTTGTCGACTCCTCAAATATTCAATGAAATGAAGGGCATTGAAAATTTTAAGAGTTAAGTTTCATCATTTTGCTAATTTTCTATTTATTTTCTCAAAACAGTTTGTCAATTTCCATTCTTTCCCAAAACCAAGTCACTCAAATCATCAAAATTTTCTAAAAATTATATAAAATCCTTATAGATTTGAATATTATAATATAAGATTATTTTTCTTACAAATCATCAAAATTTTCTTAAAATTATATAAATCCTTAGAAATTTGAATATTTTTACAAAAATATGGACAAACATTTTATGGTTGTCATTGCAGAATTAATAAGATTCACCAATGTTTTTACACTTTAAAATAAGCATGGATCCTCAAGTATGGGACCAATCAGTTCATCTGGCCATCATTGTTTCTATGTGAAAAAACTATAGAAAACCTTTAGATAACCCCGTTATTTTCCACATCAAGTACTTGCTTATTCTGGGCACCTAAGATATACTTACCTCACATCTATCAAATAGGCAAGATATTATTGGCTTCATTCACAAATATTTACAAACATGGGTTGGTGTTTTCCCACTTCCCTGTACCAAGTTTCTTAGCACTGCGACCCCTTCAATTTTCTTCTTTAGGTTGAGCTCGAGAGCTGATCAAGGCCCTTAATTCCCTATCTTTAAAAACACCCTTTGCACCCACCTTTCCTAGATTTTTTTATGCTCCATCGATCTTAAAGGATGTGATAGCCCCACATCCCTGACAAGTCTTGGACTCATCAGTGCTATTCCTTACTATGAACTTTAAAAAATAATATTGATGAAAACATGACGTCCATTTTAGTGCCCTGTGAACAAGTGAAGAAATGTTAAATATGTAAAAATACTGATGCTCCTTGTCGTCATGTACCTCTCTCGTTTCCATGTTCAAAAAGTGCAAAATGTGCAGTTATAAAATACCTTAAAATGGCACTCGCCATAACCAGTAATTTTGGTTGAAACAAACAAGTAAAATTATTTTCTGCAACGAAACGAGGACAAATTGACTTAATCACACAAATACAGAAACAAATTATTCACAAATATGCCTTCTTGTGGTACTATCTCACAGTAAGTTAGATTGTTTATTGGAAAACTACCAAGTTTAAAGACTTCTGAAAACAACAGCAAGACTTTAGGGTCGATAAAATATGGTATAAGAGGTTCCAACCTGTCCCCAAAAAATGAGTTCATTGCAAGAAAGAATCGAGAACTGCGGTAGTAACTACTTTTATTCCAAAGATACATAAAATGATGTGCTTTGCCACCACATTTTACTGCTAAAGTCCCAGATAACGTTGAATCTGAGCTTTAACCTGTGAGAATGACAGTTACACTACAGACCCTTCAAATAATTCTTAGAAGACATGATTATTATGTGCTTCTGCTGGCAAAGGACCTGTTTAAGAAACTAATAAGAATTGCAATTGTAGATGAGATTACACCCAAATTGTAATGTCAATAGATATACTACCAAGATCAATTAATGAATCATGGCAGACTTGACTACAACTCCTCCATCAAATTTGCATTATGTGAGCAGCTGAAATCAACTGAATCATTCCAAGGTCTCACTAGGCCACAGATGCTTCCAAGTTGAAATTTCCTCCTCTGTTTGTAACTTTCGAATTCCGCCGTAAAATCCTTCAGCTTCGTTTCCTTCTTCATGATGATCCTTTCGATTAACAGATGCACGCCTCCATCGTGATCCAGGTGTATATTGATTGAACTCTAGAATCAGAGTATCTGCCAAAGGTTGGTTTATTAGTATCTACTTAACGCAAACATAGAGAGTCATTTCGTACATAGCTACATACATTTTTCATATTTAAGTATATTTTTCATATTTTTCATAGTTTCGTATTCAGAGATCTACACTTCTAAAGAAAAAAAATTGGCAAACAGTTTAAAAGCAAGAATAATACATTACAGATTGGGTTGCATGGCTTTGCAATTTCATTTATAAAAAGAAAAAAGAATTTAAACTGAGTTGACTGTAGGTTGTCACAGCAGATTCAAAATCTAGACAATAGCAGAGAGTCACAGAAAATGGAGAGATTCCTCAGGTTATTCATGGAGATCTCTTAAAAAATTTACATAAATGTCGGCAGTAATCCACTAGTGATTTTGAAGTCCTTTCTTCTGGGGTAGGAATTTCGCAGTGTTCTTTAATTTTGCAGAACTAATTGCTGATGCTTACAAGCATATTTGCACATCCCTCTCTTAGCTCTAAATTTCTAATAGCAACAAAGAATACTAGAATAGCCACATTTTACTTCCGAAGCAAAGGCCTTCCCAGTATGCACATATCTTCAGCTCTGAATCAATTCTACACTGAAGGTTATGGCACATATGAAGAACATTTTTGGCATGGTAGTCGGCGAAAATACATTTGCAATATAATTCGTGGTAAGTATTTAAAGGAACATACCTAATTCAGAATCCAATAAATCATCAAAATTTCAAGGACCTGACAGGAAGCCTTGTGACTTCCATTCATTTTTTTCTAAGAGAAAACACTTCACATTGTCGACAGTCAAATTCTCCCTGGGTAAGCCTTCCTGGGATGCCAACCCAAATCATTGGGATTTTTATCAGCCTAGTGCATGTCATCGCAATATGCTATAGGAGGGATCACATCTTAACCAATTAATAATGAAATAAAATTCCCTAACAAAGTAATAATTTAATATTTGGTCTAAAATGCTTGCTTTCAATATTAATATAAACAAGTAATGTAAATATTCAGGATTTTATCCAAAATAGTGGCCTGCTTGATAGCCACCACAAGCTATAGCTAAAAACTAGGTAGGACCCACTTCCAAAACCTCCTACAAGCACTATAAAAATAAAAACTGCCACTTCGGAATATGAAAACCCTGAAAGCATGCCAGCTGGCATACATCCATGAACAACGATTAAGTCTAGCCTTCATAGTAATCATAAGTATAACTCAACCAACCAACAGGATGAGGCCCATTCTGGGTGGGATCATCATTGTCCTTATAGACGGCCCCATCCATCATTGTATAGCTCCCTAATTATCTTGGCAGTAAGCTATTTACTAGACGATTTGTACCGGGGCTCACTGGACGCTCACTGGACGCTGTGGAGTGATAACTTACTCAGTGAGACCTAGACCCACCGGATTCTGCTTATTTTTTCGTGTTTTCCCTGTACGCACTGTACATGATCCGTGGATCCACTCACCGAATTCTTGCTTCTTTTCCAGTGTTCGCCCAGCTGCTGATCACATAGCTTACTCCCATAAAAATTTTAGATCAATAAATCCTATCCATGCTTCCGCAACAACTATAGCAAAAAAAAACCATTAAAACGATTTCACAGAGTTAAAACCGGGTTCCAGCAAACTGTGAAATCGTTATGCCCATTTCATAATAGGCGCTGCTTGCAGGCTTCATGGTGTGGATAGCTATTTCAAAAACACTAATCTACAATAAGATCATCTCTACTGAATATTGATTCAATTTATGGTGTGAATTGCTATATTCTCTATCACAATTTATGATGCAATCATCTCTACTGAATATTGATTCAATTGATGGTGTGAATTGCTATATTCTCTATCACAATTTATGATGCAAAGATATATCTAAAGCCAACTTTCTTATCAAATAGTGAGTGCATCAACAATAACTTCAGTGTTCTTTATTTGTCCTGCTAATGGATTTCAACAATAACTTTCTTACCAAACACCAAATAGAGAGTGCTTCAACAATGGCTTATGATCATTGCGAGCTGGAGTTCTCTTGCAGCAGCAGTCCCGAGAAGGATTATGAGAACAGATCATGGGATGATCGTCTGCATTCTCTTTTCTTGAGAGCTCTGCCCTGCGTTTGTCTGAGTGCCCATCAAGAACATAATGGAAGCAACAACGTTATTAATATTCATGATCAACAACTATCACAACAACAGTGTTCCTGTGTTGACGAGTCTCCCCAAGTCCTCAATGGATTATCTCTGCTCTCCTCTTGTGGATAGACAAGTGGAAGAATTTATCTCAGCGTTTTATGAGCAGATGCGACTAAAGCGTCAAGATTCTTACAAGCAGTGCCAAGAAATGTTGGCAAGAGCCACCTGATATAATTTTTGTAGCACAATATTAGTCAATTCATTGAATTGTGGATTCATTGATGGGAAGCCTAATGAAATTTCTCGTCGCTCTGTTACATTGTAAGTGGAAAGTTCTGGAGTTAAGGTTAGTGCTTTCTTGAAAGCATAAGTAACCTGAGCAATGATCTGGCTAAGTTTTGTTTTGAAAATTTTAATATAATGGCCAAGTTTTGTTTTGAAAATTTTAAATAAATATTAATAGAGACCGTGCATAAAAGATATTTTAAATGTTACAAGAGTTTTCTCCCTAATCTGATTCCATTATTATTTTGGTTTTGTCGATTCTACTCTTGCCCATTAGCATTCAATCATATTTTTCTTTTTTAATAACATCTTGTTTCAATATTATTTTAAAATCCTGTAATACCAAATCTCCAAGCTGTTTACAACAACGGAAAACGTTAGAGATTCTAATGACTAATGGATAATGTTTTGCTGTTGGTAAACACTGATCTCCTAACGATTTTCTTAGATAAGCTATTCACATAAATGCGTTCTTCAAAGCTCAATCAAAACTACTAACCATAACATGACACCACCAATATAACATGACACCAGATGCATCAGATAGTTTTATAAATGGCTAAAGATCATAAAAAGTTTCCCTTGAGAATCCAGTCCATTGAGAATCCAGTCCATGTGAGTGGACACCCTCCACAGGTAATATACAGGAATTGGATAATGGCAGGTATCCACCACCCAATCTCTAGTGATGCAAGTGCGCCATTGAGGTCTAGATTCCACTTGAAGACAAAGAGACAATTTAATAGAATGGAGACTATCGTTCCAACTACAGCTGACCATGCTACGATCACGCTCTTTGTTTGTGAAATTAATATTTCTGAATGGCAAAATAGAATGAAAATGAAAAGTGAAGAGGAATGCACTACAGTGCTACTCTCCCTTATAGTTGAGCGACATCCTCAGGCTGTCCCAGGAGACTGAGAATAGAGGTTGTAAACAGATAAAGGGGAAGAAGAAGCATCGTGAATCCCATGAGTACAATCCAAGAGCGTTGGAGATATATTCCGAGCATGTGGTGTTTATATGCGCTAAAGGCTTGCCCACAGAAAGTTCCAAAGGCATTTCCCATTCCTATCCGATAAAGCAAAATCAGAAGTACAAAACGTTATATTTAACAGCGTTCTAACTCAAACTGCAATGAAAGGTAAGCCATGTACAATTCACAACCCTAGTGAAGCTGAAGGCGAGGCTGGGTGCTTAATTCATGTTACATTCTTTATATGTTTTTGTAAAATTTAAAAACGTGGAACGTGGAATCATATCGTAGATTATTGTTTTTGAAATAACAATCCACACCATGAAGCCAAGCAGTGCCTATTATGAAATGGGCATAACTATTTCACAGTTTGCTGGAACCTGGTTTTAACTCTGTGAAATTGTTTTAATGGTTTTACCATTATTGTTTTTGAAATAACAATCCACACCATGAAGCCAAGCAGTGCCTATTATGAAATGGGCATAACTATTTCACAGTTTGCTGGAAGTGAAATCGTTTTAATGGTTTTTTTTTGCTATAGTTGCTGTGGAAGCATGGATATGATTTATTGATCTAAAATTCTTATGAGCGTAAGCTATGTGATCAGCAGCTGGGGAACGCCAAAGAAGCAGAATCAGGTGAGTGGACCCACGGATCATGAACAATGGGTTGGACTTGATCAGCAGCTGGACAAACCGGAGAAGAAGCCGGTGGGTTTCGGTCTCACGGAGTAAGCTATCACTCCACGGCGTCAGGTGGGCCCCAATGCAAATCGAGTAAATAGCTTAGTCCATTATCCTGCACACGGTCCCAGGAGACTTGTCAGTCTCTGTGCAAACTACGTGAACTTATCATTCTAGTGCTGCAATAGAGGGGGCCAACTATGGCAACGTTCCATCCACTCACAAACAGCCTAAACAATTGTATGTCATGCCCTTTCTTCAGACCTTTGTAATTAGCTGGATTCGCCCAAATGGACTGGAGAGTCAATGGGAAGCCTACCTACTCATGGTGCAAGGAACGCCCTGCAATATTCCAACAATTGGCGCAGATCCACCGCATTTAGTTCTACCTTTTAAAGCTCCGCATTAATGATTAAACTGCATATACAGATTGGCGCAAACTAGCAAGTTATTATACTAGGGAAATGTTGAACATGTTGTGCCTTATTAAACATAACATCATTCTGTTTCTTCCAAATGAGGAAAAGCACCTTCAATTTTGAATAGCTTCCATGTTGTGTGGAATTCAACAGCCCAAGGAACTTTATCTCCAAAGAGGGTGTATTTCCAGGATATGATAATAGGGAGGAGTTGGCCATTAAAAATAACTTTGCATATCTACAAGACCAGAAAAGATGCTTCAGCATTTCATATCTACCACAAAGGGGACACTTAGGTTGAGATATGCTTGATTCATATTACCAAGATCCAAACCCATGAATGTGAACTTGGAAAAAAAGGGCCATTTTGGATGACTGGAGGTTTCCAAACACTGTGTAATCATAGGAGCGAGGTCATTTGCTTAGATTAAGTATCCAATGTTTATTCAATCAACCATCCAAGATAGGCTTATGATAGAGCCATCTGTAGTCATCGGCTGGTGTGTATAAGTATTTCCTTTAAGAATTTGATTTATGACATTTCAAGTCCTTCCAACAAGGTTAGGATATCGCAAGCCTAGCTCAATGAACAAAGTTCAGGATCAAAATCTTTAATTCAATCAAAAACTAGCACGCCAGATGAAATTTGACTTTTTTCTCTGGCTAAAGGCACCCAATCCCAAGTTTAGGCATTGAAGATGTACCCAATAATGTCGATGCCTCTTCTAAAAATTATCAAGCCAAGAACTAGGTTGCCTCGACCAGAAACTTTCCTTCATGCAGCAAAATAGGAGAGCACCAAGGGGAATCGCCATTGAAGGACAGACCAAATCTGAAAATTTGGCCTTTTCAACTTTCAACTAAGATGGGGTTTAACCACCTCCCATGCCTTCTAAATTCTTTGAGAAACAAAAGTACCTTTCAAGTTTATGTATGTTTGAAGTGACAATAAGAGTTTGCAACTTAAGATTGGCCTGGAATTTTTTTGCCAAGAGGAGCTCCTAAGCGAATGAAATTCCTCAAAAGCACATTTCAAGTTTCATTTCCTTCCAATGCCCTGATGGACCCAAATGGCACAGGGCGCCTAGGCTTGGGCATGTATCTTAATCATCCCCATGCCTCCCCAATCACTAAGAGTGCAGCATAACTATAAGTTCCAATTGACTAAGTGAAAGACTTTACTCTCATCCAGATTATCCCAAAGAAAGCTATGCAACAATTTCTCTAGTCACTCGTAGGCACTAGCAAATGGAACCCATTACGAAAAGTACAACATATGGGTGGCTACTAAGACTCTTGTACATATCTGAAATTTGGAAGCCACAGCCATGGGCTTCATCAGCCATTTCTCATCTTCATTTCCAACCTTTGTATAATTATATCCCAGAGGTCCTTAGGAAAGGGTTAAAATGCAAAAAAGGAATACTAAGGAACGTAAAAATTTGGCTAGGTTGAATCCAAGACCATCCCTAGTCAACAAGCCAAGCATGCATATCATGAAGGCTTTGTTTATAACATAGAATTTTATCCCACTTAATTCAAGAACCCAAAGCATCACAATGTATCTGAAGGCAACCCGTCGTGTTCTGCATGGAAGTTTGATCCTCGATAATAGTGAGGAAGGGGAGTCATCTACGAAAGTGACGATTCACCTATTGACTAGCTCCCTGTTCTAGAAGTTCATTTTCCATTGAATGAGCCACCTATAAGGCGCTGGCTCATTCAATGGAAAACGATATGCTCTAAGTCCTATGCTACCATCACATAAAGATTAGAGGAAGGTCCAACAGACAACCTTGTGAAATGGACCTTAAGAGCCTACATCTTCTGATACGAAGATGTTGATGTACAAGCAAGCCAAGGCTTCTTAAAAGAGGGTCTCCTCTGCGTTGAAGAAAGTTTGCCCAAATCCCAACAACTTGAGAATGGCTAGGATGAAGGGGCCACTCAACCCTGTCATAAGCTTTTCAAATTCAATGCATCTGGCCCACTCATACCTTCACACACTACTATGATAATGTCCAGAATAAATCACCCGCAATTTACAAGTAAATAATGTTCAGTGAAATGTGTTTAATACACATAGCCAAGGTCTTAGCCAAGATTTTGTTAGAAACGTTCAACAGAATCAGTCTCTAGCTGATGACAAGTTCAGAATCTCCAGGCTTGCGAATGAACTTGATTATTCCTTCATTTTCTAATGGCTTTTTTGTGTACCTAGAACTGGTCTAGCACAACAAAATCCCTTGTGGCCTCGTAAAAATCACAGGGAAAGCCATCCAATCCCAATAAATTATCCTGGGCCATCTCCATCAACACACCTATCAGTTCATCCAAGATCAACAACTATTCACACAATCTTTATTGTGCCTAAGTGGTCTTTAGCTAAGGTTCAACCATTCATTTAATCCTTAGTGCCCCTCAATTAAGGTTTTAATAGTCATTATACGCTCAGTGGTTACATCTAGCCTTAATAAACTTCACTAGACCAACAAAAGGCTTATGAAAGGAAGTGACTCTTGACATAGGGTGCCCTATTATGGACTATATAAAGCTCCTTCTTAACCTAACAGAGGCATTATCATCTATAAGATATGTAACTTATGGGAGGAACAGGCATGAAGAAGATATTGGGAATGGGTCTGTTTCAGCAACCCATTTTAATAAAATGTTGATTACATTGACTTATACAATGGGCCATAGATTGGTTATTTTTTTAATGTTTACCAACAATTTGATATTGATTTTATCTGGAGGATGATTAGGGACAAAAACCATAAACAAAAGGTGGCGTTATCACTCTAGAAAATATGTATTTGCAATTTACAACTGACATGTACCATGATAAATTCAAATGAAGTATCAAAAAACTCAATTTCTTTTCTATTCTCAATACAACTAGCATAACTAGACCCTATCTAATCAGTGCGATGATGGAAGTAGTCCTATATATTTTGATTGTTTAAGATAAGTCACTTAGCTTGAAGCAATTGAAAAGGAGTCAATTATGCTCACTATGATTAGAACCTTATATTTTGTCCCATGCCCTATATATAACTTACGTCGGTTTAGTTTCAGAAAAAGGAAATGGGAGATGCATTTGTGATTCTAATTTTATAGACCAGTTAGGGTAAGTCAAGGGTCAACTCAACCTAGGATGAATCTGTGATCTATAAGACCCTCACCCATATTTTTTGGAATAGAAGGCTTGTTGAACTCAACACTCAGGTGTCTAGATACAAGATATGAGGAAGGAATAGAAATTATTGAATGTTACGTCATACTGGTAGATTTCAAGAACAAGTTGATGTGGATTGTGACCAGTCTTGGTCATTTTGTATAGACTTATAATGTATATGCTATTATAGTAAGGTTGTAATATATTTAAAGTTCACTTGTCACATATAGTCTTAATGTTATAAATACTTTCTGTATAAACTTGTTGAAGGATAATTCGTTGAATCACTTGTCAAGTTGTCATTAGTAATATTCGTAAATTATAAATGTAGTTCGTAATAATCCTAAAGTCTTGATGTTCACATACCCTGAAGGATTTATTATGGTTTTAGGAGAAAATATTAAAATTATTGTACAAAAGAAGGGTGGCTCTAATATAAATAGCCAATCCTTCTCTATGTGAAATCAGGCTTGAGTTTTGGAGTCCATAAAGCTATGAAAACTTCTCCCCATTTTGTTTCT
>LPNX010022087.1:1300315-1311131 GCA_001517045.1 Pseudotsuga menziesii
AGCGTCTGAGTAAGTTAAAGAGGAACCCCAAATCTCATTTATATGTATTATTATGTGTTTCAACTATTAACGGATAACTATATACCAAGGATTGTAGGACTTTGCATCAACACCATGTATTTGCCAAAGCCCTTCCATTGCCCAATGTGGAGGAAAACCACAGACAGATTCTATAGGAAAGTGGAAGATACCATTATTTATTGGTACACGTTTATAAATGCTGAAGATATCGCAAAAAAACCCAGGTTTTCACAAAGGATGAGAAATATCATACAAGCTATAGGAGGCTGGTCTGAGATGGGGAAATTCATATAGCTTGGGGTTTGGGCCTTCCCAAGCTAACCCGTAGCTCTACCTAAATAAGTCAGAGATGAAGTGGCTCTAAGAGAATTATGCAGAAAGGTATTAGCCACAAACAGGAGGTTCAGAAGCCAGAATAAGGCTTATCATGTAAAACATGGAAGCAAGATTGGTAGCCTTACTTTTACTAAGGAGTTAACTGAAGGAAAAGAGGCCAGTGCATACACTCCAAATGAAACATGCACAATTCAAAGATGCCTGATTATGACACGAAGATGATAGAACTTTAGAATAACTACACGTATAATTTGGGGTCTTCTCGTGACTACTAACTACATGACTGATGACCCTATAGGTTATAACAGATTGATTAAAAAAGGGATCTATTACATTAAAGATCATACCAGAACTATTGACCCTAAAATATATTCCAACTTTATAATGTACCTTAGAAATTTACAGAGAAACGAGTAGAGTCAGGATACAATCTGCATCGATTCTTCTCCCTTACAAGAGCATTGGTCCCTTGATTGCAGACTTTCCCTCCGCAATGGATTAGCGAACTTGTTTGAGTAGTTAGAACTTAGCAGTTTTGTCGACAAAAATGAGAGAAACACTTGTGTTGAATGAGAAGATGCATAATTTGTCACTGAACTACTAGAGTAGAAAGAGAAGGTGCATAATTTGTCAATGGACTCCTATAAGCTATAAGTACTATAAACAGTCAAGACTCAACATCATACGCTGAGCAGGACCATAGTAATGAAAATAGCAAGCAAGTCTCGATAGATTGACAATTGGTGTTGTAAAGCATCCAGAATTGAACTAACTCAATCAAGCAATTGTGAAGAGCAAGCGGTGTCATAACCCAAATGCTACGAGTGTGGAGCTCATTTTGTTAAAAGAAGAACAGACAGAAATGATAAAGAAACATGCTTTATCTGCAGCCAAAAGGGCCATTGGGCAAATAAATGTCCAAAAAAGAAGTCCAAACCAAGGCTTGCTGCCTTGTGCGCTCAGTTAGATCCTCAATGGTGGGATCTACACTCCAGTTCAGACACCGAGTCACCCTCTGGTGAAATAAATTTCTTACCTTCTGATGCATCAACTCCATCCAATGACTTTGAGTCCGATAACGACATTGCTACTTTTAAAAAATTTGTTTCTTATTCTTCCTCTTCAGAGTCCGATTCCGAACCAAATTTGGGAGGGTTTGAGCCTCCAGAGTATGATTTTTCGCTGTATATGTTTTCTGTGAATACGCCTCAGAACATTGAAAAACAAATAGCAGCCATAGATTTGCAATTGTCTGAAACTCCTGCCTTTGAATATATGCTAAGAGCATCTTTGAAAGATGAAAAGAAGAGATTGCTCAAAATGCTTGAGCAAGATAAAGGTAAAGGCAAGGTAAGTTTTGTAACCCCTGCCCAATATAATCCTGCTAAACTCTATAGAAGCTACCCTGGTGGTCATGAAAGTAGGCAAGGCTATAGGAGAGATAAAGAGCAAATGCTCCAACTACAAATCAAAGAAAAGCAGCAGCAGCTCAAAAGCTTGATAACACAAATTGAAGAGTTGAAGAGCATGGTTAAGATTATACAGATTGAAAGGGATCAATCGTCAGATGAAGAACTAAGCAAGCAATATGATCAAGCTATGGAAAGTCCAGAAAAGAAAGAATCTTCTCCTGATCCTACTTTAGGAATGATCACTGGTCCAAAGATGTTTATACGAATCCAGTTATGCCCTAGTGAGTTCAAACCATATTTTCTAGACTATATGCTTGTTTCAGGTTGTCAGGTAAACTTAGCAAAAGGTTCAGCACTTTCCTCATTCTATTGGGAAAACACTACAGACCGTGGGACAGCCATTGAAGGAACTCCAGTCCCCCTAGCTGCAAAAGCTGAAAATTTCCCGATAAAGCTCAATGAAACATCTGATAGAGTAACCTGGTACAGATTAGATGACATTAAGGAAGACTGCATTCTAGGTTCAAAATTCTTGTCCAGGGTTGGTCCTTTTTCTTTTGATACCCAAAAAATGTTATTTTCCTGTGTTATTAATAATTGTACAGTCGAGCTTCCTCTTTTCTTTAATCCTAGTCCGAAATGTCAATCTTTTTTACAAAAGCCTGTGCAGAAGATCAATCCTGCTCAATTAATGAAAATGGATCGTTGTATAGCCTTTTCTGACATCCATGGAGAGAAATCCCTTGCAGATATCGCTGCAAAATTGATTAAAGACTATTGCACAGAAAGCCCAAATGCTTTTTGGACGAGAGAAATATTTTGTCTCCCTGCCATTTGATCCATTGCAAAAGATCAAACCCATGAGAGCTTCTGCTCATATCATGTCCCCCTCAGAAAGAGATTTCTGTGTGCCTCAGAGATCAAAGAACTTCTAGCCAAAGCCCTGATAGAACCATCTAAGAGCCCTTGGGCTTTGCCGAGCCTTTGTGGTGAACAAACATTCTGAGATCAAGCGGGGAAAGCCGAGGATTGTTGTGAATTATAAGCCTCTCAATGCTGTACTCCAGAAAGTTCGGTACCCTTTGCCAGATAAAGCCAGCCTGCTACAAAGAATTGTTGGTTGTACAATATTCAGTAAGTTTGATTTGAAATCAATATTCTATCAAATTGGTATTGATGCAAAGGATCGTTTTAAAACAGCATTTGTAGTTCCACATGGTCAGTACCAGTGGAAGGTTTTACCATTTGGAATCAATAACTCTCCATCAGAATTTCAAAAGCGCATGGAGGATATCTTTAGGGAAAAACAATGGGCACTTGTGTTCATTGATGATATTCTGATCTGTTCTAAAAACCTACAAGAACACCTAAAACATTTACAAATGTTTTATGATTTGGTTTTCAAACATGGGTTAGTCCTGTCTCAAAGCAAGACGGAGATAAGTAAGACGGAAATGGAATTTCTTGGATTTAAGATCCAAAGAAGACAAGTCATCTTGCCAAAACATGTCCTCAGCACCTTCAGCCATTTCTCTGACCAAATCCTTGATAAAACTCAGTTGCAGAGATTCCTTGGTAGTCTCAATTACATCAGACCTTTTTATAAAGGACAGACCACTGATATTCATCTTCTTCAACAAAGATTAAAGAAGAATCCTGTAAAGTGGTCACCAGAGATGACTTTGGCTGTTCGGCATATCAAAGCCAAAGTGTTGGATCTGCCTCCTCTCTCTTTACCTCAAGGTTCAAGGCAGCTAATCATTGAGACAGACGCTTCTTCCCACACTTGGGATGGAGTTCTACTTGAGGTCATAAAAGGTAAAGAATATGTGTGTGGTTATGGTTCGGGTTCCTTCAAAGCAGCAGAACTCAACTACCCCTCCAGCCACAAAGAGATCTTGGCTGTTAAAAAGGCAGTCCATCATTTTATTTTGTTTTTAAAACCAGTTAGATTTGTTATTAGAACAGATCTGAAAATAATGCCTGGTATTTTTAAGAATGAAAATTTGATGGCAGAAAATAGTAGTCGCATTTTAAAATGGTTTATTTGGCTTAGTAATTTTGATTTTGACATTGTGTATAAGCCAGGTTATCTCAATTGTCTTGTTGACATGCTCACCAGAGAACATCCTAAAGAAACTGCTCCTACTCTCAGCATGTTCACAGCTGGTGCCTCTAGTTCCAGTGCAGACCATGGAAAAGCACCGCTATATCAACCCAGAAATGTCTTATTCCTGAAACCGTGGGATGAGTCGCTTTCAAAGGCAGAACGAAGACAACTCCTTGATTATGCATCAAGGAAAGAAGCTGAAAAATATTTTGACCCAACTCTTATCAAGCAAATTGAAGCCTCTCCATTAAAAATGTAGATAATAGAAAGATGGGAGAGAGATGCGTTCCGAGTTTTTGAGAATACTAGAGAAAAGCTAAAGGGTTGCAGAGAACTTTGGATAGACTGCAACAATGAGAAAGATGATCCAATTTGGTATGTGGACATTGGGGATGGAAATTTAGCATAGACATCCTACAATTTGATTTTTCAGTTTTGTAGAGAGCAGCGCAAAATTGTCATTTGTGCAGACCCAGCAAACCTCAAGCACAATGCATGGTCTGGTTGGACGGAAGTTTTACTAGACAAGTTTTTGTCGAAGAACAGATTAGGTGAAGCGTCACGCCAATTTCATACTTCATATGAAAGTTGACATTGAAGTGGCCGACAGAGAGCATCAATGGTTTAAAGTTATGCTCCATCATCAAGGCGGACGCTACATGCAACTAGAGCATACGTTGTACACTTCTCAAAAGTATATCAAGCGTGATGCTCAAGGACAGAGAATTGACTCAAAGGTGCATACGAAGAGAATCCCTTTAAACTTTCATGTAGAGTCATTATTCCAGGGAGAATTCCTTTGCAAATCCAATGCAATCTTTCACAGATCCGATATTGAAATATGCTTCAGTCCAGATTTGTACCCGCCAATCCAGCTTGAAAAGGACCCGCCAAACATAGATGACTTCAAGGACTATGACTCAGATATTCCAGGATTTGACTGTCCTTGTGGTGGAATAGACCTTGGAGACGGACGTGAAGTCTGCATCTGTCGGCAAGGCAGAGACCCATACGACTAAAGTGAAAGCTGTGGTGGGCCATTGAAGACCGTCGTGGGCCAGTTATGCTCCACTATGTTTTATTTTGTAATTCATGTACTGATTAGGAAAAGTCAGTCATAATGAAGATTCCGGGTCTCCACATGTCTACGGACTCTAAGGGACAAGATAATGACGATGGTTGTCCCCATCTATCACCTCGGATGTTTTCCTTTTGACTCATTAGTGCTAGTCTTGAGTCACCGAGATACCGGCTTAAGTTTGTATAAATAAAGAGATGAGGGCTCATTGTAATTCATTTGAGTTTGAGAATTCGCTCATGTGTTGAGCATAGTCGAGTCAGAAGTAGTATGCTCTGCGAGTTGCGCCTAGGAGTATAACATCACACCAAAAAGCTTCAAGTCTGTAAATGTTTGTGCGTCAGTTGAGTGTTGTGAGTTTGTGTTTGTAGTGATGAGCTTCGCCCTCCGAAGCCGATCTACATGTCTATGAAGTATTTTGTAATTGCTGAATCAAAGAAGATGAATTAAGAAGTTGTTTTTGATCTTGGAGTATCTTTCAAAGAAGATGAATTAAGAAGTTGTTTTTGAGATGTGTCGGTGTCTTCTATATGTGCATTAATGGTGCTTATGAAAGTGTTACCTATCAAGAATTGTATTGATAACAACATTAGAATTTGAGATTAAGATTTACTATCATTTATTGAAACCAATGTTATTAGAACCAGAACAAAAACAAATCATGGTTTAGACGGGACTATACCTATCGAAAACCAGGTTGAAAAACCCATCATTTAAAAAATACATAAATTAACAAATTTTAAGATAAATAGATATAGTCAATCATGTCTACTTAGGGTGGCTAAGAGGAAAAGTTGTTATCCTCCTCCCCCAACTTGAAGTCCCATTCACGACCATTCATGACATGTTAGCACTTTGTGGATCAATTAGGTCTGGCAAGGTACTAGCAATCTCACTCTTGCGTCAGTGCTTGAGAGTGGAACGAAATGTTTACAAACATTTTTAAACCCCATTGGTTAGCTTAAGTGGTTTGACTTGCCATGCCAAAGTTATAATGGCCAAGAAGGTCACTAAATCCAAATCACCGAGGTCCCTCCAGGTTAGGCGTATATGTTTCCTGTTGGTGGTGTTTATCTCAAATGTCATCCATAGAATGTGAGGAAGAGCCTAGAGGGCACATATCTGAAACAAAATACATAAACATCAAGGCACTAAATAGTCTTTAGAGTCCAAGAACATTATGCTACTACAAGTAACTACATATCATCAAACTTATCCCCTACATTGGGATCTTCATTATCAGTAGCATCCTCTGGCCTCTACCTCAATCCTCCATGGACATTAGTACTAGCATTTAGTGCTAATTGTGGTTCCAAGTCCATCCACACTATTATTGCTCAAGTCAACACCCTCTAGTTTTGATAAAATTGGCTAATCCAATCGATAAAATAAGGTAGAAAGCAATGTTACAAATATCGTGTCGACGAATATATCACCAAGGGTCCAAAAATAAATTATCGGATTTATCAACGAAAATGTCGGCAAACATCGACAATATATCGGAAAAATAAAAAAATAAAAATATTAAAATATTAAAAATATACAAAAATGCAAAAAATCACATATAGTCGATAAAATCAGCAAATATCGCGATGAAAATGGCAAATGTTGCGATATATTCGAAAAAATCGGCAAATATCGCGATAAAATCGGGAAAATCGGGAAAAATCGCCAAAAAATCAGGGAAAATATCGAGGCGATATATTGCTAATATATCGCCAGTGAGTTAACATCGCGATGTTGCCGATATATTGGCAATGTTTGTAACACTGGTAGAAAGTGTAACAATGCTAATCAGTGGTTTTGGCTGGAGTGAAAGGAACATTTTTACCAAGGTCATGTCAAAGGAGTTCAACAATCAACACCACCAACATCAGGGTACATAAAGGGCTTGGTGTTCTTGATTAAATGTGAATCCCATACCCTTATACATGATAGAATCCAATCCTAAAATGCTATGATCTTGCCACCTCGAAAAAATAAAATCCTAAAAACTATCAATTATGTTGAATTCTAAAGGGGATATGAGATTCTTCTTTCTTCGTATGAAATCCAATGAGGCTGGAACCAGTGTTGAAAAAGTCGGCGAGAAATCGCGACTTTTACTTTGAGCCAATTTTTCGGTGAGTAAAAGCCGTAATTTTTTGAAAAACTTGTAGGTCAACCCAAAAAGTCTCCCAACAACTTGGATCCACGGCTTATAAAGGCAAAATTGATTTTTTTGGGTCATTTGAGTTAGAGGCTTATCGGAGGAGGAGTGAGAATGACAAGAGGAGACCATCAACTACTTTGGAGGCTTTCAAACACCATTTACCATCTCCATTAAGGATTTTTGTGGAGCAAGTGTTCAAGACTCCTCACAAGTATGTACATTTTATCCCATTGTTTTTCTATATTTTCCATGGATTGTTTGAAAGTTTTTTTTGCATTTTTTCTTGCATATTTCTTTGACTATTTCTTTGCATATTTCTTTGCTATTTTTTTGGCCATTTTGTCATTGATTTCCATGCCCAAAAATATGCATAACAGTCTCAATGTAAGGGTGATTTAAAAATTAGAATGGAATAGCATGCTTGTTTTTTTAATTGTTTAGCCACCCTCTTCTTATCTTTTGTGGCTCAAAATCTATATTTTGAGGTCTGATTTTTTAAGCTAAAATGTTGTTTTTTTTTCAAATGGAGTTTGATGTAATTTTTTTTTGTTTTTTGTGCCCTAGGCTTGAATTTTGAGGTTGTCATTCCAATTGCAAAAATGCCAAAGCTATTGGACCCATTTTGGCAGTTCGGTGAGCCCGATGATGGAACAAATAGGCAAAATTTGTGTTGCAAATTATGTGGGCATCACATGTCGGGAGGGTTTAACAGGTTGAAATACCATCTAGCCAAACTACCTGGCCATGATGTTGGCCTTTGTACTGCAATGACCCTAGAAATCATTTGATCTGCCAATGACGCCATCCATGAAAATATAGAAAGAAGGATGAAATCGCTTACAACAAAGCTAAGCTTGTAGCTTTTGGCCAAGCAAGAAGTGCAGGTGCATCTCTATCTAACACTATCGGTGAGGGTAGAGGAAGGAGCTCCATAGCTTCACCTATCGGGAGGGCGAGGCTCTCATCCTATAGGTGGATCACAACCTTCTATCAAGTGAGTTGTAAAGAAATCGAAAAAGGTAGAAGTGGACAGGGTAATGGGGAGGTGTCTTTACTGAATTCACATACCTCTCAACATTGTAAAAAACAATCCATTTTGGCAGTTGATGTGTGATGCCATTGCAATAGTTGGCCCAAGGTATAAAAGTGCCACCTTTGAGGAGTTGCGGCGCCCAATCCTTCAAGCAGAAAAGAAGGACATCGGTGCTAGGTTGACAAAGTTCAAGAAGTCATGGGAGAGCATTATATGCATAGTCATGTCAGATGGTTGTACAAAAGGTAAGTGTAGAACCCTCATCAACTTCTTGGTACATTGTCATAATGTTACCATGTTTATAAAATCAGTTGATGCATCGACACATGTAAAAGATGCATCACTTTTATGCGAGTTGATGGATAGGTTCATCCAGGATATTGGGGTGCACAATGTTGTGCAAGTTATTACAGATAATGCATCTAATTATGTGGTTGCTGGCAGGATGCCTATGGAGAGGTACCCCAATTTGTTTTGGACTCGATGCGCAGCTCATTGCATTGATTTGATGTTGGAGGATATGGACAAAATTCCCTTTATCAAGGTGGTGATTAATCAAGCTAGGAGCATCCCCAAGTTAATTTACAACCATGCTTTTGTTCTTAGTCTCATGAGGAGGCACACCAAAAACAAGGAGTTGAAGCGTCTTACAATCACGCATTTTGCCGCCACATTCATTACTCTTCAGTCTTTGCTTCAATGTCAGTTTGAATTGAAGCAAATGTTTGTTTGTGATGAGTGACATGATTGTGCTTACAACAAGAGAGAAGATGGGAAAACCATTTCCAAGTTGGTGTACACTGACTCCTTCTAGGAAGTAGAGGAAGTGTGCTCGGTGAGTGAATCTTTGGTAATGGTTCTGAGACTTGTTGATGGTGATAAGCCCGCAATGGGCTATTTGTATGAGGCCATGGATAGCGCCAAAAAGGCCTTTCGAAATTATTATGTGGACAAGGGTACCCCGGGGCTCAACAAACACATGTTATGGGATTTGATTGATAGTTGATGGACCGAGATGCTTCATCGACCCATTCATGCAACAGGACTCTTCATCAATCCCGCATTTTCCTACAAATGAAATTTTGATTTTGATAGTGAAGTTTTGGAGGGGCTCCTCACTTGTATTTAGAGGATGATACCTGATTATGAGACTCGCAATGCAATCAATCGTGAGATAGAAGTGTATTGGGATGGTACTAGAGTATTTATCTTTGGTGATGCTATTCGTGACAAGACCGATTTCATGCCAGGTAAGTTATTAGAGTGTTTTAACCTTTATTTGAAAGATGATTTATGATTTATTTATATTTATTTCCTATTTTAGTTTTCCAATGTTGAATGTAATGAAATGTAATTTAGTTATCTTTTTTTCTTGTTTTGTGTAGCTACTTGGTGGCGAACCTATGGTGTGAGGACAAAAATTTACCGAAATTTGCCATCAGATTCCCTAGCCAAACCTGTACCACTTCGGGATGTGAGCGAAATTGGAGTGTATTTGAAAAAATACATGCAAAGAGACGCAAAACGTTAGAACTTAGAATTTCAACAAAGCAATTGCATTTAAATTTTGAATGCAACTTATGAATATGTGATCCTCTAAGATATTACAATTTATTACCCTCTAGACTCATAAAAGATTTTATTACCCTCTTACAAGTTTTAGTTCACACGTCTTAATGACTTGGTGTACGTCCATTACAATCTACACTTATGGATGAGACAGATAGAGAAAGAACCAGATGCGAATGCCATATCCTTGGACAATATTGATATATTGTCTAAGTGTAGGGTAGAGATTGAGACTCCTCTCATGGAGGAGTCGCCTACATGGCTAGATATAGAGGAGAGGCAACAGGAGGAGGAGGGGGAGGAGGAGGTCGAAGACACCATGGAGGGTGATGTGCCAGCATTGCCACCACCTTCTGCACTGATTGATACATCTAGTCCTCCATCCATCACTCAGCGTCCATTATTAGATGCAGGGCCAAGGCCTTCTACCGTTACTACTAGTGCTAGGGGCAAGCCTGACAAACGAACCATGGTATTTTTCCGTAAAAGGAAAAGAGGGCATTGATATTAGATAGCTAGCTGCTACTTTTCCTCATATACATTTATATATGTGATGTCATTTTGAATTGGTTATACACCTTAGAGTCCTTGATTGGACAACTATGATGTTTCAGGATTCGGTGTTGACTTTGATGTATCATTTTATATTTGGCATGACTAAATGATGATGATATATATCAATACTTTCTCCACATTTATGTTCCAATGTGTTTTTTCTGATTTTATTGTTGCTTTATATGTTTCAAAAGCTAAAAAAATGAATGTATTTTGTATTTTTTGAAGTTTGCTGCCTTTTGCCAATTTTTCCCGATTTTTTCACCAATGTTGCCAAGAAGTTGTATTCAGGACCCTTGCCGACTTTTTGTCAATGCCAAATTTTTCAACATTGGTTGGAACCACTCTCAGACATCTTAGAACTATTAATGGTAATGTTAAAAATTTAAATAAAATGATTCAAAAGGAAAGATAAAGGAGAGCTTGCAAGTGGGAAATATATGCTTAGAATATTATCCCAAGTAGTCGACAACCTCCAACAGTTTGCAATTTCATTTACTGATCTTCATTATCAATAGCATCCCCTGGCCTCTACCTCAATCCTCCATGG
>LPNX010022087.1:1311162-1334425 GCA_001517045.1 Pseudotsuga menziesii
ATTTTTACCAAGGTCATGTCAAAGGAGTTCAACAATCAATACCACCAACATCAGGGTACATAGAGGGCTTGGTTTTCTTGATTAAATGTGAATCCCATACCCTTATACATGATAGAATCCAATCCTAAAATGCTATGATCTTGCCAGCCACGGAAAAATAAAATCCTAAAAACTATCTATTATGTTGAATTCTAAAGGGGATATGAGATTCTACTTTCTTCGTATGAAGTCCGATGAGGTTGGAACTAGTGTTGAAAAAGTCGGCGAAAAATCGCGACTTTTACTCTAAGCCGATTTTTCGACGAGTAAAAGTCACGATTTTTTGAAAAACTTGTAGGTCGGCCCAAAAAGTCGCCCAACAACTTGTATCTACGTCTTATAAAGGAAAAATTGATTTTTTTGGGGTCATTTGAGTTAGAGGCTTGTTGGAGGAGGAGAGAGAAGGGCAAGAGGAGACCATCAACTACTTTGGAGGCTTTCAAACACCATTTACCATCTCCATCAAGGATTGTTTTGGAGCAAGTGTTCAAGATTCCTCATATGTATGTACATTTTATCCCATTGTTTTTCTATATTTTCCATGGATTGTTTGAAAGTTCTCTTGCATTTTTTCTTGCATATTTCTTTAACTATTTCTTTGCTATTTTTTTTGCCATTTTGCCATTGATTTCCATGCCCAAAAATATGCAAAACAGTCACAATGTAGGGGGGTTTTAAAAATTAGAATGGAATAGCATGTTTGTTTTTCTAATTGTTTAGCCACTCTCTTCTTCTTATCTTTCGTGGCTTAAAATCAATATTTTGAGGTCTGATTTTTTAAGCTAAAATGTTGTTATTTTTTCCAATGGAGTTTGATGTAATTTTTTTGTGTTTTTTGTGCCCTAGGCTTGCATTTTGAGGTTGTCATTCCAATTGCAAAAATGCCAAAGGTATTGGACCCATTTTGGCAATTCGGTGAGCCCGAGGATGGAACAAATAGGCAAAATTTGTGTTGCAAATTATGTGGGCATCACATGTCGGGAGGGGTTAACAGGTCGAAATACCATCTAGCCAAACTACCTGGCCATGATGTTGGCCTTTGTATTGCAGTGACCCTAGAAATCATTTGATCTGCTAATGACGCCATCCATGAAAAAAATAGAAAGGAGGATGAGATCGCTTATAACAAAGTTGAGCTTGCAGCTTTTGGCCAAGCAAGAAGTGTAGGTGCATCTCTATCTACCACTATCAGTGAGGGTAGTGGGAGGGGCTCCATAGCTTCACCTATCGAGAGGGCGGGGCTCTCGTCCTATTTTGTTCCACGAACAAGAGGTTTATCACAACCTTCTATCAAGTCAATTGTAAAGAAATCGGAAAAGGTAGAAGCAAACAAGGTAATGGGGAGGTGTCTTTACTAGAGTCACATACCTCTCAACATTGTTAAAAACAATCCATTTTGGCAGTCGATGTGTGATGCCATTGCAGTAGTTGGCCCAAGGTATAAAAGTGTCACCTTTGAGGAGTTGCGGGGCCCAATCCTTCCAGTAAAAAAGAAGGACATTGGTGCTAGGTTGACAGAGTTTAAGAAGTCATGGGAGAGCACTATATGCAAAGTCATGTCAGATGGTTGGACAGATGGTAAGTGTAGAACCCTTATCCACTTCTTGGTACATTGTCCTAGAGGTACCATGTTTATAAAATCAATTGATGCATCGACACATGTAAAAAATGCAACACTTTTATGCGAGTTGATGGATGGGTTCATCCAAGATATTGGGGTGCACAATGTTGTGCAAGTTATTATAGATAATGCATCTAATTATGTGGTTGCTGGCAGGATGCTTATGGAGAGGTACCCCAGTTTGTTTTGGACTCGATGCGCAACTCATTGCATTGATTTGATGTTGGAGGATATGGGGAAAATAGTCAATGCCTTCTTTCTAGAAGAAACCTTTAGCAACAAGACATGCTTCATGTTTCTCGAGTCTTCCATCTACATTGTATTTGGTTTTATGCACTCATTTGCCACCAGCCGAATTCTTTCCCTTGCGTAAGTGGACTAGATCCCTAGTCCATTTTTTCATTAAAAGAACATATTTGATAAGAGAGTTTTTGTCCTGATTGAAAGTAGTAGGATTATCATTAGTCTTGGAAACAAGATCCCATGAAATAAGGAGCCTCCGTCAACATTTAAGTTCTCCTTCAGGGGGAAGGTATGGAATAGCGTCCTGTAAAATAGATATAGCCCACTTAGGTCATGACCTAGCCATTAGGGAAGAAAAAACAAATAGTTTTATAGTAACATTGTGATGAGGTAGCTACACAATGAGATATCAGAGGAAGCCACTTGAGTAGAAGAGATTTCGGTGCTAGTAGTACTAGACAAGTCATCGATACATGCCTCATCATGAATTGTTGACAAAGTCATTGTACAAGAGGTGCTAGAAGAAGCACCCAAAAGAGGAGGATCGTCATGTCTTGAAAGAGAAAAATCCACTAAGATAGATGGAGATTAATCATTTGCAATAAAAGTGGGGTAAGATCCTAGTAGACCATGGCAAAGAACTTCCTCAAAGACAACATCCCTCTTATCAATCACCTTATTCGTGGAAGGTTCATATAACCAATAGGCCTTGGAAGTTTCGCTATAGCCCCACTAAAAGAATATGGTGTTGGCTTGTAGGTTGTAACTTCTTGCGCTTTTCTTTGGGAATATGGGCCCATATACGAGATCCAAAGACTTTAAAATGCACAACAAAAGGTTTCTAACCATAGCATTTTTCAAAAGGAATCATATGCCAAACATCTTAAGTAGGTGCCCAATTGATGACATGAGCTGGCTGCGCAAAAGACTACTCCCCAAAACTTAAGCTACATCTAAGGAGAATGCAACATACAATGAGCCATTTCCACAATGGTTCGACTACTTCAATGTGCCACTTCATGATCTTAATGAATTGGATTTTGACAAATAATGCCAGAAGTGAGAAATGAATGAAAGCCATCACCAAAATGTCTATCTTCACAACCAATCCTGATAGATTTGATCCTGTGAATGTCGTGATTTTCAACCAAGGATTTAAATTCTCCCCATGAACCTCTTGAGGACTTCAACATTGGATTGAATAGTATATATGATATATCCAAAGAAAGTGAGAAAAATCATCAATTTATAAGGTGAGGAGATATTTAGCCCCATCAAGAAGAGCGATCATAGGTTTGTAACTTTGTAGATATCACTATGACCCAACTCAAGAGGGTGATACACTTTCCCCACTAAAATTTTGGGAAAGGACTCATGATGATGTTCTCCTAGCATACATCGTTCATAAACATCACTAGGTGGTTGAATCAAAGGAGTGCCATCTACCGTCCTTAGATGGCTCATATAACACAAGGTCCCAAAGTTAGTATGACCTGAGCATTGATGCCGTAGTTTGCTAGTGTCATCGATATTGTCAACCATTGTGGAGAATTCACTTTGTTTTAAAAGGGATGAAGATTTCCACAACTTACACTTGTGATCCAATTCATCACAGTAACGGAAAGAAATAAACTTAAAACCATCATTTATGTCCTTGCTAATCCATCGATCTGGTCAAAATTCTACCTTTTTGTTGATGTGAGTGATGTCATATATAAAAAGAAGATTTGCTCCTATTCCGGGATCATGAACGGAGTTAAGTTCAATATACATTGTCCCTTTTTATAACGCACAGATGGGCAAGTGGAATGGCTGTCTTACCAAGCTCATGAGGAAATGTGATATCAGCCTCTTTAGGTTTACTACTGGATCAATGAGACAAATATTTGATATCCATTACCTCTTTTAAAAAATAATGGAGACAAACTATAATCGTGTCCCTGTAATTAGTCCAAGAAGTCAACGTTTGTCACTTTGATCATTCTAATACAAATTCAAGTCTCAAGGAAGCACATTGAAAACATAGGCTACTTGGCCTGGACGCAACCAGAATATCCGTATTTAGCAAGAGGCCAAAACAAAAGAAATTATAGTTGATGTCTGCAGGCAGACAAATTCAATGAAGATGGAAAATGGAAACACCATTGATATACAAGAAGCACAGTTCTCTTGAATATCAAGGGCCACAAATAGCAGGCTTCCCCATCAAATACAGGGAATAAACACAATACAGTTATTCAATGCTAATGTAGAGCAATCCATATGGTATTGTATCTCTTTTGTTTCTAATTGCTCATGTCACAGTTCTTACTAAGCATGTTCTCAAATATCCTACATAACTCACTGTTCTTACTCAAGCATGTTCAAGCATGTTCTTACTAAGTATGTTAGCTCAACCAGTTGTTGCCAATGTTGCTGGGCATTTGGCTTGTCCCATGCCAGCAGGAGCCTAGTTCCAACCCCCCTGGGTTAGGCACGGAAGCCTACAAGTGTATACCGACCAGTTTACTAGGATTCCATCCACAAATGTGGGGAAGCATACCTTGGGTTTTCCCACGAGGTTTTCCTTGGAAAAAAAAATCTTACATAACTTTGCCTTTGAGTTGAATGGATTCCACTTAATGCTTCTATCATAGATTTAGTGTGCTTCCAATTTACACATCCCACATTCTTGGTTAGAAACAGGGAAGAAAGCTCTGGTTGAGGTAAAAGGCTAGCCTTTTTCATATAAGAAAATTTTCCATATATTCCCTGCTAGACCAGTTTACATTGCAGCTTGTTTCTATATCAGCACTCTGAAAAAGTAAGAATATGCTCCATATCTCCAAGGCCAGTAAAAATATGCATGAAGAAAACAATGAACCATCAAGAGCACTTGGATCTGGAAAAAGAAATGAAATTGGCCATAAGCTATTACTCAAAACACCAACCAGATATGACAGTAACCAGTGGTACTCCAACATTTAACACAATCTATGCTTTGCAATTGTTTGCAGAATGCTGGCTTCACAGACATTAGGATTCCAAGATCATAATATAAACAATGAAATATGACAACAATTAGCAAGAAGGTGATGGGCTAAAATCCATTTGCAACACAGTTTCTCTGTGAAGCTCAGCTAACACACATCTAGAGAGATTAATTATGATTTGGCCCTGTTGGCAGCTGTCTCAACAATACGTTTGAGGTTTGAACAGCTCTTCATTTAATAGATTTACCATAGCAATTCAAAGAGAATTGACAGGCTGTCAATTCTTGCTGGCTCATCCGGTTAAGGTGTGGGTCTCATCAACAGGGTGGCCTAGGTTCAATCCCCTTAGGGGTGAGTTAGTTGGGAGGAGACACCCAAAACTCCAACCATGTTAAGGGTTGGTGTGGCTCAGGCCGGTTGCGATCCCCGGGCGATTTTGACAGCTTAGATGCCCCTGGGTTGTGGTTTCTTAGCCAATGGTTGAAATGCACTAACCCCGAGTGATAGGCATTTCTAACAAACAAACAAAAGAAAAGAAAATTGACAGGCCTTGATCTATATTTTATAATGTAAATGTCTGCTACTGACAAATCAAATGTTTTTGGGTTTGGAAAGCAGACCAACATAGCAATCTTTTCAGTAAAAAAATACCGTCTTCAACTTGTTCTTGCACAAAAGCCTCTTTGTTATAACTGCTTTTAGATGGCCTAGATTTTTTTTTCATCCATTTTCGTTTCTTCTCCCAACAGTCTGGTGGCCCTTCCTCAATATTATTATATAACAAATAGCACACTTCTTAACAAGGCAAAAAGAAGTATATTTTATTTTTATAACCATTGAAAGCCTGGATTAATTTTGCAACATCATCACACCTTGTGACAGAAAGTTCAAAAAGAAGCATGATTACGTAACTAATAGACCAGATAAAGATTTTTAAAAGGCTTCACTTTGAATCGGCTTATGAATAATTTTGCTAAAAAAAATTAATAAAGTCCAGGACCCCAACATTATCAGTACCAAGCCCAGTGTTTGGTTAACATGAAAATTAAAATTATTTTGTGTTTGTCACTTTGTTGGTGCTTCATTGTATAACTAGATCAATATATGACACACAAAACAACTGAAAATCATCTTACTATTTTTATCATATGAGGATTCTCACCATCTAAATGACATTGGCAGTGGCGACTATCTCTGTCACAATAATCTGAATGGCCCACAATCCCATACCACCATCCTGCCAAGCAAAAAGAGTAACATTATATGAAAAATTGTTTCAAAGAAAATACTCATCATGTATGTTCCAAGCATAAGAGGATATCAATTGAAGCATGAACAAAGTACTTACCTGTAGAGCTCACTATGACTACGGATCAACACAAGAATAATTACAACTATAATAAAACAGCCACTTGTGCACAAGATCCAAGACTTTAGTCCGTAAAAAGTATGAGGCTACACGTACCGTATGGAAATTCCTTGTTCCTTCTCCACTGTATCTCAACATTATCTCCAGGACATAGGTCATTCAAACAATCAGATGGGTGAAGATCATGGGCAGGCGTGTCCACTGGAGGTGCTCGCAGCCTCTCCCACTGTACTCCTTCCTCAACGACAACTGTTCGATGACCATGTGGTGGATACCTGCAAAGGAAACCCTTAAATTTTGATGCATTTATGTAAATATTTCCTGCAGGCAGTACCCTGTGAAGTCAACTAGAATTAAGAGACAACAACAGAATTTCGAAGTGAGGTCCATTTAGCTTATAGGTTAAATGGCAAATAGGATCGCTTGCTGCAATGTTGACCCAGGTTCAAACTTCAAAACCTGGCAAGTGTACACCCTGGGCCGTGATAATGCATTCACCCAATCATTTTGAGGCCTGGGTGGTGTTAATGCGGCAATACTGGTTCTGTGCTAGTGTAAAAGTGCTGTTAATGTTGTTCGCCTTGCTAATGCAGTCATAGCCCCTCAATTGCCTCTTTGTAGCTGAAGATTTTCAAGATGTAATGCTGACATTGAATGAAGGAACATACCCTCTCCAGGGCTTATGTGCCATTATCCTTTATGTTCAATAGTCAGAAGTAAAACACAATTACCGCTTTGTAGCTGAAGATTTTCGGGATGTAATGCTGACATTGAATGAAGGAACACGCCCTCTCCAGGTTTATGTCCATTATCCTTTATGTTCAATACTCAGAAGTAAAACACACGCAAATGGGAACCACTGAAGTTGACCACAGATATGAAGCGACGGGTATTGCAAAAGAAGAGGGTGTACACAAGCCATGGCATTTTATATGTTGCTAGTATTAAGAAATAAATTGTAGTTCTATCCTTCCATGATTTAACAGGGTTTAAGAAAAATGCCATTTCCAAGAGTGCGAATATAATGAATACTTAACATACCTGGCCTGGAAAGTGTCGGTTCTGCAATCATAACTGAGCTCTGCATCATAACATGATAGCATAAACCCAACATGTCCATGCTGCACAGAATGAAATCAGCATGAATCAGGGCAACTCATATATCATTCTAATAACTGTTTGCCGGGCTTTTTTTAAACCCACTACATCTCCAGAAACCATTGAAATCAAGCTAACTTCAATGAAATCTCGCAAAAATTACAACTATGTGACTGTTCGTACAGGGGACCAAGCTTCACAGGAAATCTACATCGACCTTTTAATTTTATAAGATAACTAGAAACACTGGACTTATATTTTTATTAATTTATCAAGCAACCAGCAACATATTGTCATACAATACCAGCCCTAAGAATTGTTTGTTTCAAGCCAAGAGGTTATTTACAGAACATTGATACCTACCTCACGATTGTACACCTGAGCGGGGAACCAAAATTTCCCACTTTCTAGTGCCAGATACCATGCCATCACTGAATCACATGGCGGGCCACTTTTACCTTCTCTATTAATCTCCGGCTGTAATCTCAACCACGAAAATTGCCAAATGCAAGACAGGGACCTCAACCAGCCATTAGCTTTGCAACCATCTAGCATCCCTGTCTCCTTATTCATTGCAACAGTCCGTTGCCATTCACGGTAGGCTGCAGGACCAATAACCTTGCCCCATTTTGCTTTCAAACGAGGATCCCACAGGTAATTGCTCCTACACCTCTCCCGTAGATCCGTGCAAACCCCTGCCATGTTACATAGGCTGGCAGGTGAAAGCCTGCTCAATATGCCCTCCAGTGCCAATTCAGGTAGATCTAAAATAGAAAAGCCTTTTACTTCTTCTACATTATCTACTCTTTGAACACATTTTCTCTTCAAACCCATTGAAGCATAAACTTTTACCAAGCTCCTGGTTCTGAGAAACTCCAAAAGTAGTTGCGACAGTCCCACACCTAACCCAACAGGAAAAACACTCATCTCATTATTAGGCCAGCCCTTGACCCACAACACCAACGGATGAAGGAATAGAGATTGGGATACTAATAGAAAAGAGAGGCAGGATATCAAGAAGAAAAACATTAGATTAGTTAAAATAGACAAGGGTGAGGCCCAACAAAGACTTTAAATTTAGACTAGTGCATGTGGATCAATCAATGTGTGAACAGGGCAGAAGAACAAAATTAAAAACTCTTTGTATACTTGTGAGAATCCAGAATATACAAATTATAGTTTAAGACTGGAGGATCTACAATAGACCTTGAGAAAGAAATGCCATGTAAGAGCCCAGGTCTCTAAACAGACAAGACTTTCAAGCCAGAGACCTGCAATGGTGTTTATAGCCCAAGATTAAAAGATCATTTCTCAGCTATCTAATAGGACCCTCCCTCTGCAGATATTTGACCCCAGAGCCAAACAAAATCTTATACATAGGATGGCATATAGCACTGCAAAAACTAGTTTGAAGCTTTGGGCTATCAGTCCCAAGGCATCATAACTGGGAAGTGGATATTATAAACAAATAAGCAGCATTTCCCAGGGCTTTGACCAGTCCAAGCCCAATAAGCATGGTGAGCCCATGAATTCGTGGCCAATGCCAACCAGGAGATTCACTGCAGGGATTCTGCACCTGACAGGTCACAGATATTATGGGTTTTGTTTATTGGGTATGGTATGATGATTTTATTTGGACTCTAATAGCCCTCAGGAAAACTGGACCTGTGAAAAACCCGGTCATGTTAAACCGCTTGCCATAATATTATCATATAACCTCGTCATGGATTGAATGGATTGGTAGGGGTACCTGTCCCGCTTGCGAAGAAGTTGTAAATAATCTTATCTAATCAGATTGAATGCTTAATGCCTTCCCCGTCCCATCAGTTTAGGAGGAGTAGAGTAGGCATATTTGACGGTGGTGGTGGGTACAGACAGGCTGCCCCAACCAACCACGGAAAGTGAAGCCAACCAGAAGATGGTGAGGCTGGACTCTGGAGAGATGTACGCCGCTAGCTCACATTACGTACAAAAATAGACCACCTGCTACAACATATACATAGCTGCTATTCGTCTTCTTTCTTCGATGGAAATTAAGAGAAGATTAATTAAAATAAATGGGTTTCATTGAATTTTTATCCTCAGCAGACCCATTTAATCCAATTCCTCATCCATGTCCATATATGATTATTTCCCTAACAGAGATGCTGTCCATCCAATCCAGCTATCTTAGGCATTGATGACGATAAGAATTAAGGTACTAACACTACAATACCCAAAGGAATGAACGTAGAGAATTTGTCTTTTTTAACCAATTTCACTGTTTGTACGAGTCCCGACTCCCACCTCCTCCGCTTGCTTGGAAACTGTCGTGCCCAGCAAGATTTGACCTCGTTGAAGGATGGTTATTGGTCAGTTGATTTGCTTAGTTGCTTCATGCCTTGTTCGTTAAGCCGCCGCACGTGAGCAACGATCGACCCGACTACCAACCCACAATAATGAATGATCCAACCCATCATTACCTCGCAAACCAGATTCTAAGAGACAGGTCACAGCACTTGGATGTTGGCTGGCCCATCCAAAGGAGCTGTAAAGGTCCCACATGCTCCCCCTTCCCTCGGAATTTGGCGATTTTGAATGAGTTTGTTGTGGTCCCTTCTACTGTACGGACAAGATAAGATCACTTTTTATTGCACATTGGTATCTTGCAATAATGCTCTTGAGTTAAGATAGGAATGTCAAGTTTATCTTCCATATACATATTAACACATACATGGAGATCAGCAAAGGGTAGTCCGAGCCTAGGTTTGATGACGTAATTGAGGTTGTTTTTCTAGGAAATATGAGTTTTAAAAAGCTGAATCCTTATTCTTATGAAGTACCGTATATAAATCAAATCAAATTCAAATTAATAATATTTGGACTGATTTTATTGGCTAACAGTAACATTTTATTTGTTAACAGTGACAGTTTGTCAGAGGCCCTGGGCTCGCTAAAGCTGCGGTTCATTTTGAAGCGAGGCTGTCAAGATTACGGTTAAGCTCGCTTGAAGCGCGCTCAGAGCATGCATTTTATGCTCATGTGCAGAGGCTTACTATTTATTGCACATTGATACCTTGCAATAATGCTCTTGAATTAAGATAAGAATGTCAAGTTTATGGATGAAAAGAAATTAAGTTTATAAATATATTTTGTAAATGGAGGTTACCACTTTAAATCACCTTGACTTAACTGTACTAGGATAGATATGTCCAATCACATCAACTACCACTATACGTGTAGGTACACCCACACACCATGGAATACAGGTAAGTCGAGGTGATTATATATATATATATATAAACATTAGCAAGTGTATTTAAATTCAATATAAGTAAGCACAAGTTTTTATAGACGAAAAAAATGACTTCCTTGTATTATGTTTTTGTATTTTTTATAATGTTTTATATATAATAATAATAATCTATTTTTAAGGTCACATCAATTTGGTGTATGAGATCCATTTGTTTACGGGAAGTTTTTGTCTTTTTTCTAATGTCTTATATAAATAATAATAATAAGAATCTTTTTTGAAGGTCATGCCAATTTGATGTATCAACCCCTTTGTTTATAGGACAAGGTACCCTGCATTAATGTAACTGCTAAAGTCTACATAGATGTACATAACCTATCCCCTTCCACTTGATTTGAACGAATGAGGAAACACATATCCTCAAATTAAAATATGGAAAGTGTGTGTGTGTGTAAATAATAATATAATATAGAGATTTATAAACAAGATAACATAGGTTAGTTAAAAAAGCAAAGGGGATCTTCGTATTGTCCAATAAGTTATATGTAATTATGATGTTAAGCTTTTATCTAATATTTAATTATGTTAATAAACTATGAGTTCACTATCTACATACATCATAATAGGAATTTTAAAATGGACATTTCAAGGATCTTTTAGGCTATCAAGTTTTATTATTTTAACATTGGAGCATTTGATGATGCGATCTTGGCATGTATAAGACATGTTAACCACATCAACACCGAGTAACTTAAGGTTTTAAGATTGCAATAATTATAGGAGGAAAGAGAAGAGTGCAATATGGATTAAAGGGTTATGGTGCAACTACTCTAATATCAAAGTGAGGTAGAAGCATTGATTAAGGAGTCATCATTTTTAAGATGTTAGTCTAGATTTGTATGGACTATAATCCACCTTTGTTTGTAGACTAATAATCTCTTTCTGGGGTGCATATGTTTGTGCCTCCTCTATCACTTGATGTTATGCCAATTGGTGTTGTTTCATTGTACTTTTGTGTTCTTTTCTCTAGCAACCTTGAGTTGCAACCAACTTTGCATAAGCTATTGGAACATAAGCTCAATATTTTCCATTAGCGTTGTGGTCTGTGTGTCGCCCATATTTCACTTTATCTCAAGCTTGAATTATAAAGTGGTAGAGCATTGTTGCAATCTAAAGTATGAGAGGTCAAGTTTATCTAGTAGTTGTATTGGGTCCTTATCCTCTTTCATGGGTGCAGTATCATGATGTGCTTATTGGATTGTAGGCCGCAAGTGCGAAAAAATTGTTTTGATATCACTAATTCGTGTAGACAATACTTGGTTCTCCCAGCAAAAGTGATCTATTGTCACATACCAGGTGACCTCACGGTACCTTTGGGGCCACGGGATCCTCAAACTACTATCTTGAATCCCCTCAAATACTTGATTTTGTTTTTTTAACTATTTAAATTAAATATTTACAGCATAATTATATGTGCAATAAACACCTAAATTTAATAGAAACATACATGTAATTGTTATAGTTAATTTTTTACATGAATTCATTCACTTAATGACATTAATTATGTTTGTTTTAACCATACGAAAACATAATACATAATTAATAATGTGCATTAATTAAAAATACATAACATAAATAAATATCGATCATTTATACATAGATGGAGACTTATCTGAAAAATATAACTAACAAACTGTAGACCAAGGACGTTCTTGCTAGTTGTAGGCTCTATCAAGCCATATCTTTCTTTGACAGGCCACCCTTGAGCTGGGACTATTAAACCACAAGAAGGTATCAAGTTCTCTAACTACAACTATCCCAAATTGCTAGCAATCCTTCTCCATCGTCCTGCACAACCCAAGGAATGGAGCTCCCTTCTCTGAGTTAACAGTACCTTGGGTTTGCACCCCAATTTCCTTCCAGGGCTCCAACATAGGTCGTCGGGAACTCTCCATGTTGAGACTTTAGGGAACTCTGCCATTCTCGATCTTAGTCCAAAACTACAATAGGGTGATGGTGGTACGAGTGAAGGTGGTTCAGATCTAACAACAGATGATAGCTCAATCATGGAAGAATAATGGCAGAATGGGCTAGTTCTCAATAATTATATGCATGTTGAGAAATAGCTAAGTGGCATGCTATGATGATAGGAACTTGATAAATGGCATACTTGGGATTTGACATTTTTTCCCCTCTAATCCCAAGCTTAGGATAGTTAACCCAAGATTTTGGCTAATGAACTTTTATGAAGATGGATTAATAAAAATTAGGATAAAAATGAATCCTAAGGATAATAACTTAACTCATAAGTCATTAGGGTCATCTCCCTTTTAACCCCCTTCTCACTTTTACTCTCCCTCTTGTGGAATTATAGTCCTCCATCTCTTATTTGTCCTTTAGTCTACAAAAATCATGGATTTTATATTAAAAGGTGAAAACCTACATAATTACATAATATGGTCATGATGGACCATTCATATCTGGCTTCTAGCCATTTCATTAATATTTGCATATTTACATACTAGGGTAAAAACATGGTGTTGCATTCCCCTCCCCCTTAATTTATGCACCGACCGCGGTGCATCATCAACACTATATATATAATGGCAAAATTTAACATGTCTTTAGACATGTACAATATTTCGTTGCACGACATTCTTTAGTTCGGAAGTTGCTTCCTTAGGCACATTTGCCACAATGTTCTTGGTCCTTGTACTCTAGTATAATTGTTGGCCATCTCATCCATAATGCACCAGCATTAATTGTCCACAACATTAGTTTTCTTCTCAGGATCGACACATCCACATGTACCTATATCAATCATTAAGAAGAAGTATGCATGTCATAATCATTCTCATGAAATAGTCATAATGTCTATAACAATTTTCCAATTCAAAAGGTAAGATCAGATATTCATTTCATCAAATAAGTAGGAAATATCTATCCAATACTTATCTGGATGCATATTTATTTTCTTTCACTAGGCTTCCATGGGAAAGAATTTAGCTCACTGCTCCTCTTGGCACACCCTTTACAACTGTCCCAATCCATATCACCCCTCCCTCATCATCCTACACAACACAAGGAATGGGGCTCCCTTCTTTGAGTTAACATTCACTTAGGTTCACTTCTTTGAGTTAAAAGTCCCTCTATATTTTTACCCCAAATCCCTTCAAGTGCTCCAACACAAGCCAACCAAGGAATCCCCATGTTAGGACTTTAAATATTTCATGGATCACTCATTGTATATTCATTAAATTTTCCTCTTCTTTGCAACCACTCACCTTCTAGGCTCAAGAATCCCCTTCTCTAAGTTAACAATCCCTCTGGCGATCCATCATTTGCCAAGGCTTTCTTGCACACAAAAAAGCACAACTTTTAGGGTTATCATGTCTTGAAGTGGCCTTCTTCCTGGGCTCTCCAATTTACAATTTACATCATGGGTTCATAGTAGTTAGATTCATCATCCACCTATGTCATACACATAAGCATGCATGTATTAGGAATTATACTCTTATCTATCAATCGATCCTGGAAATCATTATCACAATAATTAAATTCCTAATAATAACATGAGTTCTACACATAATACTTAGCTTCCAATGGCATGAGCAATAATCCATGTCTTCGTTATGGCTCACTTTTACTGCAATATCCAATACATCTTCTTCTTTTACACAATTTTTATCTCCCAACAAAGCATTATTGTGGTCCATCCAATGCGACTACTTTTTTCATGCATTGATTTCACCGCATGCACAACAACTTTTGAAATAATCTTAGAATTATGAATTACCAGTAATTTTAGCATTTCAGGTTTTAACATATGATGCAATGAAATACGACTTAATATGCATTCAACATATATACCCACATGCGTGTATGTGTAACCACAATATTTATACCATCTAATAATTCACACACAACCAATGCGCTCTTTAATTTATTCATGAACACCATACCAAATTCACGAACTCTAATTTTACTTGGTTATTTACTCATAACCAACACACACATAGAATGCTAATTAATTTTACATTAATGCATTCTAAATTCCAAATAGTCATATAGGTATAAGACTGCCTACCTCTACCACATCATATACTGTGTAATAACATTAAATTAAAAGCATTCAAACATTATATGCATACCAATTTGTGATGTTGAAATATGGCTAAAGGGATTATCACCCAATCCCTTTGTTTAAAACACTTGAGCAATTGACATAAGTAAATTCATTGCTTACATGCATGCCCTCGACACCTTTGATGTTACCTGATAAGTTGGTCTCTTGCAAAAAAATGCACAGCCCTTTCACCAACCTATTGATCGTAGATTTATTATCATAATCTTTGCTTAGATAGTTATATATCATATCCAACCATGCCATCAACATCTTCAGCCATACTTCAACTATTTTTGGTAATATAATCATTGTCAACCATATTAATTATCATTAATAACTCAATGCATATACTACTTTTATCAATATGCAATAAGAATCCTATATTAGTATTCCTACTAATGCACATGCAATTGAGATATTCAATATCTTTCATTTCTTATTGCCCCATTCTCTGTCTTCTTCATTTTGTTGCTACAACAACACTTGTAGTCTTATGTAGATTCATTTGTTGCCTTGGGACGAACTCCAAACCTATTTGTTTTCACCCCAGTTGTGTTCCTTCACTAAGTTGCCTTTGTATTCAATTTATCTTTGCACTGCTATTCAATTTCCCTTAGAAATTTTCCAGCCAAGCCCAACTTGGCCCTTTTTCTTAATTTCTAAGCACTTCAAGTTTCATTTATTAATTCCTTTCCTGGCCATTTTGTTTCTAATTTTAAATTTACCTACATTTATTCTTCAACACTCATGACAAATGCAACTTATATCACACCAAATCCATATGGACTACTTCTCGTGTTCCATCATTCTTTCATTCTATAGAAAGCGTTGGTACGATGTTATCTCTATATGCCTTTGTTTCCATCTAGGAGTGTCCACACTAGTTACATTTCACTAAATTTGCTACTCATTTTTTCCTTTAAAATGTTGTTACATTCTCTATATTTCCACGTTTGACCATTCTCCTTTATTGTTGGAATCATCTCCTGCATTCTTTAATATCTTCCAATGACTTGGACATCCACCATATGACATCCCATGCTCTTATCTCTGATTGTGTGCAAGCTTTACGTAATTATGAAATTTTCTATGCACCTCTTTAGATCACTTGTTGTAAGCTCTACTATCTTGGACATGACATTTCCATTTAATGACGTGTTGAATTACTTTGTTAATACCTTTTATGATTATCTTATTTGTAATCATAACTTATTTTCTTCATTAATTGCTTGCCTTTCCTTACCTTATAAGGTCAGTGAATTGAATGCCTCCTTTTATGCACGATATTTGTGTCATCTTTTACCTAATTCTTTGTTCCACATTCCTTAATATTGTCACTACTAGTTGGCTATACATAATAATAGTATGGAAAACCAAAATTTCACATACTTATTCTATGCCATTGAACTTGTATATGTTAATTTTATTCAATGCTTGCATGTACTCTTTCTCTATACACTAGCAACCCTTCCATGTTCTTCCTACATCATTATTGTTTATAGAATACAAGATGCAAGAAAACTCAATAGCTTCCATGCAAATTATTTAACCTCTTTGTTAATATTACCGACATAACTCTATCTCCTTGAGTGTCCATCCTCCTCAATAGTAATGTCATGTTATCAAGCACTTAACCAACATTGGTTCAACCTTCAATTAGTGATCTAACATGTAACTCTACCATGATTTGATCATTTGTGATTTTGCACCATCATGGAGTATCTGATAGTCATACATACCCAAATTCGTTTTCGGTATGTACCTTTATCACCATAACTATTTTCCCCAATCATTTGCAAATATTTTGGATTTCAGCAACAATAAGATTTGCCTTGTCTTATCAAACTCCAAAGTTATGTTCTGCTCACTTTTTGAGACAACTGAAAATATATTTCAAAAAGAAAAACCTTCTATCACCTTCTCCTCTAGATCAACTTTACGATGACTATATCCACACCCCATTGTGATCTTACAATGAAAAATGCATTCCTCCCAAATTTGTAAATTTACCTAATTCGCATTATTCCTTATCTAATTAAGTTGAGAGGCCCTATTTTGTGCACTTACTTGAATAACTAAAAACTTCCTTTCAAAAAATAGTTCTATCTATTATATTCTCCTTTATATTACATTTCCAATGACTATAGATGCTCTTGTTTATGTGTTCTGAGTAAAAAATTACATTTTTCCCAAGATAACATGTTTGCCTAGTACTACTTCATTCTTGTAGCTAATCTGAATCTCAAAATACCCATTCCTAAGGCATGTACCTAATATCTGCAATATGTTCCTACATAAAAACCATTAGATAAATCATTTTCCAAAATTTCATAGAAATTTTCATGTATACATAAAAATTCTAGAAATACCCATTGGACAGTTTTTGTCAAATTAGGTTGCATGCCCATTTTCTATTAAATTTATGGAAAATAAGAAATATTAATCCATGATTAGGTTCATTTTACTCAATATCCTATTGATACTCTTTCCAATGGATATGTCCCTATTCAATTTTTATTTCACAGCTAAAAATTACATCTCTCATAAATCGCAATTTTTGGCCAATTTTACCATGTTCTTGTAAGTGCACTTATTCCAAAACTCCAACTTCTAAGACATGCAGAAGAAAAAATTGTAAGGAACTATAATTTTTGTTATTACTAGGAACTAATAGCCCATATGATTGTAATTACACTATTTTCACTATTCAAATATGATGCTCCTATCAAATTTTATAAAATCCTAGAATCACCAAATTTTGATTTATGCAATTCTTCCAAACTAGAATTTTCTATGAAAAACATTAACTCACAAACTATGAATTTATGGAAAAATAGCCTCTAAGCAAATTTGTTTAGCTCAATGAGTAGAGAAAATGTTGAAATAAAAAAATATAAGGTTATGAGTTTTGGGGCCTCTTTTTCCTCCTTCAAGTTTTCAAAAATTGACCTTCCACGCACCCAAATAGTGGATTTAGACCTTCTTTTTCATTCTGACTCCACATATTTCTGAATTTGGCCTCAAGGATCTAGATTTTTCTATGTGCCTTGATCATGACTACACTGTAACAATTTTGGTCTCAACTGGGCCTCCTCCCATCCTTGGGCTACGCACCTTTAAAATCCATTAAACTAAAATTTCTTCAAAATCGAAGCAAAATGGGTCCATTCCCCTCACTATAAATCATGTAGCCTTTATAAATGGCATCAAAATGGCACAAGTCTCATCAAATTCTGAGTTAATCTACTCTTGTTATGGCCAAAACAAAATCTTGGCTCCAAACTTGTTTTTTTTAATAACTTTTCTATTGATGTGGCATGATGTTGATGTGGAAGGGTGTTGGCATGCCATGAAACATTTCTATTTATGTGTCATATGGTCCTATGTGTCATCACATGATGCATCCATGCCATCCTCCCCATCTATCAACTCATCATATCAAATGTCATTGGGCAAAAATACATGAGCAGTTTTCCTTTTTACCAGAAGTAGTAATGGCTCGATGTGGAAGTGGTTTTGTAAAAATTTTCCGATGGAGTAGTTTCCAGTAAAAATCCACCATGTGGTTAGGTGGATTTCCCAACGGCTCACCAAGACAGATAAATATGAATATGGTTAAATATCTTAGAGGAGAGGTGGGATCCCAAGATAAGAGGTTACTAACTATGGTAGATAACAAAGTTGATACCCTAAGGATAGCGGTCCTAGAAGCTAAGGACCCCCTTCCTGTATCTTTCAGCGATTGGAGAGTAAATGAATAGATAGTGGAATTCAATAATTTCAATAAGCTGGATAAAGTATATTTTTACAAGCAGACCAATGACATGATGTGCAAGAATGTATCACAATCTATTTCCAATAAAAATAAGTTGAGGACAACACTGCAAAAGTTTGAGCGACTTTTAAATGCAGAAAGGGTGAGAAAGGGCAATTGCCAAAGCAATTAAATTGACCATGAGAGAGCTATAAAGCAAGATTGTAGATTTGGGTGATCCAACCAGTAGTTGGCATGTTGTAGAACTTCGAAAAAGTCTAGCACTTCGATTGCTTTGATTGCTTCGATAGGTTCAACATCAGCTTCGACAAGTCTGAACCTCGACACAACCGACCTCAAAAAATCTCGACAGGTTTCGTGCTCAACATACAATATCTTGACATGCCTTGTCGGCACCTGTCGAACATCGATAGAATGCCTCTATCTTCCTTTCATCTATGACGATTGAACTTTCGAACCATTATAACATCTTGTAATTGAACGTAACATGTAGTCACCCAAGCGTCTCAACATCCTATATAAACATGCACATTATTGTAACAATCAACCAACCTTCATAGAGAAGAATTAATAATAGAAATTGGTTCAAATTCTTGAATATTGTCTGTGTGCATACTTTATGTCAACATAGTGTATTTCGTACTTGCTTGTTCTTTTTCTATGCTTCCGCCATAACAGTGCTCGACTCATTCATTCGTCTGTTGTCCCCAGCGTGCACCTGGGCATGACTTGGATCATTGGTATCAAAGCTTGATCTTGTTTAGAGATTAAGTTACATCAACACTTCCATCATAGTTATTTAACTTATGCATGTTCAAACACACTCACAAACTAAACAACACAAGCAGACACTTCCTTCGACTTTAGAAAAGATGGTCGAAGAAGAAGACAATAGACATGCAATTGATGAGACATAACAACTAATAGAAAAAGAATTGGCTTGCTAGAATATTGAAATGTTTTCCTAGTTCAGCGAGATTCCCATGTGATTCGCTTTGAATTCTGGGGAATCCTCGACGCGACCTCACTTCGACAAAATTAGCCCCTTTATTGTTGGAATCATCTCCTTCATTCTTTAATATCTTCCAATGACTTGGAAATCCACCATATGACATCCCATGCTCTTACCTCTGATTGTGTGCAAGCTTTATTTAATTCTGGAATTTTCTATGCACCTCTTTAGATCACTTGTTGTAACCTCTACTATGTTTTCCATGATAGTTCCATTTAATGGAGTGTTGAATTACTTTGTTAACATCTTTATGATTACCTTCTTTGTAATCACGACTTATATTTCTTCATTAATTGCTTGTCTTTCCTTACCTTATAAGGTTAATGAATTGAATTCCTCCTTTTGTGCATGATATTTGTGTAATGTTTTATCTGTTGCTTTGTTCCATGTTCCTTAATACTATCACTACTACTTGGATATACACAATAATAGTATGGAAAACCAAAATTTCACATACATTCTTGTAGCTAATCCGAATCTCAAAATACCCATTCCGAAGGAATGTACCTAATATCTACAATACATTCCTACAAAAAAACCATTAGATAAATCATTTTCCAAAATTTCATAGAATTTTTCATGTATACATAAAAATTCTAGAAATACCCATTTGACAGTTTTTGTCAAATTAGGCTACATGCCCCTTTTCTATTAAATTTAAAGAAAAATAAGAAATAATAATCCATGATCAGGTTCATTGTACTCAATATCCTATTGATACTCTTTCCGATGGATATGTCCCTATTCAAATTTCATTTCACAACTAAAAATTGCATCTGTTAAAAATCACAATTTTTGGCCAAGTTTACCATGTTCCTGTAAGTGCACTTATTCCAAAAGACCAACTTCTAAGACATGTAGAAGAAAAAATTGCAAGGAACTATATATATTTTTTATATCAGGAACTAATAGCCCATATGGTTGTAAGTACACCATTTTCACTATTCAAATATGATGCTCCTATCAAATTTTATAAAATCTTAGAATCACCAAATTTTAATTTATTGTTGGGCAATAGGGCAGACCCGAGTTAATTCTTATGCGTCGCACCAACAAAAGACCCACCGTGTTGGCCCTTTCGGCAACAACTTGCGCGCAGGTTGCAGTCTCACCCGAAACAGCAATGGGGTGCCGCAGAATCAGGTTTCTGCATGCAGAGAGGGGTATTACTGTACCTTAGCCTTTAAAAGCACTTATTAATCAACACTTGTAAATTTATCATTCATTCATATATGACTTCGCAGCACAATAAACAAACTAAACTTGCATAACCCACTACGGGGAATTCACAACGAAGCTTATTACTAGCAGTGATCTTATGTTATCAGATGTATTCAGTTTAATGCATGAAAATAACAGAAGCAGAAACAACACAATAAAACCACGACACCAAATATAACGTGGTTCACCCCCAGTGTAGGGGCTACGTCCACAAACTGTGTTTTATTCCTCTTTCCCCAAAACCACAGTTGATCTGCGCACTCAGCTGCAGATCCCTTCAGTCCTTCACAGCCGCGCACACAGCAGCAGGCTTCTGCGCACACAGCTGTAGATCTTTCTTCCTTTTCTTACAAAAACCCTCTGCGCACACAGCTGCAAAGGTCGTCCACGCACACAGCTGGGACTTATCCTTTCCTTACAAAAACCAACCTTACTTCGCCTTATCTTTCTTTACATCAAAAAGCCTACCTTATCCTTTTTACACAAGCGCTTATTTATATTGCGCAGTTTTACAAAACCATGGTCTTAAACCATGGGCACCCAAAAACCCTAAACCCTGGATTTAAACCACGGGTTTATTACAAAAAGGAGGGTTTTGACTTACCCTGACACCCCTAAGACTATTTTGGCCCATAGCTCCGCTTACAAATTTTCTAATTAACCGCGGAGTTACCCAACATGGAGTATGCGCCCCAACAGGCCCCTAAGACTCACTAGTGGCCCGTCCCGGGACACTCTGCGAGGACTCTGGTGGCAGAATTTCGCTGATGAGACATAATGTACTGCTTGGTGAAGCTCTCCATGCTGCTGCCGGCTGCATACTTCTGTCCTTTGCAGCAGTTTTACTGATGAAAGCCGTCGCGACCACCTGCAACACCATCCTGTTCTGTGATGGCCAATACTTGACCATCCACGACTTTGGGGTCCCCTGGAATTGCGTGTCCCACCGCGGGAGGAGCCTAGCTGGCGTGGTTCTGTTACACCAAAAGACATCTTGGGGGGATTTCCCAGAGTATTTCTGCGAGGCCTCACGCCCTTGGTTGCTCTACGTTAGAGCAAACTCCTGGCCGTCTTTGCAAATTTAGAGCAAACTCCTGCCTGTCGATGTACTTAGCCAAGCAGAACTGTGTTAACGGTGTAGTTAGAAGGTGCTGCAGACCTCTGTCCCTTACTTCCCGTACTAGCGTCTGAACATTACAGTCGTTCGACATAGTTTGGGCTGAATATGTCGCAGATGTGCTTCAGGTAGAAATTACGAGTCGAGATAGCTCCTTATAAAATCTCAATGCTGAATTTGGCATCATGGTGTAGACATGATACCAAATCTGACGACGTTCCGGGAATCTGCTCCACACAGCGCCGGATTTTTCCCAAAATCTCATTATGACCAGTAATGAGAGCAACGCTCGTGCTAGCGCCGCCGAATGCAGTATGTCCCATCCGTCACATTTTGGGTTGCGACACACCTTGACAATTTTCGACTTTGACACAACCTGACCCTGCGACCTACGACCAGCTTGTTACTTCGCATTCTGTGGACAAAACAGACTACATAGTGCAACGAGCATGTTACTTGTTTAGTTTGAGCTATCTCCTGTTCTGAGTACCTGGCCTGTCTATGTACTTTTTTAAACGGCTCCCGTTTATCATAGAGGGGAAAAGCTCACCATTTAACTTGGCTAGCTGAACTGCGCCCCCGTCAGTAACTTTCTGTACTACATACGGTCCTTTCCAATGTGTTTTAAACTTTCCGGGGAACTTCATGAATCTGCTGTCATAAAGGAGCACAAGATCACCCTGCTGAAAATGTTTCATCTTGATGTGCCTATCGTGCCACGCTTTTTCTCAAGCTTTCTGCACCTGTTGCTGGAAGCCTGCGACAAATCTATCCTCCTCAAGTTCTAATATCTGCTTCAGTCTTTCTGTGATTATGGCAGGGTCATCCATCTCGGTGAAAGCAGAGATTCGGAGGCTGGGAACAATATATTCCATGGGCATGACAGCTTCTTGTCCATAAACTAGTCGAAAGGGTGTATGGCCTGTCAACTTCTTGCAAGTAGTTCTGTAAGCCCATAGTACCGCTGGAATTCGAAGATCCCAATCATTCCTATTAGTGTTACAAACCTTTGTCAAGGCATGCTCAAGGATTTTGTTAAAAGCTTCGTCAGTCCCATTTTCTTGTGGGTGATATGCGGTACTCTTTTGATGATAGACTTGAAATTCTTCGGTCAATACTTCAATGGTCTTGTTCAGGAAATGTGACCCTTGATCACTCATAAGAACTTTGGGACACCCAAATCTGGATAAAATGTTGTCGAAGATAAACTTCGCAGCGGTAGCAGCACTACAGGTCTTGACGGGTTGAGCTTCGGCCCAACGGGTAAGATAATCAGTTGCTGTAATGATGTATCGGGCTCCTGACTTTTTCGCAGGGGGGTTGATGGGACCGACAAATTCAATGGCCCATTTGTCGAAGGCCTGTAATGTTATTTGCGGAGCTAGGGGCATTTCATCCCTCCTAGATGGTTTACCTGTCCTCTGACAGATGTCGCAGC
>LPNX010022132.1:0-34819 GCA_001517045.1 Pseudotsuga menziesii
TTCTGAGCAATATAGATCAGGTTATGCTCATTTTAAAAGTTTTCATCTCAAAACCCTAGCTCTAATTACGGGTTTTTGAGCATTGGGTGGAATTTCTGCAACATTTTTTCTGACACTGTGATTATTGCAATAGTTCTTCTTCTTGCAACGGTATTTTTCATTCGGATCAGGGAATAAACCCTATCCACTTAACTATGGGAAGTACTTGGGCATATCCCTAAAACTCATTGTGAGAAGTACCATAGGAACCCCGAAGTAGCTGGCCATTGAGAGGACCTACCAAGCGAAAAGGGCAACGACCCCCACCAAATTGACTAGATTCCCATTCGTGAGGAAAACCAAAGAGCTGTCATTTTTGGCCAAGCGGTTAGCAGTTTTAACTACGCCGTGAAGTGAGGGGTACTACCCCAATACTCAAGCTTGAGACAGCCTTGGTGGCCGAGTGACTACCTTTGAACCAATAGGAAGCTGATTATACCTAGGTTCCATCTCTATTTACAGTTGATAATGTGCAGAATTTCAGAATTGTCACATATCATTTACTCCATTTCCTGTTGATAAAACGTAGCTTCTAGCACCGCCACAGATTAGTTCTTCAGAGAGAAAGTATAAATTTCTATTTTTCAGCCATATCTTCCTTGATTTAGCTCCGTTTTACTTGAAATTTCACTGTCACCCCCGTGCAACCATTTGGCATATTCCTCTCTGCCACATTTTCCAATTCCTTCATCCCACCTCTGAAATTCCCATTTTCTGCTTCTTGTCCCTAAAAAAGTGTCCAAAATCCCGTAAAACACCAATTACCCCCAAAAATTTTCCCAAATCAAAAATATCCTTTTCTAAAACCCTCTCCATTTTTGCTTTTATCCCCATTACCTTAAAAAAAAAAACTGCTTATGGTTGTTACCCGCGTCGGAGCAAATAAACAAATGGAAGAAGAACTTGCAGCCATCAAGTCCAAACTTGAGGATCTAGATCAAAAATTTCTCGGCCTCAATCGTCAGCATTCACCCATGGACAACCGCCGCCAGCTTGAGTCTTCTGCAGACACTGGGTTCTCATTGTTTAGCCACTACCATGAGTCAAAGCTGGAATTTCCTCGCTTCAATGGTGATGATCCAATTGGATGGATTTATAGGGCAGGACAATATTTCTGTTTGTATAACACTTTTGATTTCACTAGGAGTCCTCCTTGCATCCTTTCATTTGGAACATGATGCACTTCAATGGTTCTATTGGTATATCAAGGCTCATGCCGAGCCAAACTGGACAGATTTTTCCCAACTCCTCTTATAACGATTTTGTCCTAGTTCTTTTGATGACTTCACAGGAGCACTCACTAAACTTCGCCAAAATGTCACTGTGCGGGAGTATCAGACATAATTTGAGAAACTTGCCAATCACACCAAGGGATTTCCTAATGCATTCTACCTTAGTTGTTTTATCAATGGTCTGAAGGATGCAATACACTTTGAGGTTAAAATGTTCTGCCCCCACATAATGATGAAATCCCTCGGGTTGGCTAAGCTAGCAGAGGACAAGATTCGGGCTCAACAATGCTCCAAATCCAATCTTGTTCCATTTAGACCTATGGTTCCTCAACAAACCCAAAATCTTCCAGCTCCTAGAACCACTCCTATCAAGCATTTGTCTGAAGTAAAGATGTGAGAACGTCGGCAAAAAGGGATTTTTTATAATTGTGATGAGAAATTCACCCAAGGACATAGATGTGTTGAGAAAAAGCTCTATCTCTTGGATGTGGATTCTCCACCTGCACTTGAAATTTGTGAAGCTACTCAGGATCCAGTAGACGCTCAGGTCGACATTCAACAACCACCTGTTGACCCTCATTCTCATGACGGACACCCCAAGATATCTCTCCATGCATTAGTCGGAGTCACCGCCCACAAACCGTGCAGGTCAAGGGTTTCTTCAAGAAGATTCCTCTTACAATACTCATTGATTCTGGTAGCACCCATAACTTCATTGACCCTCAGATTGCCAAACAAGATACTAGTTTTGTCCATCCTTGCTCCATATTTAAAGTCATGGTTGCCAATAGGAGCACCTTACCTTGCAAAGGAAAGTGCCGCAATGTGTGTATCTCTATTGGAGATTATAGCTTGTGCTCTAACATGTTTGCCATGCCTCTAGGAGGATGTGATGTGATTTTGGGAACTCAATGGTTACAGACATTGGGACCCATCTTATGGGATTTTTCTGAACTATGGATGCAATTTTCAGTCAATGGGAACACACAAAAATTCAATGGCTTACAACCAGGTTCTCTCAGCATCATCGGTTCCCATCGCATGGAAAATCTCTTTAAGATGAATTCACATGGTGTCATTGCTCAGATCCATTTCATTCAGATGCAACCTTCAGTAGTCTCAACTACTCCCTTGGATTTTTCATTCCAATGCACCTTTCAGATGCCTTATTTTTCCAAGCTCTTCACTTTTGAGAGTGATGATTATGACAATGGACTTGGGGTTGTCCTATTTCAAGCTGAACATCCCATTGCCTTCACCAACAAATGCAATTCTGGAAATAATTTATCCACCTCTACATATGAGAAGGAAATGATGACTATTTTGTACACAGTACATAAGTGGTGGCCATCCCTCTTAGAGGATCCTTTCGGCATTAAGAATGATCACCAGAGTTTGAAATATTTCCTGGAACAATGGGTCTCATCCCCAACACAACAGAAATGGGTTATCAAACTCATGGATTATGACTATAAGAAGGCTCAGGACAATCCGGTGGTGGATGCTCTTTTCCACACATTTGATGCCCATGTTTCTTTTTCAGTTATTTCTATGCCTCTTCCAACTTGGTTACACTCTCTTAAGAAAGACTATGCCAATGAATCCTCATTATTTGAAGTCATCCAACAGTTGGCCAATAACCCTTCTGTGGTTCCGTATTCCTCTTGGGATGGATTTTCTCTAAGATACAAGGGTCGTCTGGTGCTTCCCCAGAGCATAGAACTTAAACATGCGGTCTTTTATGAACTCCATGCTTCTCCATCGGCAGGGCACTCTGGGTTCATCAAAACATATGAACTGGCACGCTGTAACTTCTTTTGGAAGGTGGTGCAACACGAAATTCAACATATGGTTTCCGAATGTGTTCCATGTCAGCACGACAAGGGTGAAACTACACTCCATCCATATATCACCTCTTCAATTGCACAAATTTTCATGGCCCAAATATTCCTTCTTCATGGAATCCCTTATTCCATTGTCTCAGACCGCAACACAAATTTCACAAGTCATTTTCACCTCCTTGACACCAAACTACATATGAGTTCAGTTTATCACCCACCAATAGAGGGTCCGACTACAGTTGTCAACAAATATTGGGAAACTTATCTTCGTTGTTTCACCTTTGAAGAACAACATCAGTGGGAAAAGTGGCTCCCTCTCGCTGAATGGTGGTACAATAATTCCTACCATACTGCATCTAAAATGACTCCCTATAAAGTAGTTTATGGTCACACACCTCTAGTACTCCTCCCATATACCCCCAACAGTTCACCAGTTTAGGCAATCGACATGGTTCTTTGAAACCGACATCAGATTCTTCACCTCCTGCAGGACAATATTTTCCTGACAAGAGCCCGCATGAAACAATAGGCTGATTAACACCGTTTTGAGCGCACTTTTCAAGTTGGTGATATGGTTTTTATTCGTCTGTAGTGTTACAAGAAATCCTCGGTGAAAGACAAAGGGCATCAAACACTCGCTCCAAAGATCTCTGGCCCATATCTAGTTCTTCAAAAGATTGGGTATGTTGCTTATAAATTGGCACTTCCTCCTTCTCGCATTCAACAAGTCATTGGTGCCAACATCAGCACACAAATTGTTTTACCAAAATGGGATAATGTAGGATCCATCATTTCAATGTCAAAGGCCATTCTCAATAAGCATACTTGTTAGCTTCTCTCTTGGTCCATCACAACGGTCTTCAATTTAGTGGCCCAGCATGCAACCAGAGGATGCTACATGGGAACCACTCCTTCAGATTCAATAGCTATTTCCACATCTAAAGCTTTGAGGACAAAGCTTTTTCTAAGAGGGAGGGGATGTTAGGAACCTGTGTTAACCCCCCTCTTTATTTTGTTGGTATATTTTGTCGGACGCATATGCTTTGTAAGTCGTCCAATTAGTATGATGTACTATCCCACATTCATGGGGAGTAAGTAATAGTTGTTAAGTCGTCCAGTTAATAGGTTGCATTATCCCACATTCATGTGGAGTAATAGTTGTTTATATTAGAATTAGTATATAAGTATGTGTTGAGGCTATTGAAAGCACCAAAGATTTATTTTGTATTGAGCTTGCTCAAAGGAGGTTGCCCCCTCGAAGTGGCCCGCGATCAATAAAATATATTTTGTGCTCCAATATTTTTGCATTCTCATTGTTTATTGTAGGAGGTTCTCCGCAAACAACTTGACAAGAATGGTTTGTTTACTAACCTTATCTGCACCCTGGTTCACATTCCATTGTTCAAATATCTTTTGGAATCTATCAAGCATACCTTTCACTTGGCTTGAGGTAGGTGGCTACTCTATTCCAATGAACTCTCGGCACACATCCATGAATATGTTCTTCTGTTCTTGAACGTCAAGGGGCACTTTCTTCTTTGTAGTAGGTCGCACCTGCAGTTGTGCTTGAGTCACAGGTTCTTTTGTGTGGCCTGGTCTGCACCCATTGCAACACCTCCCCTTGTTACCATTGCTATATTCATCTCCTATGGTTCTGCGATTATCATATGTATGTTGGCATTAGCATTCAAGTTGGGAGCATTTGGCATAGGATTTGGTGCTGGGTTAGTTTCTCCATCCATCCGGGCTTGCCATTGAGTGATAAGTTGTGGACATTGCTCCACATTGTGATCTTGTTTGAAATATGAGCAAGTCTTCACAGGTTCAGGGAAGTCTCTAGCATAGTGGCCTTGTACTCCATAATTATAACACATCACTGGCCCTCTTCCTCAGCCAAATCCCCCCTCCACTGAAGTTGAGTTGGATGTGGAGGGTATTGTGGTTGTGCATACTACTATTGATACAGGTTATATGGGCCCGAATTTTGAAATTGCGATGCCATTTGAAACTGTCGTGTAGGCTGAAACTGTGGCACAAATTGAAATTGAGGTGCAGTCTAGAACTGAGGCACAGTCTAGAACTATGCTTGAGCTTGTTCAATCTTTATTTGCTCCTCCATTTTCATCAGATACGTATCTACCATTTTCTCTCTCATGAGTTGGTAGGCCCTACAATTGTTCTCATCATGGCCCATGGATTTACAAAATTTACAATACAAACTAGTTGGGGTACATACCATCTTTTGCATGAACACGCAGTCCATGTCGTGGGGTCCTCTTGTTTGTCATATATTGCACTAGAGAAACCCTTGGGTACTCACTGTGTTTGACGCACCAGATGAGATGTAGTTCATATAGGCCAGACATTCATCTTTGGTATGTCCATTGGTACGACATCGCGTACACTAGAGATATTCCTGTACTTATTTTCCTCTTTTTATGTCTTGGAGTTGAAAATTTAGATTATCCAATTGTAACTGAATCTGTATCATTCATGCTGCACCATCTCCAATAGGTGAAGCTTCTAGCTTCATTGCCAACTCCAACACCTCTGTCTGTGTTGCAATATTTTGCTGCATGAGTGGTCCTCTTATATGTGGCAGTAGCACAGCAATAAACCACTCTTTATGTTGCATGTTTGACATCTAGAAGCTTACCTTGGCCATCAATGCTTTGAACCACTGGTCAAGTTCCCATACTGTTTCTGCTAGAGCCTGCTTAATCTCCTTGATCTTAGTAATACATTGGGACTCAGATTGGGGTTTTCTAAATTCTAAGATCATCGCATGTCAAATCTCCTCAAGAGTCTCCTGCGGTGTTCCGATTGGTACGGCACAAAATTTCATGAACAAATCTAGTGCGCGACCCCTTAAGGTCATGATCATCTGTGCCTTCTTTATATCTTCATTGTGGACTAAATGTACCATCCAGACAACTTCACAAAGGAACTAGTGCTGCTCTGGGTCTTCTGTTCCATTTCCATTAAAGGTGGGTAATCTAACGTCCATCCCCACCATTAGAGACACGCTAGGATTGCTCCCTAGATTCCCTGGATTTACTGGGATCACTGATGGGCTTCCTTGCATACCAGTCCCAACACTAGGACTGCTAATGTTCACAAGTGGTTCAGGTGAGTAACTTCTAGGTCTCTCCAACGGATCTTTTTGGAATGTTGTAGTCATGTCCTATCCTCAGTGACTTTGTAGACTCTCCCAATTCTTCTCTCTCATAAATCGGACTATAATCCTCCTCTTGATTATAGGACCCTTCATCTAGGTGTGACTCACATCCATATCCCATCTCTTTGGGCAAAATATAATCCCTCCTACCTCCTGCTACCTTCCTCCTATTTCCTAACTAGAACCTCCTTCTACTTCTTAAGAATCTAGTGTCTAACTCATCTTCTGAACTTCTTGGGAACATCTCTTCTTACTACCTTCCATATTACTCTTAATTCTTGCACAACATCTCCCCTTTTCTGACTATGTGACTCAATCACGGAGTTGTAAAATATCCTTTTCACAAAGGATCATTTTAATCCACAGGTTTATAGACCTAAGGTACCTTCCCGAAGGTCCTTGTGAAAATTGTCTCTCTGCTTCGCTATACAAGGTTATCGCTTCAACAACGAACTCCGTAACATATCCCTCTAATATGCTATCAATCCAAAAATCAACAGCTCTGGAAATAGAGTTAGTTACTTATGCCACTTCTTGTATCAACCGGTCGATCCATTCAACTATTCCTCCCCTATGGAAGTTAGCCTGCTGGGCTGCTAACTCCGACAACCATTCTTGCAATATAACGGGAAAATCTGTGAAGAAATTTTCATGGATATCCGAATGTAGATATTGCTGCAACCATTTTTTAGGGCTTAGCTGTGAACCCTCACTTTCTTTCTATGCAAATACCAACATCTTTGACTCCACCCACCCCTCAACTTAACTCTTAGTCGGGTGCCACAACATTTCCCTCGATTCAATCAATTGGTCCAGGCAACGGAACCATTTGTTGTCTACTTTCCCTAACTCACATGACCCAGGTTCTATGCAGCTCATCAATTCAACAACTACCCGAGATACCAATCGATAGAGCAAGCCCTGTTGGCAACACCTACGAAGCAGGAGTAGTCTCACCTGAGATATATCTTCAATGGGTAACCACCAGAACCATGTTTCTGCGATTGCCGAGGGATTATAGTCCCTTGGCTCATAACCAAGGAGCTCAACCAAGTTGTGAGGGTGGAGTCATTCCCACCGAACTGTAGCACCCTCCACGCATATGATCTACTAAATACTAATGATGTGACATAGATTTGGCCTTAGTACTTTAAACATGATAGAATGTAAAGCATATATCAGACATGACAGCAACAGGGATTGCGCCACACACAGAATAGCACTCAGAGTAGTGCATAGTAACCTAATCATGCATTCGAGCTTTGATAGATAGGGCATCATTCATTCAATCAAAATAGCACTTCACATTATAAGCATAAACATACAGAAACATAAACATTCTCAACATCAATCACCCATTCAAACACAAGAGATCACATGGAAACCCATTTGGGAAAACCCACCAAGGTGCTCTTCATCGGGCATGAGAAAGGATATAGCACCTTATAGTCTGCGGGATGCAGACTGATTGTATGATATGTCTTTATGACTCAGACTTATCATTATCATGCTCTCTGTCTTATTTCTCCTAGCCTACTGCTACCATCTATAGATTTGCACACATCCCGGATCAACTTTTCTAGCCTCTGCGCCACTCTAGTAGAGCTCTCCTACTAATCTACCACTAAGATCCCTTTGTGTCGCTCGGCTTTTTCTCTGCAATTCCTCTACAAGAAACTATGGCAATTCTAGCCTAACAAAAATAAACCTTCTAACAGTTAAATCCCTCCTATATATAATATTTTACATGACCAATAAGGGTCGACTGCATACCGGCAGTCTGTTAACTGTCACCATCAGTTGCCCCTCAGGATACAACTATGGTGATCACGACTTGACACAAGGCACTAACGACCTTACTTACAACATGCTTCTACTTGGGTGGCCTCCGTCGACTTAGCTGACTTCAGCCCCCATGACTTCTTTGTCGCTTTTGACCATTATTATGTACTTGTGCTTCCGTTCTACCCTGCTGGCATCATCATTCCAGGTTGTTCCCTTTTTCCATGCAGGTGACATCTCTTGCACTCACTCTTTCTTCTATGCATCTTTCCTTATCCGCACAATTTTTTTTTCGTTCGTGCAGGTTTTCTTGCTTGCTTTTGCATTGCGTACTGATTCTTGCGCTGGTTTCTTGCATGCTTTCCCCAAGCCCAACAATAGGTGCAGAAGATAATGGAACATATGACGAAATAGATGATGTACCTCCAATGTTCACATGTCTAGGGTCACCTCCACAAGAACGGATCCCAGTATTATGACTAGATAAAGGGAATGAAAATCCTCCCACATAGGGCATGGAAGGTGCAATATGACCACTACCAAACTGATCATCATGCCAAAGCGATGGTAGTTCTCCCAGGCACACCACTAGGACCAACACCAAGATTGAAGACAGATGATGGAAAACTATCAGTGATATCTTGAATGCCAAATATAAAAGGCCCAGTGCTAGAGGGAATATGGTGAGTCTCACCATTCGGCCAACATGAGGAATACCTCACATAAGTAGCTACGAAGTCTGACATATGGGGTTATGAATTGAAATAAGTGCCACCCCCATGAGGGTCGGTTCCAATCGGAGTATCAAGTCTACTAAAATTCACTTTCCCCATTCCAGAGGATGGAGAAGGAGTGACCTATGGGGTCTCAGATTTATAAATCGTGATGAGACAGGTGTGTGAATCAAAATGTGTATGGATATGCCTAGAATGTCTAGTCCTCTTTTGAGGAGGAGTAGTAAATCCACAAGGATAAATCCCTACTAGACAATGAGATCGAATGGTAGGGTGCTAATCCTCATTCCACAATGACTCCATATAAGTAAAAATAATCAACCAATAATGAACCCTAAATAAATCTAGCACACAAAGAGCACACTCCTAAGAAAATCTAAGACAAGTGCAAGAAAGCCAAGGGGAGGATAAATGATCTCTCGAATGTAGCAGGTACGTATTTCCTAGGAGAGGCTTGAAACTACCATACACTACAAGTAGAGGTGTGTAACCAATTATAGTGGCCCTCATTTTCAACATGTAAAGTGATTGTGTTGTTCGACCCCTACCTGGCTAGGACACTCACATAATAACCATTGCAAGTACCTCCTGCGATACCTAGGTCAGGGAACTAAGGTTACCCCAATATAACCATTGCTCAGGTGGACAGTCATAGGAGGGATCTACCATATGGGAAGGGTAACAAATATTGAAGCTTGAAAGCACAAAAGGTACCTCAAAATCCCCCATATACAAATAAGATCCTGGAAGTATATCAGGTGCTGCATAGAGAGTGGCAGGGGGCTGTCCCCACCACAAACTTGTATGCTGCCTTGTTCTTAACTCCTGTGTAAGAGGAGCCTCCTGAGAACACTAATTATACCAAGGATTTCACTTTCTCACCTAGATAGACACCCAAAGTGTTTTGTTTAGTAGTCTTGGAGAATTCTACTCACAACAACCTATTCCAAGACTCTAAAACCTAAGCTTGTTGATACACCACTATCAAATAAAAATTGTAATTCATTTTAAATTAAGCTTTTATTTTAAGGCTGTGATTACTTAAAGGAAATGGTTATGCAACTAGTGATGTTATGACTCGGCAGTAAAGTAAATATGCAGACCTAATAAACGATTCCAAGTGTAATTTGTGTTGAATGAAAAAAGGGTATTCCACTATATGAAATGCATAACTTTTCTTTCAAATGTCAATCCAACCATTCCTATATGAAAACTTGATCACTATACAAGTAAGAAAAAACTAATGCAAGTACTAATTCCATGCAAATGCATCATGCACAAACATGTGAAAGATAAAATATTTTTGTAATAAATGATATGTAAATGCACTTAAAAAGCAAATAAAAAGGTCTCTGGGTAGAAACATAGGTAGTATATAGACCTCAAAAGCATCCAAGAAGACTTGACAACATTCAAAAACCACCCAACATCTCACAAACATCAAATTCACACTCAAAAGAGGGGCATACACGATGTTCATAGGGAAACCGCATGTATACACGACTGTTTAGAAAAGACCTGAGTGTATACGCAACTATAAAGGAAAAACCTACATACAAAAAGAGAAAGGGGGTAAAATGATAAGCTAATACCTAAATTACTTCAACAAGACACTAATGGGATAACATACTTCTGGACCTGACACAGAAACAATGAGAAATTCAAACACATTGTGCACTCGAACCCCAAAGAAAAACAAGGAACCTCCCCAGCGAAGTTGCCAATTATGTTATGGAGAGAAATTTCCTATGGCTTGGGGAATACCACAACATATTGAATGACACCATAAATCAATCTGTTTCAATATGCAAGAGAAATAAATGTTTCTAACACTAAGGGATATGAGACATACCTTATTCCATATGGTCGTAGTAGATCCCTGTTGAGATCTCAAACATGCTTCTACCTACAATTCATCCCCAACAACAACGAACCGAGCAAGCATGATATATTTTAAGTGTTAGGCCTACTCTATCATATATAAATCCAACATGTATAATCAAATATAGCTACATCCATGGACAAAAATATCCATAGTCATACACATGTAATGGATGAGAAATAGATATTTTTATTAATAATGAACATGGATAACAGTGAAAAAATTTGTTGGAACCTCGTTGAAATGGAGAAACCGAGTCCTCCACCTGGGCCTCCACCACTTCAATCCTCCATCTCAATGAAAATATTACAAAGCAATGAAAATCTTGGGAAGATCAACAATGTGTTCTCAAAAGGACAAAGGGATGTAGACTCAAGCATGTAGGAATGAGGAAACAATGAAATATAGTTTCCTTACTTTCAAATGTTCTCCTACTATAATGCATCCAAGAGGCTCAATATATAGCCCTTCAATCAGAAATGAAGGGTCGAGTCGAAGCGTCTCCAGGCATATGGAAGGCCAAGAGTCAAGCTATTTGGGACTCATTGAGGAAAAATCCATATATATATATATATATATATATATATATATATATATATATTATGCATATTTACCGATGTGCACAAGGTACAGTGGATCAAGCTGCGTGTACACATGGATTTTAAGCTAAAACCTCTGTATGGCAATAAACATGTGTTTTTAAGGGAATTTCTTTGATCATCAAAGTATAAATTGAGCAACAGGGGTCCAAATAGTCTACAAAGGGACATGGAAGGTCATAAAAGTGTGATATACCAAGTGTGGTAAGATCAACTATAACACCCTATTGGCAGGCAACAACCCTCTTATTTTTTCTGTTATGCTGAAAAAATGATCAGTTCTCTTCTATGACTTATTTTAAAAGATTATATAAGAGTGCCTTCAGAATCTTTGATTCTGAAGGTCTCTCAATTTCAGAAGAGTTAAGAGTCATATTAGAAATTTATGAAATACTTTCATAAATTTGATAAATTAGCAGCTGTCAATCTTGTAAATTTTATATATAATCAATTTTTGTCATTATTAATTCATTTGATTATATATATTGATTTAGGAGATTCAAGGTATAGTATGCTAATTAGTTTTTCGAATTAAAATGAAAACACATTTTGAACATGTTTAAAATTTTGGTTTTGATAAGGTATTTATTATCATAGGTTTTTGTAATTTTTATAATTAGGGTTGATTTATTAATTGGAATATTTTATATTAACCCTAAAGTTTAGATTTTACATATAACTTGATCTTTTAATATCATACCATTGCTTTGTGAAAAGTGTACATATGTCTCACGAAATAGCTAGAGTTCAGCCATATGTATATCATTTCAAAATTTTCATTGTAATATAATCATAATAGTTGAATTTTGATTTAGTGTTAGTTTTTTATAAGCTTTTCATCCGATCATATCTTGTATTTGGTCATAGGTAATTGGGATTTCATGAATTCATTCAAAACTATATTTTTGAATCAATTACATGTATATATATGGTTTTGAATGGTTTAATTTTTTTACTTAGTTGTAATTACGAAACCCTAGGAGACATTATGGATTGTTATGATGTCTTCACATCATCTGGTTCATGAGCACAATTGCCCTCCACATGTAATTCTTGTTTATTATCGATTGATAGTCATGTTTATGGTACAGGATACGAATGGTTGAATTGATACCATTTGTTTATAGGGATTTTAATGATAATCATATTTTGAAATCAGTGCATAAAGATTGAGGTCATATTGTCATTTGGTTTTGGTTTTAATTGTATGACACCTATCAATTTAACTGACATTTGTTGGTTTAATGATGGAATCGTGTCATTGAAATTCAATTTCATAATGACTGATAGCCATTACCATTTATGGCGCCTGTACGAAGCTATCATTCCAGTCTGTATATTATCAATGCTTCATTTTTTGTATCATATGGTTATCAAACCTTGAGTTGAATTATTTTTAAATGTTGAAAGTTTAGTTAGAATTGGAAGTGTTAATATAATGTTTTCTGATAATTCGGTTATTCGTGACTAGTTTATCCATTACTCATAGCACAAAACGCTGGCATTTGTTCTCAATATTTCAAAATTTGGTTAACATGGCCAAAATTGGGGTTCTCGTTCTTGTCACGTATGAATCAATTGGAGATTTGACATTTCACATAATGCCTTTCACTTGGATACCTATTCCTTTGATTTCACAACCACATTCCTTTCAAACCAAAACCAGAGTTGCAGTGAGGAGACAATGGCTCCTCTCAGCCAATTCGAGATTTTAAGGCCTAAGCTGGTGGAAGATGATGAGAAAGTCGTTGTATTGTTTGAAAAAATAGGATGGCGTTCGTTTTTTAGATGTTTCAGTGGTCATAATGCAGAAGTTACCAAACAATTCGCTATGAGCTTCAGGGAGAATGTAGCTCAAATTGGGGGTTTTAAATTTATAATTGGTGAGGATAAGATTGCAAAAGCAATAAAGCTTCCTCAGACCGGAGTACATTGGTTTAAAGGAGGAAAGGTCGATAAGAAAAGGTGTAGGTCATTACTGTTACCCTTACCTGCCAATGCAAAGTTAAAAGTTGGGGTTTCAGTTAAATTCTTAAAACTAGAATGGCGAGCATCTTATGAAATCCTAGTCAGGTATGTCTCTTGTGGTGGCCGTCTCTCTCATCTTCATTATTACCATCTGTGATTATTATTAGCGTTGAAGGGTTGTAAGCTCAATATTCCTTTTTACTTGCTTCAAAGCTTGAAGAAAATGGCACATTTAGTGCAAAGTACTATAGGCAACCTTGATAGGTTCTTCTTCCACCACGGTCTAATTAAAATTCTAATCCGGCATCAGTTATCTCTTAGCTGTAGATCATGGGATGAATTCTTGGTTGAAAATAAGCTAGGGTCAACACAGTATTGGCATAATCCTCCTCCTAAAACTCGTAGGAAGTGTAAAGCTCCATTAAAATCTGAGATGGATGGTATTCATAAGGATAATCCAGGGGATAGTAAATTACAGGAAGCAAGTTCACCTGTAGATACTCGTATTAGTAATGATGGTACCAATTAGGTCGATCCCATTTATGCTGAAACAAATATGGATCAATCTTTATTTGTTAAATGTTTTAGCACATCTGTAAAAGTGGATGGTAAATTGATGAAAGATGACAAAATTGATTTTTTTACTCATGAATTCATCTTAGATGTATGCTCTCCTAAAAACCCTTGTGATGATTCTACACGAAATCTTGAACAATTAGCACAAGTTTGTTGTGATAGGATAAGTTTTGAGCCAAAGAGATCTTTATCTGTTCATTCACAAAGGTTCACTCGAAGCATGACTACAGCATCTTCAATCTCCATTCCTGTAAATATTCAGTAGAATACTCAGCCAATTGTTGTTCAACTCGAGGATGATGTTTTGTCTTTGATTCTTGAGACAATGCATATGAATAAACCTATTACCATAGTGGAAAATCTTGAAAAATTGTTGGCCAAAAACATTACTGATCCAAGTAAGTGTGAAATAGCACTATCATGTGTGGATGCTTGTGGATCTAGCCTTGAGCCATCATGTATGAGCATTCCATCACCAGTTCAGGATATAAATAATCTTGATTTTTCTCAGTATGATGATACACTTCGTGATCAGGATGAAGAAACCCTTCAACAAGTACTTGATCGAGTTTATGAAACCAAAATCGCAGAGTTAAAAAATGAATTAAAAGAATGTCAAGCAGATGTAGCCTGAAAAGATGAAGAAAATAAAACATTCAGGGCAGAATTATTAAATTGGGTGAATAGGTGGAAGAATATGAATCTGAAGAAGAATCGATACAAGGAAGCCAATAACTCAATGATAAACACTAACCAGCACTTGATTGATCAAGTAAATCGACAGAAGCTGATGATCATTAAACTCAAAGCAAAACTTTTTGAAGCAAGAAGAGTAATTAGTTTACAAAACAGAGCTTGATGTCGTTTCCCTTTTTGTTATGCTGGTTTATTTATCTTTTTGACAGGTAATAAATCTTTAATGAGCACACCTGCAAAATCGTATATTTTGCAGGCATGCTTTTAATTTGTTTAATTTGATTTCATTTTCTGTTAAACATGGTTTTAATGAGAAATTTTATTTCATATGTTATAGGTGTACATGGTATCGTTATGCTATAAAGAATATAGGCTATTTTTGTTCAACATTTGACATTTGTTGGTGCTTTTGGAAGGATTGGTTGCTCAAGATGGCCATGATTACAAATCAGTTTGTTTGAGAAGGCAATAGTACATGCTAGTCATTTATTGACAGTTTTATCTCATAGGATAAATGTTTATGCCATATGTCTTTTGGAAGAAATTCGATGCAGCTAAATAGGGATATGATTCCTATTGTCTTTATTAAAGCATTTATTAGAAATTGAAATGGGTTAGTTGTTTGGTTATATAAACTAGTAATTTCGATGTAATAGGGGTCGATGGAGTATCAGAAGAAAAACATAATTGAAATATCATTTCAGTTCTAGTTTTATCTCTTTACTGGAGTTTTACGTTTGGAGAAGGAGTGTGACTTAAGTTCTTAGACTGGTATCACTGTTCGGTACTATTTTTGAACACTTTTTTATTATACATATTTCAATATATCATCTTCTAGTTATACTTTGGTATAGTTATACTTTGTTATGATTGTATTCATTATCTGATATAATACTCTGTTAACACAATATTACTATTTGAATGAGTATGTTACTATATTGAATCGATCAATATTTTTATTGAAAATTTGAATCTTAGTAATATACATATTTATGTTTATTTTAATTTCATTTGTATTTTACAATGTTTTCATTATAAATATCATCTTTTATTCAAATATTTAGTATTGATAATTGATTGTTAATTAATAAAACATTACAGAGTAGTTTAAAATAGTTGTCTATTTTAATTTTCTGTTATTGTGAATATATAGCAGAGTGATTTAATGTTAATGGTTTAAATATTTTCATTTAAATCATAATTATTTATCTTTCTATTTACGTGAAATATTAATTAATAATTAATCTAGTATTTAAGTTGCTCTCAGCTGAGATAGAATAATTAGTTAATTTTAGTCTTAATATAGTCTATTTTAAAATTTTAATTTATATTTAACAGTTGTTAAATAGGATTAAATTAATTCTGTAATATTTATAATAGTCTTTGAATTATAATATTTGAAGCAAAATCCTCAAAAATCGAAGAATTTCATTAAGAAAGCATTTTAGGATAACTTAGGTTTTAGAAAACTAATTCTAGGGTTTATTTAAATAATAATTAGATTAGGATAAATTTTTACTGAATTTTAAATTCTCCTTAAGAGAAAATTTTAGTTTGTAGCAGGACCATAACCTGTGAGGTTTTTCCATATTAAAACACACCAGGAGCTGCTCTAAGCAACTTGTGTGGGCTTAATCTCCTTAGTTGGCCCAGGTCAAAAAATCAGGCCAACAAATGGCACTAGAAGGAGGGACTGTTAATGATTAATGGCAGGTAGAACTAATGATAAAACTTCAACCAATCAACAACCTCCATTATAATCTGAAGTTAGCAGATCACTGTTCATAGAAACTATTAGGAGCATCCTTGAGCGTGATCATATCACATCCCCATTTACTCATGAACAGAGTACTCAAACTTTAGAAGAATCACGTCATATTCTTACAAGAGCATATGCTAATCAACTTGGTGTAACCCCAATAGATTATGGTCTACCTAGACAACAAAGATGTAATCCACAATTGAAATTAGTTACTCAATATTTATTAGAAGCGGATAGCACTCCAAGTTATCAAGTTAGAAGTCATCGGAGAGAAACTACTTGAATAAATACAGCTAGAAGATTAACTTCAGTAGGCAGTTTTAATCAACCACCCTCTCCTCCAGAATCACCACCTGATAGTCCAAGGTCATCTAATTCAGGGAGTTCTTCAGATTCTGAAGGAAGTCCTATGGCTGTAAACATACCTATTGGAGGAGGAGGTAATCCTCCACCTAATCCACAACTTCCTTGGTTTAGAACAGCTGTTGTAGCTGTACCTGGTATATAACATCCTCTGCCCAAACATTCAGATAAACTTCTTTCAAAGTTTAACCCAAATAACAAAGAACCTGTAGAGGTGTGTGTAGATAAATTCATGTTAGCTGTTCAAACCATGAATGTTCATCATGAAGATGTGGTTTGTCGGTTGTTCCCATTGACTTTTGAGGGAAAAGCCTCTACTTGGTACTTTTTGTTAGTTCAAGGATCAATCACAAATTGGGCTGAATTCAATAAAGCTTTCTTAGATAAATTTGGGGAGGATAAAACACCTGCTCTTTTAGCCCTTGAGTTATCTTGGATTAAAATGGAACCTAAAGAAAGAATTAAAGATTTTAATCAGAGGTTTCTTACACTAAAAAATAAAATTCCTGTTGCTTCTCAACCACTCGAAGACATAATCATAGAAAAATATACTTTAGCTTTACCTAAATATCCTAGGATGTTTGTTAAGAGAGCTAGTAAAACAACTCTGGTAGAAACTTTTGAGAAAGCCATTAAAGTTGAGAAGGATTCTATGTCCTATGAACCAGATATAAGTGGGAAAGATGATACCTTTCCTCGTAGGAAAATTGAAAGATATAATTCAGAAAAGGATAAGACATTTGAGGTAGAACAACTGCAGAATGCTATTCGAGAATTAACCAATGAAGTTGTAGGATTAAAAAAAACTAATTCTGAAGCTTCCTCCTCTAGAGAATATTTCGGAAATCAATTTAGACAGAATCCTAATACTAATAATAAAACAAGTACACCGCCTGATATAGTAGTAAATGAAGAAATTTTTAATACTATTCGAGTTGTATTATCCTTATCTAAAACTCCCTCAAATCAAGAAAGGGATGAAAATGAAGAAGAAGAGGAATCAGAAAATGAAGAAGAATTGGAAGAACCTCAACAAGTTAATGGTCATTTCTGGGACAGTCTTGTAAAATATTATGAAGGTAAAAGTCCTCCTTCAGGACAACATGCCTATAATACTCGTAGTAGAACATTCACAAACACTCCTGGAGCTTCATCAAGTTCTACCCCGACTAATGATAACAATAATTCAGAACCTAATAAATAGACTCAATCTACGAGGATTGCTCAGCTTATTCAAAATACTCCAAATTTGGATTTACAATATGACATAATTGAAGATTTTAAGAAGACACATGCAAACATTAGTATATATGATCTTCTTCAAATTTACCCAATGCCTAATAGTCATATTATAAATCCTTCCATGAGTTCAATAATTCCTGATGCTAAACAAAGTGTTGCTGCTAACAATTCTAATAATGATTTAACATCAACTGATAAAGGAAAGTCAGCAGCTGATAAAGCCTCACTAATAGGGAAGAATTCAAAATCAACAACTCCTCCATTCCTACTTACCTTTGATATTTTTAATAGGAATGTTCATAATTGCATGGTTGATTCCGGAGCATCTTCCAATGTAATGCCTTTATTTGTATGCAAAAGGCTGAATGGAAAATATGTTCCATCAAATTCACAAATAACTCAATTGGATAGGAAAAATGTGAGGGTTGTAGGAGAGATGAAATATGTTTTAGTCAGGATTGCTTGTAACCATTCGGTTTTTCAAATCATAGACATTGTGGTTGCAGATATTCCTAATGCGTATGGGCTATTTTTGAGCAGAGATTGGTATCAACAATTGAATGGATTCTTTGCTACAGACTGGTCAACTTTATGGTTACCTAAGAATGGAAAGTCAAATCAAATTAAGATAAACATGGAAAGATATATGAAACATACTGTGACAGAATTACATGATCCTAGTGAACCAGTTTTATTTTCAGATTCCATTATGGGGAATTACATGTATGAACTAGGATTTGGTAATTTTAAATCTGAAAATTCAGTTTTTTTCTGAAAATAAACAACAATCAGAAATTCTTAATGTGACAACTATTTCTCATGACTCTTCATTCAAGGAAATTATAAATGATGTAGATAATCATAATATTGTAAATATTATAGAAAGTAAAGTAGTTGTTAATAGTTCTACTTGGACTTCATATTTAGATGGGGCGAAGTCTAAAGAAGGAGCAGGAGTTGGTTGCCTACTAATAGACCCTCAAGGAAATAAAACATGTATAGCTTGTAGGCTGGAATTTAATTGTACAAACAATACTGTGGAATATGAAGCTTTAATACAAGGTTTGAAAAAAGCGGTTGATTTGGATATCAAAGTGTTAATTGCATATGGTGATTTTGAAATCATCGTCAGACAGGTCCGTAATTCTATTCACTGCCTTTCTGAACATTTGCAGAATTATCAACGAGAGGTATGGAATCTCATTTCACATTTGATGCAATTAAAATAATTTCAGTTTCGAGAGTTCAAAACCAAGAGGCATATTTATTAGCGAATGTAGCATCAAAATTAATCCCATCAGAAAATTTTACACCATAATTTTTTTTTAGTTGAATTGATTTTTAGGCCTTCTATACTAGATAATATCTTTAACTGGCGTGTGTTTGATAATGATGTGCAGGTGCTGAATTTTCTAACAAATGATGATACCTTTAAAGATTCAGCCATTGATGAAGTTACACATGATGAAAATTTGCGGGATTTTTCGGTAATAAATGATTTTTGTTCAGTTGAAAAAGCTTTTGAGAAGGTAAAACCAACTCCTAATTCAGTTTTGAGATTAGAAAAGTTCTTTGATATTCAAGATAAATTTATATCTATTCCTAATTGTAAAACCAATAGCTCTCAAACGAAATATGAAATCATAAATTTAGGAATGAAACTAAATCCTCAAACTATAAATCTAGGAATAGATTGCACTCCCGCAGAAAAAACAACATTCATAAAAATTTTTAAAGAATTTAAGGATGTCTTTTCATGGACATATGACGATTTGAAAACCTTCAATCCACAAGTCATGCAACGCATAATTCCAATTAAACAAGAGTCAAAACCTTTTCAACAAAAACTAAGGAAATATCATCCGTCATTAGAACCAAGAATTAAGAAGGAACTAAATAAACTGTTAGCTGCTAGGATTATTTTTCCTATTCGGCATACTCAGTGGGTAGACAACCTAGTTCCAGTTAGGAAGAAAAATGGTGATATTAGATTATGTGTTGATTTTAGAAACTTTAATAAGTCTTTTGAAAAGGATAATTACCCAGTTCCTCCCATGGAACAAATTCTTCAAAAAGTTTCAGGGTCTGAGATACTATCACTTCTTGATGGTTTTTCAGTATACAACCAAATATTGGTTTCCCCAGATGATCAATTGAAAACAACATTTAGAACTCCATGGGGAACATATGCTTACAGAAAGATGCCCTTTGGGTTAATCAATGCTGGGGCAACTTTTCAAAGGGCAATGGATATTGCTTTTAGAGGCTTAATTAATCATTCAGTAGTTGTCTATTTAGATGATGTTACTGTATATTCTAAATGTCGACATGATCATATTAATCATCTTAGAAAGGTATTTGAATGATGTAGAAAATATGGAGTATCCTTAAATCCTAAGAAAAAAATATTTTCTGTTTCAGAAGGTATTTTATTAGGTTGCGTGGTTTCAAAACACGGGATCATGATTGATCCTGAACGAACCAAGCTATTTTAAAAATAACTTACCCTTCTAGCAAGAAAGCAATCCAAGCATTTCTTGGTAAAATAAATTTTGTCAAAAGATTCATCCCCAATTTTTCTAAAATCATCAGTCCTTTACAAAAAATGATTAAGAAGGATGTTATTTTTAATTGGGGACAAACTGAAAAAGAATCATTTCAGAAAAAAAATAGAAGCTATTTCAGAAGCTCCTAGTCTTTTGAGACCAGATTTTAACAAAGATTCCATATTGTATACTTTCGCTTCTGATATATCATATGCAGCAGTTTTAACTCAACTAAATCAAAAAAATAATGAAGTGCCAATTTCTTTTATGAGTTCAAATTTTAAAGGTGTTGAATTTAATTACCATGAAGTTGATAAGAAATATTTTGCTGTTTTCAAAGCTATCAAACACTTTTGTCCATATTTATTGAAATCTAGAACGAAAGTGATAGTTCCTTATCCTTCAGTTAGAAATTTGCTGGTGCAAAAAGATTTAGGTGAAAAAAGGGCACCATGGATGACAACTCTTCAAGAGTATGACTTGGAGATTAAACCTTCAATGGTAGTCAAAGTTCAAGGTTTATGTAAACTTGCTACTGAAGCAACTCATCTACCTAATAATAATTCTGAAGCTGTCATTGATGAAGTTTTACTTACGAGGGGAATTTACTTCTATCCTCCACCACAGGATTCCTGGTATACAGATATAAGAACAGTTTTGGAAACAAGAATTGCTCCTGATCACCTGGACCAAGGAAAAGGAGAGCACTTATATTGAAATCTACTCCTTATTTATTAATTGATAACATCCTTTTTAGGAGAAATTCAGACGGGGTGTTGCTTCGATGCCTAGACAAAGATGAAACATAGGTGATTTTGAAAGAGTTACATTTTGGTCCGGCAGGTGGTCATTTTGGTGGAGAAACTACTCCACATAATATTCTTAGGGCTGGTTATTATTGGCCTACTTTATTTCAATATTCTTATGCCTTTGTTAGGAAATGTCAAGAATGTCAACTTGCTTTAGGAAAAGTTAAGAAGCCAACTTTTCCTTTACAACCTGTTTCAGTAGAAAGACCTTTTTAGCAATGGGGTATTGATATAGTAGGACCAATAAACCCTCCCAATTCTATGCAACACAAGTATATAATAACTGCAACTGATTATTTTACTCGTTGGGCAGAAGCTGCACCATTGAGGGTTGTAAACACCAATCAGGTTATATTATTTTTAGAATCTTTTATCATAACAAGATTTGGTGTTCCAGATTCCCTTGTCTTTGATAATGCTTCATATTTTTCATCAGTTGAGTTAACTCAATATGCCTTAGAGAAGGGAATAAAAGTTAGGTATTCAGCTAACTATCATCCTCATGGAAATGGTTTAGCTGAATCAACAAACAAAAATTTATTGAAAATTCTCAAAAGAACTATTTCAGCTCACCATCGTGATTGGCATACAGAATTATTTAATGCCCTTTGGGCAGACAGGGTAACTCCTAAAGTTGTAATAGGTAACTCACCCTTCTTCTTGGTTTATGGAATTGAAGCTATTTTACCACCGAATTTATTTTTACCTTCATTACAGTTAGCTCAGTCTGTTCAAGATGAAGATTGTCCAGCAATGGAAAAAATGATCAATACTTTGTTAAAACTTGAGGAAGAAAGAGACAAGTCAAAGCAACATTTTACAAAACATCAACAAATTGTAAAGTCCTAGATTGACCAATCCTCAAGTTATAATCAAGAATTTCAGGTGGGAGATTTAGTTTTAAAATGGGATAAAGTTCATGAGGAAAAAGGAGATCATACTAAGTTTCAAAAACTCTAGTTAGGTCCCTTTGTTATTGCTGAAAAGATAGGTCCAAGTACCTTTAATTTGCAAACCCTAGAAGGTCAGTTTGAAACATTCCTAGTGAATGGACTGATCTTAAAAAAATATTTCTGCTGATTTTTCAGACCCTAAAAATGTATATAATTATGTATATAATCTTGTTTTCTCTTTGTAAATAATTTCATTTAAAATTTTCATATATATTTTTTTTTCTTATAAAGTTGTCAATATTTTGTAAATTTTTTTATCAAATAAAGGATGATGATAAATTCATGATACTTATGTACATTTCAAACATCATTCTACTCTTGCAACTAGTTTTTGATTTTCTTAATGAAGTATTAATAGATCATTTGTATTAAGGACTATCAAATTTTTGTATATATGATTTAAAATAATTAGTCATTAATATACATGTGTCAATTGAAAGGATAAGTGTAAATAAATAAGTCTTGTGTTTTAAAAGCAAGTTTGTTCATTAGTTTAAAATTATGATATTAGACTAAATCTTTTAATTGGTTCAGAATGATCAAAGTTTCTTAAGTCTATTACGAACCTATCATTATTTGTAAATATTTGTAAGTATTATTCAGATTATTCCTCACTCTTCTATTTTCTTATAATAGTTGGGATAGCTAATTAATGTCTTTTTCGAAACTTGTACTTTGAAAAATTCTTATGGATCTCTACTATCAGTCATTATTTTTGAAAGTTATTTACAATCTAATTTTTTTTTAGAATCTGTTCCATTCAATAAAATGCTAAAATGAGAGACGGAAGGTCTTAGTAATAAGCCGATCCGATCGGGATCATAAATATCACTGGCATGACATTATTAGGAAACTAATAATGGCTCTTGGTCATAAGGTCAAGAGATAGGGGGTCTCATCATGAGCCAGCTGATTCATTTTCTGGTGATATTAGTGACTGACATTACCATTTGGTCACCATGCTAGGTAATGATCTCTTATTTTATAAAATTTAAAATTTAAAATTAAATAAAGTAAAACATAATTTTGATTGAAGAATAGGAGGTCTCATCATGAGCCGCCCGGATCATGATCATTAGTGTTATCTAGGATAACTTCATTTCTGATCATCGGGGTGATGGCTATTGGTTAAATAATCAAGAGACAAGAGGTCTCATCACAAGTCGGCTTGCTTATTCTAGGTAGTTCTTGTCAATGATACTATCACATCAGGTTATCATACCTAGATAGTAGTCTTCAGTCAGAGTAATTGTTTTAAGTTAAAAAAAAGGAAAGAAAATTATTATGTTCATGGAACAGATTCTAGAAATTTTTCAGAGAAGTAAATTTCTATATCTAATATTGATGGTGCAGATTATTTTTACTATGAAGTACTTTGTTTCGATTAGGATATTTCTAAGTTTATATTTAACAAGATTTTTCTTTAAAAGGATGGGATATTTCTGAATTATACTTGCGAATATAAAAAAGAATAATGGTTTTTACCTAGACAAAGAATTTTTGATTGTTTTTGAATAGGTTTTAAGATTTTGTTTATACTATCATTTGAAAATTGTATGAGCAGAGATAACTGGTTTGCCCAGGTCATCGCCATTTGTTGGTAGGCAACAACCCTCTCATTTTTTTTGTTATGCTGAAAAAATGATCAGTTCTCTTCTATGACTTATTTTAAAAGATTATATAAGAGTGCCTTCAGAATCTTCGATTCTAAAGGTACTCTCAATTTCAGAAGAGTTAAGAGTCATATTAGAAATTTATGAAGTACTTTCATAAATTTGATAAATTAGCAGCTGTCAATCTTGTAAATTTTATATATAATCAATTTTTGTCATTATTAATTCATTTGATTATAAATATTGATTTAGGAGATTCAAGGTATAGTATGCTAATTAGTTTTTCGAATTAAAATGAAAACACATTTTGAACATGTTTAAAAATTGGGTTTTGATAAGGTATTTATTATCATAAGTTTTTGTAATTTTTATAATTAGGGTTGATTTATTAATTGGAATATTTTATATTAACCCTAAAGTTTAGATTTTACATATAACTTGATCTTTTAATATCATGTCATTGCTTTGTGAAAAGTGTACATATGTCTCACGAAATAGCTAGAGTTCAGTCATATGTATATCATTTCGAAATTTTCATTGTAATATAATCATAATAGTCGAATTTTGATTTAGTGTTAGTTTTTTTATAAGATTTTCATCCGATCATATCTTGTATTTGGTCATAGGTAATTGGGATTTCATGAATTCATTCAAAACTATATTTTTGAATAAATTACATGTATATATCTGGTTTTGAATGGTTTAATTTTTTTACTTAGTTGTAATTATGAAACCCTAGGAGACATTATGGATTGTTATGATAACTTCACATCATCTGGTTCATGAGCACGATTTCCCTCCACGTGTAATTCTTGTTTATTATCAATTGACAGACATGTTTATGGTTCAGGATATGAATGGTTGAATTGATACCATCTGTTTATAGGGGTTTTAATGATAATGATATTTTCAAATTGCTGCGTAAAGATTGAGGTCATATTGTCATTTGGTTTTGGTTTTAATTGTATGACACCTACCAATTTAACTGACATTTGTTGGTTTAATGATGGAATCGTGTCATTGAAATTCAATTTCATAATGACTGATAGCCATTACCATTTATGGTGCCTGTACGAAGCTATCATTCCAGTCTGCATATTATCAATGCTTTGTTTTTTGTATTATATGGTTATCAAACCTTGAGTTGAATTATTTTTAAATGTCGAAAGTTTAGTTAGAATTGGAAGTGTTAATATAATGTTTTCTAAGAATTCGGTTAGTCGTGACTAGTTTATCCATTACTCATAGCACAAAACACTGGCATTTGTTTTCATTATTTCAAAATTTGGTTAACATGGCCAAAATTGGGGTTCTCGTTCTTGTCACATATGAATCAATTGGAGATTTGACATTTCACATAATTCCTTTCACTTGGATACCTATTCCTTTGATTTTCACAACCACATTAGTTTCAAACCAAAACCAGAGTTGCAGTGAGGAGACAATGGCTCCTCTCAGCCGATTCAAGATTTCAGGGCCTGAGCTAGTGGAAGTTGATGAGAAAGTCGCTGTATTGTTCAAAAAAATAGGATGGGGTTCGTTTTTCAGATGTTTCAGTGGTCATAATGCAGAAGTTACCAAACAATTCGCTATGAGCTTGAGGGAGAATGTAGCTCAAATTAAGGGTTTTAAATTTATAATTGATGAGGATAAGATTGCAGAAGCAACAAAGCTTCCTTAGACTGGACAACATTGGTTTAAAGGAGGAAAGTTTGGCAAGAAAAGGTGTAGGTCATTATTGTTACCCTTACCTACCAATGCAAAGTTAAAAGTTGGGGTTTCAGTTAAATTCTTAAAACCAGAATAGTGAGCATCTTATGAAATCCTAGTCAGGTATGTCTCTTGTGACGGTCATCTCTCTCATCTTCATTATTACCATCTATGATTATTATTAGTGTTGAAGGGTTGTAAGCTCAATCTTCCTTTTTACTTGCTTCAAAGCTTTAAGAAAATGGCACATTCAGTGCAAAGTACTATAGGAAACCCTGATAGGAGCTTGTTCCACCACGGTCTAATTAAAATTCTAATCCAGCATCAATTATCTCTTAGCTGTAGATCTTGGGATGAATTCTTGGTTGAAAATAAGCTAGGTTCAACACAGTATTTGCCAAATCCTCCTCCTAAAACTTGTAGAAAGCGTAAAGCTCCATTAAAATATGAGATGGATGGTATTCATAAGGCTGAGCCAGGGGATAGTAAATTACAGGAAGCAAGTTCACCTGTAGATACTCGTATTAGTAATGATGGTAGCAATTAGGTCGATCCCTTTTATGCTGAAACAAATATGGATCAATCTTTATTTGTTAAACATTTCAGCACATCCGTAAAGGTGGATGGTAAATTGATGAAAGATGACAAAATTGATTCTGTTACTCATGAATTCATCTCTGATGTATGCACTCCTAAAAACCCTTGTGATGATTCTACATGAAAGCTTGATCAATTAGCACAAGTTTGTTGTGATAGGAGAAGTTTTGAGCCAAAGGGATCTTTGTTTGTTCATTCATGAAGGTTCACTCGAAGCATGACTACAGTGCCTTCAGTCTCCATTCCTATAAATATTCAGCAGAATACTCAACCAATTATTGTTCAACTCGAGGATGATGTTTTGTCTTTGATTCCTGAGACAACGCATATGAATAAACCTATTACCATAGTGGAAAATCTTGAAAAATCATTGGCCAAAAACATTACTGATCCAAGTAAGTGTGAAATAGCACCATCATGTATGGATGCTTGTGGATCTGGCCCTGAGCCATCATGTATGAGCATTCCATCACTAGTTCAGGATGTAAATAATCTTGATTTTTCTCAGTATGATGATACACTTCATGATCAGGATGAAGAAACCCTTCAACAGGTACTTGATCGAGTTTATGAAACCAAAATCATAGAGTTAAAAAATGAATTAAAAGAATGTCAAGCAGATGCAACCTTAAAAGATGGAGAAAATAAAACATTCAGGGAAGAATTATTAAATTGGATGAATAGGTGGAAGAATATGAATCTGAAGAAGAATCGATACAAGGAAGCCAAGAACTCAACGATAAACACTAACCAACACTTGATTGAGCAAGTAAATCGACAGAAGTTGATGATCATTAAACTCAAAGCAAAACTTTCTGAAGCAAGAAGAGTAATTAGTTTACAAAATAGAGCTTGATGTCATTTCTCTTTTTGTTATGCTGGTTTATTTCTCTTTTTGACAGGTAATAAATATTTAATGAGCACGCCTACAAAATCATAGATTTTGCAGGCATGCTTTTAATTTGTTTTATTTTATTTCATTTTCTGTTAAACATGGTTTTAATGAGAAATTTTATTTCATATGTTACAGGTGTACATGGTATCGCTATGCTATAAAGTGTATAGGTTGTTTTTGTTCAATAATTGACATTTGTTGGTGCTTCTAGAAGTATTGGTTGCTCAAGATGGCCATGATTACAAATCAGTTCATTTGAGCAGGCGATAATACAGGCTACTCATTTATTGATAGTTTTATCTCATAGGATAAATGTTTATTCCAGATGTCTTTTGGAAGAAATTCGATGCAGCTAAATAGGGATAGGATTCCTATTGTCTTTCATTAGAGGAAATTTCAACTCAAAATGGGCCTTTTAACTTTTATTCAAATTCCATGTCATCATGTGTTAGCCAATGAAATTGCTTTAAATTTGAAATACTGTATAGGTCTTAAACACTTTTTTAATATAAATTTGGGATAGGTATCATAAAAAAAACTACTTTTTTTGTTAACTATTTTAGGAGGCCCATTTTGAGTTGAAATTTCCTCTAATGATTAAAGCATTTATTAGAAACTGAAATGGGTTACTAGTTTGGTTATATAAACTAGTAATTTCGATGTAATAGGGGTCGATGGAGTATCAAAAGAAAAACATAATTGAAATATCATTTCAGTTCTAGTTTAATCTCTTTACTGGAGTTTTACGTTCGGAGAAGGAGTGTGACTTAAGTTCTTAGACTGGTATCACTGTTCGGTACTATTTTTTAACACTTTTTTTTTATATATATTTCAATATATCATCTTCTAGTTATACTTTGGTATAGTTATACTTTGTTATGATTGTATTCATTATCTGATATAATACTCTGTTAACACAATATTAATGTTTGAATGAGTATGTTACTATATTGAATCGATCATTATTTTTATTGAAAATTTGAATCTTAGTAATATACATATTTATGTTTATTTTAATTTCATTTGTATTTTACAATGTTTTCATTATAAATATCATCTTTTATTCAAATATTTAGTATTGATTATTGATTGTTAATTAATAAAACATTATAGAGTAGTTTAAAATAGTTGTCTATTTTAATTTTCTGTTATTGTGAATATATAGCAGAGTGATTTAATGTTAATGGTTTAAATATTTTCATTTAAATCATAATTATTTATCTTTCTATTTACGTGAAATATTAATTAATAATTAATCTAGTATTTAAGTTGCTCTCAGCTGAGATAGAATAATTAGTTAATTTTAGTCTTAATATAGTCTATTTTAAAACTTTAATTTATATTTAACAGTTGTTAAATAGGATTAAATTAATTCTGTAATATTTATAATAGTCTTTGAATTAGAATATTTGAAGCAAAATCCTCAAAAATCGAAGACTTTCATTAAGAAAGCATTTTAGGATAACTTAGGTTTTAGAAAACTAATTCTAGGGTTTATTTAAATAATAATTAGATTAGGATAATTTTTTACTAAATTTTAAATTCTCCTTAAGAGAAAAATTCAGTTGGTAGTAGGACCATAACCTGCGAGGTTTTTCCATATTAAAACACACCAAGAGATGCTCTAAGCAACTTGTGTGGGCTTAATCTCCTTAGTTGGCCTAGGTCAGAAAATAAGGCCAACACACCCCCCACTAATCCTAACTTGGTACAGCTTATACCAAACATTTATTGAGGCCTTAGAAACTAAGGCTCAAGTCACCTCTTACAACAAATTTTTTTATTTTTCCATGTAAAACGAGGGAAGATGAAAAACCTCATGGGAAAAATCCCCCATCAATAATGGACATGATAGAGATGATAAAAAATGTCTTCAATATGTCCTCTTCTTCACTTGAATGAGCTAAAAGAACAACTTCTTGGTGATGGACTCGGTGAAGATGTTGTGGATGCTAAGATCATGCATCAGTGTATCAATGTGTTGTAGAAAAAGAACATGTGGAGAGGCCCCTTGATGGTCATCATTTTCTGATGGAGGAGAATCGTAAGAATTTATTTTGCTGCAATAATACTCTGATATAGAAGCATAATCAATCATGGAAAATATATCCCTACAAACGCTTTCCCAAATAACATCAAAAGATTTAACAAAATCTGCCTCATGTGTAGTTGTCATGTCATGAATAAAACCATGAATGTTCTTCCCAATTTGATGAAGCACATGCATAAATATGTAAAAAATGTCACGAGGATCTGAAATATTAGAATATATTTCATATACAACAGAAAATGTCAGAGGTATGGTGTCTCCATGAGCGAATGGGTCCATAGTGGGAGAAGAGTGGGCAACTAGATAACATTGAAAACTGAGCGAACTTGGATGGTATGGAGATTTGAAACTTGAAATATAGGTGGTGAGATCATGTCCAGACATATGGAACAAAAAATACCATGAATTCCAATTCCATTCCTTTCCAACCAATTAATGACATACAAGACATAAAAGAAACATACACATGTGACATAGTATTGGAAACTAGGCAATTTTGAGATTTTCCAACTACTGAACTTGAGGGTTGTCAGGTATTTTGGGAATCAAATGGTTGTGGAAATGATTCTATAATTGTAATAATATGTATATAATCATATATATCACCTTAAAAATCATAATAGGAAGGATCTGAATGGAGTGGGAAAGATCTTTCAGAAGACACATTAGGAACTAGTGAAAAATGACTAGTTTATGGAGGAAACTTTGGTGAACTGTTTGGGGTTTGTTCCAAGGAAGGGATTGAGGTTTCAGATTCTGATATATAAGAATGTAAATAATAAATAGAGACATATGAAATAGAGATATAAAAAATTGGTTTATCCCAAGCACACAAATCATGCACATGATTACCATGTTCTTGCTTGCGCTCCCCACTTCTTGCAAAACCTGGAATATCGATATTTTTCTTTAGAAGGAGATGGATAATGATGTCCATATTATTTATGAATGAAGATATTTCATGATGTGAACCTTTGAAATAACCACAAGTGGGTGTTTCTCTCTTACTCTTCATCCTCATGGATTTCGAATCCTCATCAATTGAGCTAGAGCTTTCTGTATCTTAATGGTTCATCTCTTTCTCTCTTTGTTGCTTCAAATCCTTGAATTTATTCTTGCATTTGGTTTGATTTGAAACACCATCAACAAGGGATTGACATTTGGTGGATTTGATGGTACCCATTTGCACTGACTTGTCTTGCTCCTGATTCAATGACTCCATGAAGTCTGCTAGCACAAGCATCCTCTAATTTCTAGTTGTGAGCTTGCTTGAGTGGAATGTCGAAACAAACATAGAATACTTAGGCCCTAGATTATAAATGATAGACAAGATAAATTGATAAAATTTCTTCTCTATTCGACATTATTTTAGTTGAAGCACTAGCACTTTGAACTTGGTGAAGAAGTCTTGGATTGTCTCATAATGAGCTGGACTTAGTGAGATTAACTCATTTTTGAGTTGATGGCCTCTCATCTAATTAGTATTCCCAAATATAGACTCAAGATTGAGACAAAATTCATTGGGTGTGACAAGACTGTATACACAGAAGAGAATGTCTCTCGAAATGAAGTACTTCGATTTGTCCACAACAGAGTTGGGCTCAGTCTCAGTCCCCATGGTGACTGTGTATAGGCATTTCGACCTCAAATGGATCACCATTTTGACCTTCCATTAAAAATAGTTGAATGGGGTTAGAAATACATGAGTTTTCTCCATTCTTCATTAGCATTGTGTGACAGAAACATTGTTTTACTTGTAATGCAAACACTCAAATTTTCTGGAAAATACCTTAAACAATAATTCAAAAGTTTCTATATCTGATTTCCATCTCCAAAAATGTTTGATACCATTTGATAATTTCTTCACACTGAGATATAGGAGCTAAGAAATATTCACAATCTAATTTATTCAAATAATATGCAAGAAAAGAATAAAATAGAACAAAATAACACACATAGATGGTGCTAATAACTGATATTTCTATTAGTGTACGACTTGTGGATCTATATGGTACATACTTATAATACAATGGGGAAATTTTGTGATCCCTTGGAGGTCATATGGATGCATACAAGTGTCACTCTAGGATTTGACCCCTAAACCCCCCTAGGTTGACCAATAGGCTCCCAAACCATACAAAACAATCATGAATGCAAGTGTGGACATGTATGGAGGCATGATGGATCATAAATGAAGGCATGATAGGAATGATTAAACACATGTGTGAGTGGGAGAATCTCTAGGATACAATAAATTCCCAAGAATACCACAAAACAACCACATTCACACACTAGCGCCCCTAGTCAAATATATTCCTTGATTTAAGGGATAAGGAGTGGCATGTCATCAATGAGGGCACTTTGTTTGTTAAGATGATCAAACTAGAGAGTTTTAATTGTCATGATGATCAAAGTGGAGTGCATCAACTCTGAGTTAATGAGCAAGAAATCACCTTTAATAGACCAAGATTGTTCAATATAACCTAAGTAGGACCATATAACATAAGTACAAGACACATGAAAATTCCTCCTAGGTGTAATACCATGGTACTAAGATATATTAATGCTCTAACAACCCCTTTCTGCAGGACGAACTCTTGATCCTTCAGACTCTTGAATATTAAGGGAAAAAACCTTTGATTTAAAGGAAAAATTCTCACACAACTCGACATAATACCACAGATATTATCCGACCAATGAATCATCCTCATTAATGAGGGCTTTCTACTACCCATATATATTCCATTCTCTTGTAATAGCTTAGAACCCTACAAAACCCAATCAAAAGGAAGATTTAACATCTAACCTCCATATCTAATACGAAAACAATGCTAAGGTTTGGCTCACACGAGAGAACACTTACTAGAATAGCCACCATGGGCCTTCAATCCACTAGTGTCAATACGATCCGACACTCCCATCTCATCGAAGGCCACGCTAAAAACCCTATCCCTATGAGTCGACCCTCCTCACCTCTCATGAACCTTATTACTTATCCAATGAATCTAAATATTTTAAAATTAAAAATTAAAAATTATTGTGTGCAAATCCATAAGCTTGCATGCAATGAGTGTTCACACCGTGGAAACATTCATATACAAATTTAAAATTACGTTCATCTTAAGAAATTCAAGAACAAATAAAAAAACATTAATATCTAAATACTATATCCTTTATCTTTTGATTAATAACACTTTCACCATTTTATCATTTTATTAATAACACTTTTACCATTTTACTAATAACACTTTTCATTTATTTAAATAGTTGATTATTCAAAATCCAATTTCATAATAAATGAAGGGATAATAAAGACACTTATTTAAATAATTAATTTATCAAATTCAAATTTCATAAAAGTATATTAATTTATTTCTGTTTTATTTTATATACTATAACTTGTTCTTTATTATTTCAACATTAAGAATAAAAAATATCTTAGAACTTGAGATATGAGTAACCGAGAACTTGAGAGAGAACCCAAGACCACTGCATTGAGCTTATGTACAATGTAAACTTGGCCTAAACAATGTAAAATTGGCCTAAGCAAGACCACGCCATCGAACATATGTAAACATGACCTAAACAGTGATGAATATCAATCAACCTAAACAAACATGAATATCAATTCAGAGATTTAGGTCAAGTTTGTAAATGGCGCTTACGTATTAGTTTTAGGGCCTTCTAGGTCGGCCCTTAGCAGCATGAAGATCTAATAAAACTATAAATATAAATAAAAAAATTTCATTTAGTCTCGCTTGAGTAATCAAATTTCACACAAAACCAGTTACACTAACTCTCTTTTATCATCAACGAGCTTGAAGGACAATTTTTTTTTGGAAACTCCAACTAATTTTGGTATACTTCAACTAAAATGGAGCATCATGCAATTCAACATTGAAATCAAAATTCTGTAATCAGATTGTACAAGGTTGATTGCTTCGTTTGCATTCTTTGTGATAAAAGTATTACCGCGCAGGGTGAGTACGTATGCAAGGAAGCATTTTTCATTAGTGAATGGGAGGAATGGAAGAGTGATTTATAGGACCAACTTCCTTCGCATTCTTAAAGAAATTGTTCTGAACGTGCGTCACTTATCTGATACTTGGAATTCTAGCAAATTAATTTATAACATTGGTTGTGCAGTAAATGACCTAAGAATCCATCTCTAGGAATATAAATTATTTGAGAGCGAACTGCAGGTAACTGAAGACATGGGAGAGAAATCAATATTTGAAGTTGATGGAGAGGAACTCCGTAATTCAGTCATTTGCAGCATAGACACAGAGCAGTTACTTGATAGCCAATGAATTAAATGATAGAATGAATTAAATGATAGCTTGAGATCCACTTCCTTTTGGTGGAATTCCTGTTGGATTTCTTCTTGCAATATTTTCTCCCTTTTTAATTTCTTAATATGTGCAATCAAGTCTTGACTATGATTCTTCAAATGTGTATTTTCTTCATCCTTATTAGCGACAAATTTTTCAACTTCTTTCTACTTTTTTTATTCTTACTTCTTATTACCCTGTGAAATCATCTTTGATATATCCTTGAATTCTTCAGATCTTGGAGCTTCTATATTTGACTTCATTGTAATATCTTGAAATGTGATTCTCTTTTGCTTGTAGGAAAATGTTAGAAACTTTTTTTCGGCATTTAATATGAAAGTCCCCAATTTTTTTATCCAAGGTAATCCCAAAATTATGTCACCGTCAAAGCTCCATAAGGAACTAACAATGAATTCCGATGTGACCATATAATCTCCAACATTCAGTTGTAAGCCACTTATTTCAATTTGTTTTTTGTCCCAAAATTCTAGCTTTTCCCTTATATTTGACTCAGGAATAACTAAATGGTTAGCGAATTCAGTACTAATATAATTATTACTTTCAACAGGTGCAATAGAAATGCTGATATCCTTCCCTGCAAGTGTCCCTTTAATTATAAATAGTATTGCAACATTTCTTTGTAAGGTGATAGGAAAATTTTCCTTCTTTTAAACAGTAAAATCCATATTCTTGAGTTTTCTTTGAAATTTAATCAATATCTCTTTTTTTTCCAATAGTTTTGTAAAATGCGAGTAGATTGGGTGATTGGGAGGAATGAGTGTTACCTTCCCCACCTAAGTTCAACTATCACTTGCTCTTTACTAGTAATTATTATGCACTTTTATATTCAAACCCAAACCCAGTTTAAGAAACCAGGTGTGGTTTCACTTTTGCCCCTTTTTTTAACTTTTACTTTTTTTTTTTGTTAAGGACAATGTCCTATTTTTTTGGGAAACCCAAATCTACACAAAGTGTAAATAATGTCCAAGGGTCGTGTAGCTCTAATACCACTGTAAAGGTAAAAAAACCATTTACTGTAACTTCTCAAATTTCCACTTTTGAAAATACAAATAATCCGTGAATATATATAAAAATTGATAAAATAGATATGATCTTTTACAAGATAGACTTTCCCGTATTTATAATTGTTTAAAGGGTGTCTAAGGAAACTCTTCATAAAGAGTTACACCATTTCACTAATTAATACTATATTATTATTGTTTGTTGTTATATATATATATATATTGATATTTATTATTGTTATTATTATTTTATTCATAACATTCTCTTGCATAATGTAGAGTGCCTTTTTTACAATGATCATGTAGAAATTCAGGCCAGCAATAGATTAATTTTACCCACAACAATTATCAATTGATCATGCAAAATTGCTAACAAGAGAGACTGAATATGGAGCTGTA